>CM068373.1:460337385-460824885 GCA_034769895.1 Magicicada septendecula
AAGGCTTTTCTGGCCCGTAACATGGTAGTTGATGGAAGGTTCCGGGTACTTCTGCCGTGATCAATCTTGCAGTTTGTGCTAGTCGGTTTGACGACTCTCATGACAACCATCTTCAAAACCTGGGATTTGGTATGCACATCCCAAACGTCATTGTTGTTTGCAGGCGTTTGGGACGTTCCCAAAAACCTTTACTACTAAAGAAGGTTACCACGGGAACAACCAAAACGATTATCACAACTACTACAACATTCAACCACGGCAGATGTACTCAAAACTTATAAAGATTAATCACTAGAGATATAATTCCGACTGTCATTCGACAAAGTGATCGGTAACGTCTCCTAATGGAGACAGCGCTCACGAACCTTAGTGTGGCGTGCAAAAATTAAATTTATAACATTCCACTGGGCGCAGTGTTCAAATTGTCCAAAACAATGAGTGTCGTCGTCAATGCAACTGTTATCAATGACAATTGATTTTTTTAAATCTCGCATCAGTATAGTTGCGTTGTTAACGTGTTTCGTGGAAAATATACATAAGGCGTATTGTACGTAAATAATCTGAATTAATTATCTTTCTTAAGTAACAAAACCTTAGAGGTTTAGACAATTAAAATAAATTACTTCATTAATTGTCTGTAGTACAGAACTTGTAGTAGATAGAACGTCTATATATCAAAATTCAATACACCGCGTTTGTTCACAATAAGTACAAAGTGTGACACATAAATAATATTGTTTGAACGCTGTATACATGTGTGACAGTAAATATCCGTCACCGACGCGCGCGCGTGTGTGTGAAGTAGTAAAACATATGATCTCGAGTACGTAGTGCACTCTATCAACAGTTTTGTATTCTACAACAAACCGTGACCCATTTCAAAGCTTTCACATGTATCTAGGTCTTGTGTGTGTGTGTTGGTTTATTCGTTACATATAATATGATTTTTATTCTCCTGCAAAGTTTGTTTGATTCATTATTAGCAAAAGCAGGAAGCGTAAAATTGGAAAATAAACAGCATTCTTTAATTAAATGTTTTGTGTTGTAATTGCTTTTGTGTTTTTCATAAGATAAATAAAAAAAATACTTTATACATTTTGAAGTATGTTCGTGTTTAAAAACGGAAAATATTAACTGGAAGTAATAACCGAATACGCGTTAAATGAAATGAACAGGGCATTGTAGTAGAAAAAGGAAACCAAATTTGATTGGCCACATCTTGAGGAAAGACTGTTTATATGATTATTAAAAATAGAATGGAAGATTGTAGGAAAGAGGGGAAGTCGAGAAGGCTGAGGGAACGAAGTTGCGGAGACTTTAAAAACGCAGACAGGAGCAAATAATATGGAGAGAACAGTTCAACTAAATACTACCTTCAGATTGATGTAGATTACGTTCGAAGTATGAACTTTATTAGATCACATCCGAGCTCCAGTTTTTGTTGGTTAGAGGAAAAATTTGAAATTCTATGAATTTTGAAGATGTTCAGAGTGGCATAAACCTAGAAAGCCAATCCAATAATCACTACGTACCACCAAAAATGCACTGTGATGACAGAATGTGGTAGACGTCGACACATATAACACACACACACACACACACACACACACACACACACACACACACACTCTCTATCTCAGGGCAGATGATAGTAATTGTTATTTTTTAATAATCAGTAAAATAATAATACAAACAACTCTTTTTTACAATTAATAAAACTCAAATAACATAATTTTTATTTGTAATTAAAAAAAAAATTATTTTTAAAAATAACTTATTGTAGTCTATCAGAAATTAAAATTACAGTCACCAAGCAGCAGTACTAAGATGTCGAATTTACCAAATTTGTAAAAATTGTTTTTCATAAAATTTAAATAAATCTAATGTATTAAATGAATTTAAATGTATTTAAATTTGTTTTCCTTGAATGTATTTTATTTAAAAATTTATTGTGTTTTTAATTACTTACTGTTCAACACTAATTAGTTTTTTTTATTTCACATGTTGAATTTGCTTGATTGTGTGTTATTTTTTGTTGTTGTAATTCCTTGTTTCTTAAAGCTTAGTATTTTCAAATTAAATTATGTTTTATTATTTACCTGGTTTTTAGTAATATACTTTCCTTTATGAATTTTTAATTAATTTCAAATAATGTTCATTGTCGTCAACTTATAATTTTTACATTACATTCATCAAATATTAACTTTTTATAGTAACATTTATAAAATTGTAAATATTATTTAATTTATTTTCTCTTAAATTCCTCTTACACGCCTTTTTCTGTACGTGTTATCTTTCAATAGTTTTACTAGAATGTCGGTGTTTGATAAATTTATAAACTTAATTGATGAAAATTACTTTTTTTCAGACCTATAACCTGTATTGCCTATAACTTATAATATTTTCTATCTTTTAATTTTGGTTTATCACGTAGTCTTTCATGACCAATGCGTCAATTATATAAATATTGTTTTACATAATTTAAATCCCCTACGACATTATACAATTAATAATTTGATTATAAAATTTATTGTATTACGTACGTTTTTATAACGTCTGTTACAACTCTTATTCGGTGTTGCTGTACTTTATATTTTTCCATAAATGTATTTTTAATAAATTGTGATTTAAATATTTTTCAGAATTTATTACAATAAACATATAGGCTAGTATAAGTTACTTCATTACAATTTCTTCACACAGTTATTTTTATTTTTAAGAAATATTTATAAAGATTATCCTAACAGCTACTGAAAAGTTCAAGAGAACTTAAAAATTAATAGTCGCCTTATTAAGTTTATTTCTCAAAACATGCAATTTTTAAGGGTAATTTAAAAATATTATTTCATTTGCCTCATGATATTTTTATTATGTTTTATTATATTACCTCTATGATATTTTTTCTCCTCCATTCGCCAGATACCTTATACGCGTAATTATATTCTCATTTAAATATGCGACAACCCCTTTGCCTTCTTCAATCTACATTCACATCAAATATTTTTTGGTATATCTCACTGATTTAATGAACACCAGATTTTCGTGTCGTTGTTGTTTTCTTCCCATTTCAACAATAGTTAGTATTGTTTCTAGTTCTTTGCTGTAAATTCAGTTTTTTGTGTGTTTTACCAACCACCCTTCTCAGACATTTATCCCCTCGGAAACTGTTATTCTTGACTGAACTCTTCTTGTGTTCCTCTTCTTAGTACGTTAATATAATTTAAGTACATTTACTATGAAGTTCTTTGCTCTTGCTTGGACATGTTTTCCTCATTTACATCGTGCTGTAAGTTGAATGTCATTTTCGATTATCATCAGCTATGTTGACGACTGACTGATGAAACGTTTGTACTTTGACTAAATATTTCTGTTGTTTGGTACTCATTCTTGTTTTGTTGGTTTCATTGTCGTTATTAGTTTTGGTAAAAAATATTGTTTCCTGTGCATATACAGCAGTAAGTATCAGAAACATTACACAATTTTTTGCCAGAACCAATTACAAGGCTGTATCCAACGATACTCCATTAACCTTTACAATCATCTGAACAAACATGTATCCACTCTGCTTCTACAACACTTTCTTCCTACAACACACTGTTGACGCAGAGATGTTGTATTCCTCCAACATTGTGTAGTTTATTATAAAACAAATAAAATTTCTACGTTAACTGTAAATTTGAAAAAAATACGAATATATTATTCAAAGGACGTTAGAATTAATATTTATTGAGTCTATTGGAGAATCAGCGTAAAGATATCAAAGGAATGTTAGAAACTTACAGGTTTGTATTAGAATACTGAGAGTTTAAAGTAATGAAAGTAACAAAAGTGGCATTATTATAGGAGGGATCTTCCAAAATTAAGATTATCCGTATTATTTTGTGTCCTGGTAAATGAAAAATATTAGACAAAACATTATATGCAAAAGTTGCACACATATCTATGCTGTTACGAAGTTAAGTTCACACCGGATCGTCGTGGGTACACTGGAAACAGAATAACTGACACCAATGAAGTCACTAATTACAAACTTTAATTAGACTCAAACATCAGTTATAAATCAACAAACCCCTCTTACACAATAATTCAAGTTAAATTTGTCTAACAATACAGTGTCACCTTATTACAGTTTTGCACTAATTAACAGAATAGTCGCTTCTCAATAACTTGCAACAATCACTGCGAACCACGCCGATAAAATCGTCATCTGTAACTGAACTGCACCGCTCCGAAATTCAGTATTGATAGCTCCGCCACCTTGCAGATTAGCGAGCTGGCAGGCCTGGATGTTGGTAGAGTAGTCAAGTAAATGTTTGGAAGGGGCAACGGGCAATCTAGAATCCATACCTTTATGCAACTCTGCCACGTAGAATAATCTGCAAACGACTGGAACAGCCTCACGTGCCCCGGCATGCCAACAGTCGCGTAGGCATTCACCGATTCGGAACATTAATATTAATGTTCCATATAATCAACAATGGCATCCTTGTCCGGACTCACCCGTTAGTGTATCCCCTTGAATCGACCGCCGAAGGGACTCGCGGAGTATCGTCCGTCAGTTCTATCTGTGAATTTCCCCGAAGTAAATGTAAGTCTTTCTATTACAGGGTGGTTGCGCACAGAATTCTCACTCCGAAAGACAGCTTTAGATACATTCTGCGCAAGCGCCAGTCATTACTTGCGCTACCATTCAGTACGTGGAGTCAGCTCAAAGCTACACTTAGTCTAGACCCGTGACTTAGGGCCTCGTAACTCGGCGACTCATACTACTTTTGATCCTCACGACGATTGATGGGGACGACCGGGTTCCATACCAACTCATCCCGAGTACGGTGGCGTACGGTCCCGACAGCTATCTGACGGTTTCGGTCCTCCCTTTCCACCGATCGAGACCCCCGCCGTCCATCGTCGTCCATATCCATACTCCCGAGTTTTGGACAGCTAGTGGAGCAGCCACTCTGGAAGGCTCCATGTTCCACTAGTCACTGCTCGAACAGAAATTAACAGAATGGACAGCAAACAGAGACGATGTGAACGTATACTGGTCACTATGTGCATGGCATGTAGTATGTGATATGATCTGATGCAGACTTAATAAACCTCGTACTTGATCTACAGTCAATCTTATAAATTGATTTTAAGTTCTGGAACTTACTTTCTGGCAAACGTTCCGTATACAAATAATTGACTTTAAAGTTGAAATAAACGACACGTCTCCATCAGGTAAATATCAATGACAGTGCGTCCAACAGGCACAATTTTACGATCGACACAATAGTACACAAAGTTAAACTGTATTAATATTTGTCTACTTTGTATGTTCATGGTCACTGGTGGCATCTTCCGGAAGTTTTCGATCTCATCGTGCGGTAAATTTTAAAGACCTGACGGTAAACGCGATTTTGCGACTTTGTCTTCACCGGTGAAATAGATCTACTGCGTAGTTTTATGTTGTGTAGCAGTTTTATTACGCACGTAGCTGGGATTTATTGTTGATTTCGTTGTCGTCTCGGCTATCAACTGCTGCGCCGTTCTAGTAATAAAACTCACATCCCAGTACGACAGTTTATTTTACTGACTGACACGGCACATTTTCAATTTTTATTGAGCGACAACCTGTTACTTTTATCATTTTAACAATCAAACGACTCTGTCGGTCGCGATAGACAGTACAGCCGTTTTTTTGAAAGAATTGCGCTTTTTAAACATCCAGTACTGTATATTGTAAACAATGAAACTGAAAGCTTTTCAGGTTTCCCTTTCTACAACCTCGTTTTACTTTAAGGCTTATTTAATTTCTAAAATTTCAATTGCTTAAAGCGCCTCTTCAATTTATCCCGGTTTCCAGTTTTCATTAAAAAAAAAAAAATAGTGTCATCACGGCTTCAATAGATATTGAAGCATGAAAACATTGTAAGATTCATAAAGGCTCACGAACACAATGGTTAGGTCACCTAGAGCGGATGGATGATCAGCGTCTGTAAAAACAGAAAGTGGGGCAGACCTAGGATAAGATGGTTGGATGATGTGGTAGACGATCTCAGAAGAATGGATGTAAGGGGTCACACTGAGCTGGCAATAGATAGGAGACATTGGAGAGGATTGGTTTTGGACGCCAGGGCTCAAGTTGGCCTGTAGTGCTAAAGAAGAAGAAGAGAAGAAGATGATCACGGCTTATTCTTGTACCAGCGAAATTAGTTGAGTAGTTGAGCAGAGTAAATCAATCGACATACGAGAAAATCAATGCGGTTGCCTAGGCTTCAGCTAACCCCAGCATGTTATTCCGGGTACTCACGTCCACAGGATAAAAGTCGACGTGACAGGGAATTGAACCCAGTACTTCTAGGCTAGTAGCCAGTACAGCATGTAATAGTCTAGTACGCGATTTCCAAGTAGTTCCCTTCAAAAGGTATACACTCGAAGAGACGTTGATCCGAATAATTCTAAGAGTTCTGGGCGTTTTAAAGTAGCAGTGACTTTCGGTGGTACATCACAGTCTCTTAAAATGTTCCCATACTTTCAAAATAACTGCCTTGGAGAAACTAAAAACTATAATCACTTGGACTAAAATCAGGAGAGTACAGGGGCCGGAATGCACAGAATGTTCATTTTGAACAAGTATCTCTTAAAATACTTGTCCACTAAAAGTGTGACGTGATATTGAGCTTCATCGTCTTGAAGGAGTCAACAGTCATCTGGCCTGAATAAAATCATGCGCAAAATTTCATCGTGGTTAAAATTAATGTTGTATTAAACAATTTTTATTATGAACGCGGTCTCTCGTCAGATAGTGGACGAGACGTTCATCCAGAACGGGTTTCATCTTCTACAATTTCTTGGCCTTTGGAAGGTAACCTGTGCCGCTTAAAACCTGAGACCAAGACCAAGAACTTCATCTCAGAAAGCACATTTTAAAACATAAATGTTTATGTTGTACTTTATTAAAGTTTGATACAAAACTTGACTGTATAAAGCACCTCAATATTACTGAGCTTCAATTTTGTGCTATGAGACAAAGCAGATCCTTGAAAAAATTATATTACAGTTAAATCGGATAAGCTAAGGTGTTGAACATTTGTGTGGTATACAAATCAGCTGGTAAATTATAGCCAAAGAACGTGCAGCTTCGGAAAAAATATTTTCATTACATTTCAGACAGCCCTGGTAAGTATTATAAAATACAGAGTGGGGCATATATAAAAAATGTATTGTTTAATATCTTCTAGTAGGGAATGGTTTCACAATGACTTGTCATTCAACAGACACAATTCTGAAATACTCGTGTTGATATTACGGCAAAAATTATTTCCATCATCATCATCATCATCAGAACTGGCAATACAGAAATAATTAATACACATATGATGAGTTTACTGTGAATATGTGTGCATTTTACATTAAAAAATGTCTATTAAGCATACTAATTAACTTAACTTAATAAAATATAATAGTGCATAAATACTAATAGTCCTTATACATGTGTTAATTATTTTGGCATTGTCTGTATATAGGTCATGATGATCATGTTGAATTTTGTGGCAACGCTGACACAGATGTTATAAAATTGTGTCTGGTCAAAGACTGAACCTCGCAAAATCTCACATTATTATCAGAGTTGTGTGATCTTCCCAGTGCCCTAATTGGGAAACATGAACTTTCCTAAAATTAAAATTAATGTTTGATATCAGTAAGCATTTTCTCTCAAAGAAAGTTTCTTTGGTCGTGACCATCCTTTCTAGACTGGATCATTTAAGGATTTTAAACTCGTGCGTGCTTACGTAAACAAACATTTTTACCCGAACACTTTGGAAGCTCAGAAATAACGTAGGTCTTTCACATTTGAATGAAGAACAGATGAAATACAATGAATGTATATGACTTTTAAATGGATGAAGGTAAAACAAATGTTTCATAAATCAGAGTTTAAAAGATCGGATCTTTTCGGTTAAGTGACAGCATGCAGTGAGCAATTACTCTACGTAGCATCGCCAGTAACAACGCATTTCCCCCTCCACACCTAGTGATAACCAGCGATAGTTTGTATTTTTATTTTCGTTTTGACATATTTTTTTATATTTTTTATAAAATAGGGTTTTATACGTCCACTTCTACATGCACATTAGGTCCACCAATATCCTTTGGACTTTTTAATAAATGGTGCTCACACACTTCTCGCATGTATGAATTCCAATCGACGCATGTGGAGTGATTCATTTCCAATTCATCTTGACAGTATTGCACGGGTGTGTATACTCCTTACTCCAACAGTAAATGAACTGTACGATTGTGCGGAAACCTAATCGAGAATTATTTAGGAATGTATCCTGTCGCACTTGTTTGCATTCCCGGCAGTCCTTTTTAGAACATACCCAACGGTCTTTACCTGTCGTATACAGTTTCATTTGATGGCCGTTCGTACAAATTCTTGGGTTATGTAAAATATTTTTGTCTCTTACAAACTGTATCGCTGAATCTTTGTCGGGAATCTGTGCTGTTAACTGAAGGAAATTCATGATACGCTACGATAGTACTACACTTGCGACTGCGGAACCATGGAATGGTTGCAAAATGCGTTGGAGGGGGAAATGCGTTATTACTGGCGATTGCTACGTAGAGTAGTTGCTCACTGCATGCTGCCACTTAACCGAAAAGATCCAAAAGATCTAATGATTGTAGAAAAGCCTTACGCGAACGTGAAAACGGTCATCGTAACAATGTAATACGTAGAACATCGCAGTGGTACTAAATACATGTGTCTAATAACACCACGCACTATCGAGGAAACAAAAGGTGGAAGAGATAAACCGTAATTTGAAATGAGAGCTATAACGCCACGTTTGCATCTCGGACAAGATAACCTTAGAATAAATGTAAACAGTTGTATAGTAACAGGTTTCCTAAAGCGTTTACGGCCGGCGCTCGCATTATTGCAGGGCTGTCAGGCTGTGGTCTATAGTTTGTGCTGACAGACGTTCAGGCCTGACCATCGTAGGGCATCATCAATGTTGGAAACAATCGGCATGGCCAGTTCACTCCAGTGACGAGGTTGAGACAAAAATTAAATAGTAGGTTTTTCTTGGTGAAATTCGCCTAGTCTAAACGATTACACCAAAATTTGAACTATTATTGAAGTAAATAATAAATATTTCGAGCAGTTATGTCGCACTATGAAATTAAAATTTTATATCAGCTATAATTTATTCAAGACTACAGTGGATTGCAGTCTACGTTATGCGTGGGCAGTGAATTTATCAAATTTACATTACAATACGTGATGTGTACCTAAACCGTAACAAAATTTAGTTATATGATAGCTAAAAATCAGAACAATGATTTATAATGACATTTTTGCTTGATTGCATTACTAAATTGTCACAGCGAATCTTGTTGCGAAAATTGTCCAACATATGTTGGCGCTATCGTTACAGACGGTTTGTTCACAAGTTATCTTGCCTCGGGGTTACAACTCGTGGCATTCGCTTTCCGTCTGCAGAGGTTTAATGTTCATTAGAATATACTTAAACGTTAACACTTCGTTCGTAATTCGTGAAATACAATTTATCTATCAGTTGGTAGTTGAGTAGTTGATATGACACATGTGACGTGTTACCTACAAAAATAATCGGTAAAACAAATACAGTAAAACTTCTGAATTATGACACTTGATATCTGGATGAGAAATTTGTTACTGGGAATCATTCGTTATAAGGAGACAAAAAGTGAATATGGTGATGTATAACATGAGTTATAACGTGAAATATAACGTGAGGCATTACACTCTGCTGACTAGTCACTTAAAAGAAAAATAAAGAAAAGCCCTAAACACGTTTGCTCCTTTTGTACACAAATACTGAACTGTTTTCTTTCAAGTAAGTTAACTTATCCTGCGGAAGAATCTTAAAGGCAGTCCTTGGAGATGATTGTAGGTAGACTAGCTACAATTAATAAAATACGTTATTCAATTTTCCACATTAGTCAAATTATCTATCGCTAGACAGTTTTATACAGTTATCCACAACTTTTTTCCTAAACCCTTACACTTTTTAATCATGTCCAACAGACAAAACCGACTATGTTTTTTTAGTAAGTGTACCGATTCTCTAGAATTGCCTAAAGTACAACCTAGTATGAATCCAATCGGATTGACTTTGTCGTTATTATTGTAAAAACTGAAATCAAAATAAATCGGTTTCAGTTTTGTTATTGAGAATTTCGAATTTTGTTTAGCAAAAGTAATTATGTGGGCCTTTGTACTGTCGATTTCTTACACGTTTTGAGTCTATGGGAAGAAAAATGTAGTGCATCATATATCAGGATGATATTACACTATTCGCAGTTTCGTAAAGAAGATTGTATGGGACGCTCAAAGCTGCCTCTAGAATTCTTCAGCAACGAGAATTAAAACTCAACGTAAACTAAATTAAAGTATTAGTTATAAGGTTGGACAGTGAAGAAAAAATAATAATAGGATAGGTAATAACAAAATCAAGTGGGTAAAACAGTTCTATTATGAAGAAAGCAGGATTGTTAGTTACGACAAATGTTAAGCTGAAAAGGATATCTTTGACAAAACAAGCCAAATAGAATGCTAATTAGAAAAATTTAACACATGAGCATATAAAATTACAGAAAAAGAAAACCTTTAAAAAAGGAGTATACTATTTTATGAAAGTAAGGGTTTAGGAAACTGGGAAAACAGGAGGAGACTCTTCTGGAAGTAACAGAAATATAAAAATAAAAGCAACAAAAACTAATTTGAGTGAAACGAAAGTAAATTAACGGAAGTAAAACAGAAAAGAAATTTAGCATTCGAAATGTCTAGATTTCCATAATAACAAATTAATTTACAGAACACATCAAAGGAAAGTATATTTATTATTTTTTTTAATAGTCTGGAAGACAAGACCTCTCTGGACCTTAGTAAGAAAGGATGACCAGGTTGAGGTATATTCTTTATCTATACAGCCAGGTCCCCTCCCTCACACAAATATAGTAATTAGACTTTTAAGCATGTTAATACTCACCTATAAATAATAGTATTAAAACGATCTCACGGATCATCGTCTTCACACAGTGGAATAAAATAATTGAACACCAGAGAAACCCGTAGTAACAAGTGTAATAACTTTTTCAACTGCGTAACACACAATATCGTAATAAATATAAAACTCACTGTTTACAAATGTGCGCACATATAATTCACAAATAACACCAGTTTACACTAAACCACTGTCAAATAACTCACACAAAATAGTAGATCATTACGTCTAATGATCCTAATGTATAGCCGGCTCAAACTGCGTAAAAATGTTACGAAAGAGTTCTACACAATGTTATAGGTACCAGGAGAATAATCGAGTGGTATTTAGGAACGCACAGAAAAATACAGAACTGCAAGAGCATTGCGTCATCCTGCTCCTTACATAATGCGTGTCACGTAAGCCACAATTGTTGACTATCTCCTGAGCGTAACAGTTATTTGCCTACAACTATTAAAACAACAAAATTTAATAGGCCTAATTGTTTATCTCTTGAGAAATTTCAATTGACATCGATTTTATCAATGTCATATTTCCTGTTCTCAGTTCTGCGTTTATGGCATCTACTTCCCAAAAAGAAAATGCCTGTATATAGTATTTTCAACGTTGTATATTTGTAATGACGTTCTATATCTGCCACAGTTCTGTGACTGTTTTTCATGCTTCACCTCATCTTCGCAGCCTGTCTAACACTTATTATTATCGATTCATCGGAGCAGACGGGCTGATCGAAACACGATAATACGGTGGCGTGCAAACTGGGTTACTGCGGTAGTAATGTTTGTGTTTTTATCCCGCCTGCAGCGATTCTCATGTCAATCGTGGCGGTTACGACACTCCGCCGTCGTCACCCCGTAGCGCTGTATTATTGACGCTGATGATGCGCCGCGCTCGTTCGCCTTACGTAACGTTTCCTTTGATCGCTGTTTGTTATCTCAATTTATAAACTTATAGCACAAAATTCCCGTAACTTGGTGTGGTACTCTTTCTTTCTCTCGCTTAGAACTGGTGTTCAGCCTATCGTCTGGTAACAGAAATACAAAATGTATAAAAGGAATAAACAGAAACAATTCTGTATGAAAAAAACGAGCGCTGTTTAACGAATTTCAACAACTGATAGTATTTAGCATTGCGCCACAGTCCTTGAACAGTTCTTGTTTATAAGACCGGGCACTAATAGTATTTCTTACTTATTTTCTTAACGCGACCAGGCCTAAAGGACCGCACGCTATGGTGGAACGAAAAAATCAAGTTTGGATTTTTAATTTGTAATAGCGCGGAAAATTTGCCTTTTGGTGTAGATAAGATAAAAAAAAGATATGAAAAATATTGGAGCACGTCTTGAGGTGCCGCAAGGACGATAAATTTTCATAAAATTGCAATTTTCGCTACATTTTAAAGTTTTTTTAATAAGTTGTCAAAAAATTTTTTTAATTTCAAATACTGTCAAAAAAGCAGTTTTTATATCAAAAAAGACATTCAATTTTTTTTTAACTTTTTGGATTATGTCTTGAGGTGCCGCAAGAGCGGTAAAGTTTTATAAAAACACTTTTTGTAACTTTTTCAAAGAATTTTACGTGTCTCGATTATGCAATAAAAAGTTTCAAATAGGCGTTTTAATATGAATAGAAAGATAAAAACAGGAAATGAGCTACCTTTGCAACATCTTTTTTGTCATTTAGATGGTAAAACGAAGGGACCCAATGAGTTTAAAGGCGAAATAGGTCAGCAGCTGGAAAACTGTGCTAATCTTCCTGTGATTACTTTCTTGCCAATTGAAAATAACCTTCCACTTTTGGAGAACATAAATGATTTAAGTACAGATCAGAAGTATTTATTGGATATGTGTATCACTGTATCAAGTGTAAATTGCTCGCTAGATTTATCTTTAAGAAACCCTGGAAAACTTGCTCACTCCAGGTGGCTTACATTAGCAAACCGTATACTTAGATTGTATGTGGCAACTGAAAATCCAACTGAAAACCTTAAGACTCTGGCTGAGTACATTGTGAAAGTGTATGCACCTGTGTGGTTTAACATTAAGTTAAACCTTTATGTACTTATGGTTCCAAACATCTGTTTAAGCTTATCTCATATTCACGCTATCTCTCTGATGATTTCAAGAACGTTCTAGACCCGGTTATTCAAAGAAATGGGTACTTTGCTGCTGCAGAAAATCTCCTTTTGTCCATGCTATGTGATGAGCGCAAAAATGTAAGAGAACTTGGTTTACGACGTGTTTTAAAAACAAGAACAGAAAGTAGAGGCGGAGTCAGGAAGTTTAAAGTTCCAAAGATAAACTTTGACACAAAGGATTACATCGACATGATCTCATGGGCTGAAAATGACGTAACTGAACCCCCCTTGGTAAAACATGTTTCCATTGACTCTCTCAAAGACTTTATACGGAAGACATCTGAAGCTCAACCAAATAGTAAAGTGGACCCGCTTATCGACTTTCCCTGGCTTCCTTGTCACACGCAAGCAGTGGAAAGAGCTGTGAAACTGGTGACTGAATCGGCTCAAAATGTCTGTGGTTCAATCGCAAGAGAAGGATATATAAGAGCAAAAATTGACTCACGTGAAAACATACCAAAATTTGATAAAAAAAAAAAAAACAGTTTAATGTGTCAGTGAAGTAGAAACAAACATTTTGCAGCTGTAACATTTGTAATTATTAAGGGTTTTTTTAAATCATAAAAAATGAACTTTCAATGTCTTTAAAAAAAGTGTATTATGATATTTTTTTACGTGTGCTCTAATAAAAAAAATATATAATTGATTTGACAAGCTTTTATTTCAACCTTATTTACTACTATTGGTAACAACCAAAATGTTCGCAAAAGTTTCAAAATTAGCAAAAATACAAACTTTTGACATTAAAAAATATTTTTTTTATTATTATTATATTTTGTAATTTACAATTTTTTCCAATTCTAATGCTTATATATGTATTTACAACTATCTTTTGTAACATTATATGTACGAGAAATCCATAAAAAATAATTTATCAAAGTTTATAATTTTTCAATTTTTTAAATTTTTTTACAAACTTTAAGCTCTTTGCGGCACCTCAAGATGTTGTAGTATAGCAACCAAATTTTTTTTTCTTCTTTCTGAACCTAAAAGGCAACTTTTCCCCACTATTACAAAACTAAAAAAAAAAAAATTAAAAAAGGCCGTTTTTGTTCCACGCTACCGCACGCCGCTACAAGATGTCTTCTCCAGCGAACTCTGTATCCTGCCCTCCGCCTCCACTGAGTCATCCCTATCCCTAACTGGATAAGGTCCTCATGGAGTCCATCGCTCCACATATTTCACGGTTTACCCAGG
Source organism: Magicicada septendecula (assembly GCA_034769895.1). Lineage (NCBI taxonomy): Eukaryota > Metazoa > Arthropoda > Insecta > Hemiptera > Cicadidae > Magicicada > Magicicada septendecula. Next base: position 460,351,758 of record CM068373.1, read on the forward strand.
GGTCGTCTCCCACCGGGAAAGAAATCCAATATCTTCAACATCTTCACGAACCATTCTCACAGCACATTTCCAGCACATTGAGGTCTGCTACGCATAATTCCCACAATGTTCGGTCGTTGTAAAGCCCTTCCATATCCCTGTTGTTTCGAATCCGCCATTCGCCTGTTATTGTATCGTGTATCTTTCGCAAGACTTTTCACCCAAAAACGAGGAGTTTCTTGAATTCCTGTTTCCTGCCACGCAACCGATCGGATTACTGTCTTGTACAGCCGGCTAGGTAGAACAATCTAGATAGACTTAATGAGATAACTCAAAGTGTAGTTACAGCAAATTTCCGCCTGGACTCGTGCATCCAATCTCCATATCCGTGAATATCCAATATCCTAGATACTTAAACTCACGGAATCGCTTATGCAACCGTTACCCGCTTGGAAAGGCTGCGGTCGTCTACCAGCACCTAGTTGGTTGCCCCTCAACCAAAGATGCTCGGTATTTTCCGCATTCATATTATTATTATTTCACACGAAGTAACAAGAGAGCAGAACGTTATTTACAGACACTCTATCACGCATTTTCACAGTGCTACGGTGTTGGTCCGCCAACCACGTCTTTCCCGAATACAGACGTTTAATTTCCCGATTACCAAAGTGAACACCAGCATGAAGTCGAATCTGCAGAGTTTGTTCTAGCGGTCCCTTGTCACAGCAGTCTTCATTCTTCATCGCATGTCTTTTTATCCTGGTATGTCTTTATCGTATCTCCTGTCCTTGTATGTGTTTATTGTATATTACAAATGAAACAGTTAAGACACAGCTATCAAATACTTTTGTTTATATGAAACTTCTCAACGTTCAAGATAAATGACAGTTCTGTCGATGAAGTAAGTCCAATCCGATGACACTTTTCAGTTGATTCTATTATTTCTTATCTTTTATCAGAGTCAAGTATATGAGATATCTTTGTAAAGGAGCTTCATACACTACCTATTATTTCTGCTAGTACTTTAGATTGCAAGCTAAAACGTAAAACTTTATGGTTTTCATGATTTTATTAGAGAATATTTTATTCATGTAGTTCAATCATGATGTATAGTTTTGTACATTGTTGTCTGTTTCTTGCTCATCTGTTTATCTTAAATGAGTATGATCTTTCTATCAACATTAATGTTCGCATCTTGAGACATTCATTTTATTTTTTAGTTTTTAATAATCTAAACGACAAGGTATCATCTTGTCTACGTCATTGAGAAACATTCACCCTATTTAATATAATTTAATTTTGTTGTAAAAGTAGCTTTTTGTACGTTATCTTTATAAGATTGAAATGTCAGGAGTCATCAGAGCTTTTAGGAATAAAAAAAAAACATTTCTTGTTAGAATATAAATCCTAATTAACAGTGCAACAAACAGAGGAAAAACGAAATTGACTAGAACATTCTCAACTTTAAATCAAAGGTCTAATCAACAGTAATTATTGTTTTAAAAAATACTTCTTTTAATATAAAAAATGTGTATTCTAAATAGTGATATTAACGCAAAAAGAAATAAGAGTCGTAACAAAGCATAATGCAAAATTATACGTGAATTAAGTCCATTTAAAATTCTAAAAGAGTATTCGTATTACCTCACCTCAAATAAAAAACAGTAGATCTTGGAGTCTTAAAGCAGGAGGCCCCTGTACGCAGTGCAGACGACAAACACAAACTTAATGCCCAACAGAAACCATAAGCAGTTTACTTAATTGATAGGTTACTGAAAGTTATTAACACTCATTACAGGTCATTTTGCATATAAACGTAAAACATAAGTGGCTCTAGCGCTTTCAAAATACTATCATAAAATAAGAGTCCGTCCTAAAAGTGTTCACCATTAGAGAACATCACAATAGAGAAATTGAAAAATTATTAAATATTGCATGTTTTAATAACAAATCAATCTGAGTGTTGGCTGTAGGACACATGTCGTAGGGTATCTTGGTAAAGATTCAGGAGCGCTCCATGAGATATAATGTTAACAATAATTTGGACAGAGCAAGTATTGTCCTTCTAACTAAAACAAAGTATCAATTGTTGTCTAAATAGATTGGTAGGAAGGTTCGCGTATCTATCTACAACTGGGAGGGGAGGAGCAAAGTAACCGCACGGTGTCATGAAGCCACAGAGAATTAGCTGCTCCACTGATTTGTTTATTCAAGATACTTGTTGACGCTTGGTGAAAGAAAGAAGACAATGTGCGAACTGATCATTTTTTACTGTCAGTATCATTTCACAGAACAATTGTGTACATGGTATGGTTTTCTCGTCTAAACGCGGATGTGTGCAACAGTGTGTCTGTATCTGTGGGAGAGGGAGTATGTCGGTACCCGGTGACCTAAATTGATGGCAAATTCTATCGTATCGGAAACAAGAGGAGCGAGAGACGGAAGGTATAACCTATTTCCTGCGGAATGGTTACCTACTTTGTATATTTTTGCAGTTAAATTTTCAAGCGTTCGCAGTACAAGCATATGTATCAAATAGAAATAACAATTTTTCCATAACTAAAGTAGGTCAAGTGTAAGCTGGTTTAATATTTATTTTTCTACGACCGTTAGTTAGTCGTAAGCGCGCTGAATCAACAACTGGAATTAAGAACTATTGTACGGGTCATATCCACGTTGTTCTGAATTAACGTGAAACATACCCTTTTATAGTATGTTAAACAGAAATGTTTGTTTATAATTTCAGGCACCGTTTGCTGTTTGTTTTAGGCTTTTTCATATTAAATTGGTGCCGGTAGAAAAAGAATGTTCAGAGCTTGAGCTTCTAGCCGCTGATCCGAATGCTAACGGCTATGTTCTCCCTACAAAGGCAGACAATAACAACGACGGTCTCTTTCCAGAGACTGTTTATTGACAACATGTTAAGTCCAGTCCGTGAGGACAGCAAAGTCTACGGTTAGCTAACGCAACATCATCTGAGACTCAGTTTCAAGTGTGCAAAAATCTACAAGAGATCATTACGATGTGAACGTACATTGTATGAGGTCTAGGAACAAATATATGGGTGTAGGGTAAATACATATAAGTCGAAAAGAAAATCGCGGCCCATTAATAGAGAGAAACCCTTTTAATCGAAAATAATTATTGACAAATAACATAACTTTGAGCAACTTCCCCTGGGCTATCAATAGTGGTGGGGGGGGGAGACATCTATCAAGAATGAAGGAGATGTGGGAGAGGACGAAGAAAGAGGAGAAGAAAGGAGGAACCAGTTGAACGAAACGTAGGCCACAGTGGCTCATATGCAAAACAAAATAACTTTGAGCAAATCAGCCAGTTTAATTAATTATGTGCGAAATAATTTAAGAGCGATAAACAAGTGAAAAATAATAAATAATTTTTCATAAGGTATAGGATAAAGACAATTAAATTTTATTACGTTTGTCACAATACTAGAACGTTTAAGAACAAAATAATAAATATGGCTATCAAGATAAAACGATATAAGATGCTGGGAAGTCCGCCTCTACCGTATAGAAACGAGACGTGGGGGACTATCAGTAATCAACAGAAGATAATTGTAGCCTACATTTTAGTGTAAAGTTTGTATGTAGGAACAAAATGATGTGAGCTCATACCAAAAATATGAAATGACGGACTGATGAAATCTCATGATCGCGGTGTGTCAGTTTGGCATGGCATCGGGTACAAATGATCGTGTGTAGGAGTCAGTCCGTTCAGTCCTTCACACCTAGCTTTCCGCGCATGCGCTGTCTGGCAGAGATGGCGGGCTAGTGGTGGATGTGTATGTTGTTTTTGCATAACGAAAACGTACTGTTCGTTAAAAAAATTTTTTTAACTGTTGAAAAACAGGTTGAACTGTTGCTATTTACAATGACTGATTTTGCCATTATATTGTTAAAACGTCGTGTTTTGCGCATTTAAAATTAACTGTTGATTTTAGTAAGTTTCTTAAATGGATCGTTATGTAACGTAAACAGTGAGGGTAAGTGAATATTTCTCTTAATTTACCTGTATTTTAAAAGGTATTTTTTGAGATGCAGTCGACTGACAGCATACCGATGTGACCGTGTGTAGGTAATATATTTTTGATATATTGTACTAAAGAAGGTGGACTACCATTTGTCTACAAGAATGTTTTTCCGATGCTTAACCTCTGAGTTCTTACGTAATAAAAATGATAAACCCTAAATTTTTAATTCAAATTCGTGTATTTTTTTATTTAATTCTCAATCAATTAATTGAAAAAAGATTTAAACAATTAGAAAAGTTTGTTAAAAACGTCTTTAATTGATGATTAAAATACAGTTCATTAGACATTTCTAGCCCTGTATTTTACGTTTCCACGAGGTTATTAAGTGGAATGTTTTTACTACAAACTCGGTCGCCGCGCGGCCGCTCCGCCAGTCGCTTTCTTTCGTTAATCAGGGTATAAGTCGTGATACTATAAGGACAGCTCGGTGTAGAAAATGTACTAAACAAAACAAGAATTTATTACGGAACGCAGTGTGATAGCGCGAACTATAGACTACCTACACGGGTAGTGGAAGAAGAGTTGTCAGAAAGTCAAGAAAGTGGTAGAAGCCGACACAGAGTGAATGCGTTACTCCGGCCTCGAAGAAGAAAATGAAGAGGAAGAAGACAATTCACTAAGTTACTTATTTATTTAACCGTTGTTGTACTTATTTCTATTATTATAAGGCTAAACTAGCAAACAGGAAAATAACAAAACATAAAATAGGGGTAGTTGTGAAAACAGGTTAACTTTAAATTAGCTTCACTAGAAACGCGAAAGCTTATCTTGTCGCTGTTCGCGTTGCAGCGTCATTGTTGTTGATTGTGCTAAATCTAGTGGCGACATTATTGCAGGGATCTGTCCGTTAGAAACAGACACGTCACAATGTTTAGTGTTTATGTGCTCAACGCTTTGTTGTGCTGCGCGTACAACTACATCGTTTCCCTTTATCTTTTTGTTGTAAATTTCTTTTACCAACGTGGCACATATTATCTGCTTTTGTACATAATAACGGCAACCCGTGCTTGTTATAGCCGACATTTACACTGGCCTACACAACCTACAGTGATACCGCTTTCTACCTCCTTACGTGTCACGACTTATCTGCTACGTGTCTGTTGACGTATTGCCGTATAGCTGTATTCAAAATGCAACTCATGAAACTAATACAGCACTCAATAGCCTCGAGCTTGTTGCTGTCGTTGTTGACGACTGTGTAATGGTGAAAATAGTTTTATACAGTAAAGTGACACATTGCCTGTCACTTATGAAAAGTAAAAATTGAAGGGTTTAACGATATAAAAGACAACTTTTTTTATGGGCCATCTAAGGACCACATGCCAATTTCAATTCTTTATTCTTTGTTCTTCCTTTTTCCCAATATTCTTTCACCTTTTTACTGTCTTTTCTTCCTGTCTTCAGTCCACTTTGAACCTGCGTTTTTCTCTCTACTACCCTGGACTCCTTCTATTTTTAACACTTTTGCCCGGAAAACGTCTCTTTCAATTGCTTCTTCTGCGTGTACATTATTTTTTTCAAAATCCTTTTGGTCTTATTTAATCCAACTTGATATTGACTTCTTCCTCCACAGATATTTAAAGATATGCTTTGTTAACCTATTGTCGTCCATTCTATATAAATGTCCAAAAAAATAATAGTCTTCTTTTTCTCATCGTTTCTATTATATTTTCTATACTTTGATATATTTCATCATTACTTCTTAATTTCCAACGTTCTGAAGTTTTTCATAATTAATTATTAATTAATATTTAATAAATTAATATTAATTAAATTAATGAAATTAATATTTGATGAAAAGAAGTCTTTATTAATTTCTCAACATTAGTTTTAATAGACCCTAATTGTCAAGCCTGAACAGTTTATAAGAACAGCACATGCTTACGAAAGACGAGGTTTTTAAATGCAAATATCTTATCAGTTTACCAAGCAAAGGAAGTTACAATATTAGTTGTGAGACGTTTTATCTACATTTTAAAGTAAATAAAATAGTTGTAAATTTATAATTACGAAACGTTAACCAACGAAGTGTACAGACGTGATTTAGTGTGCAGATTCCCAATTGAATGGAGACAGAATAGCAGCAAATTTCTAACAAATGAATATTACATTAAAAATATTATAATTTTAATATTAGTTAAATAAATAACTTTCTCTTAATTTTCTTCTACGATCTTTTCCTTCTTACATAATTCGATGTATATACTCCTTAAATGTGCATACTATAAAAGTGTCCGTTTTTTTGAAATTTGTAAACTTATTTGTTGAAAATTGCCTTTATTATTTCTCATACTCATACAGTTTGTGTACATTACAAGAATGCATATTTTTTATGTAATGTTTTTTTTAATTACAAAAATAGACATTTTTGTGATTTTGGTCTATCAGTTAATCTTGTTTTACATAATACATCAATTATCTACAAATTTTTTTACATAATTTTAATTCCCTATCATATTTTAAAATGTTTTATTTACTTGTAAAATTCATTATGTACCTAGCTTTGTATGTCTGAGAGAACTTGATTATTCTGCGTTAGTATATTTCGTTTCATGGAAATGATTTTCATGTTTAATAAATTTTGAGTTTCTTGTTTTTGACAATATCCAACGTTACATACATAATTCAAGTTATTTGATTCCAATTTGTTCTTACAGTTATTCTTATTATTAATTTTTTAAGGAAATATTTACACGGATTATCGTAACATCTACTGAAAGATTCAAAACGTTTTCAAATTCAATGTGGCCTGAAGTTCATATTCTGAAAACACAAGACGTTTACCGTAACTTATAAGTTTTACTTTATTTGTATGTTTCCAAGTACTCGTGTAATTTGTCAACGGTACAATATGCATAGTTTTAATTAGTAGGCCTATCTATTTTGTGTGCAGATCATAACAATTTTATATGATATTAGTGTATTGTAGGTGACGTTTCTTATAACAAAATCTGTTCATTGGAACGAAATTATTTGTATTCATCAGCACTAGCACCTCTCATCGAAACACTCTGATGACCGATACTACACGAAGCCTAACATCATCTGCATGGTTCCCGCTACCGTTGTGTGGAGAAGTAAGGTACATTTATAACTACGTAACAGAACGATATTATCCATCCAGTGACAACGTGATACGTTAAACGCTTTTTACAGAGCATTTTCGAAGGTCATAGAACGATCTACTTTATGCTTCTGTCATTAAGATTCTTTATCAGCCGTTACGTTGTCCGCGACATATAAAAGCGGATAAGGAGGCAGCTCCCCAAGACGTTGTGTTTATTTCTTATCACATATAACTAGAATCTATGAAAGAACAAAGTCATGAACAAGTAGGGCATATCACTGTCTAGGGCGTGGCATGAGATTATAACACGCCAGAGATACAAGTAAGGAGAGCTCTCAGAGGAAAACTGTAAAATGATAAATGTTTGGCGATTTTAAAGTGCGTTTCACACTCATTGTTACTGTTTATTGGGAAATGATTATTGTGCTAATTAGTCCACAGCTGTAATAAGGAGACAGTTTTGTTGTTTGCTGGACAAAAATTAACTTTAATTATTGTATTCAAGAGTGCCTTGCTAATTTCAAACTGTTGCTTGTATCTAATTAAAATTTGAAGTTACACTTCATTGGTGTCAGTTATTCTGTTTCCACTGAGCAACACGACGATCTGTGTGATCGTCGTAAAAATTTAGTCTAACGCTAGTTTCCTTTAAGACTTTTTCAAGTTAGTAATTATAATACGGTTCTTTATTCTTTAAGTGCATATTAGATGGCTAGTCCTTGATGAGCCGCTTTCGCTGATAAATTATGCCCGTGTAAGGACTTAGTGTTCACTAAACTAGAGCATCACGTGATTTTATGATCTTTTGTTCGCTACACTCTGTTGTATGTCCTATACATATCATTATGGTTTGGTAATGTTTCCTCATTTCTAACAGTCGCTTGAAGCAACACTCTGATCCTAGATGGTTGTGATGAGACTCTCTTGTTTCTCCAAAGAGAGAACCATTCCTTAGCAATGAAATGAGGTTTCTTTATTGGCATTTTCGATGGATTAAGAATGTAGTAGTTACGAAAATGAGCTTCCTTCTTACATGCATGTTTTCTGTAACTTACTGTTGATGTGTTAGTGAGTGTTATTGTTGTTATGGCAATTTAAACAATGTTTGATGGTGAAAGAAACGTATCTTCAACATTTAATATGCATTTGGGCCCATAATCATTATATTTCCATTAGAAGTTTTCGTAGATTGCCTTCACTGGATCCCACTGGTGTTATGTACGTGCTTCATAACTTGGCCTTGTAGCAAACGTACCCGTATTCTTGTGGCAACCGGGAGATTACATGAATCCGTGTTACATATGATAAAATGGCACTAGTAAACGTGTAACAGTTATAGCAGCAAAATATCTGTTGTTTATAAAATTTTATGTACTATATGATTCATCGGTTAAATGTATACTTACCAGTAATATTCTCACACATAATTTCAGTTTAAAGTTTATGTAAGTTAATTCATGGTTATAATTTCTATTCTTGTTTTTAAATAAAACAGGACACTAACGTAAATCTTAATTTCTCTGTTTCAGGTGAGTGACAAACTTGCTGTGTAATCATCGTTAGATAATCAGTTTGACCGTGTAAGTAGAATAGAGACTATAACTTTTTAGTGAATTTAATTTTTCTTAAAATACATGTGTTTTTAAATTACTTTAAAGTAATTTATTTTAGTTGTAAGTAAACATTTGTATGCAGTTTTATGTGTATTGGGCTTACGTCTGATCAATCCACCCCTAATCGTCTACTGCTGTACATCAGCCGTCCTTCGGACTTTGGTGTCTAATTCGCTTTTGTGCAGCTTCAGACCAGTTTGTTGTAATAGTTTTTACACAATCGGAACAATCTGATTGAAGTGTCTTCCTACTTTTACACGATTCCGTATAAACGTTTAGGACTCCATTCACTCGTTCTGTGCAGCCTCAGACCAGTTTGTTGTAATAGTTTTCACACAATCGGAACAATCTGATTGAAGTGTCTTCCTACTTTTACACGATTCCGTATAAACGTTTAGGACTCCATTCACTCGTTTTGTGCAGCCTCAGACCAGTTTGTTGTAATAGTTTTCACACAATCGGAACAATCTGATTGAAGTGTCTTCCTACTTTTACACGATTCCGTATAAACGTTTAGGACTCCATTCACTCGTTTTGTGCAGCCTCAGACCAGTTTGTTGTAATAGTTTTCACACAATCGGAACAATCTGATTGAAGTGTCTTCCTACTTTTACACGATTCCGTATAAACGTTTAGGACTCCATTCACTCGTTTTGTGCAGCCTCAGACCAGTTTGTTGTAATAGTTTTCACACAATCGGAACAATCTGATTGAAGTGTCTTCCTACTTTTACACGATTCCGTATAAACGTTTAGGACTCCATTCACTCGTTTTGTGCAGCCTCAGACCAGTTTGTTGTAATAGTTTTCACACAATCGGAACAATCTGATTGAAGTGTCTTCCTACTTTTACACGATTCCGTATAAACGTTTAGGACTCCATTCACTCGTTTTGTGCAGCCTCAGACCAGTTTGTTGTAATAGTTTTCACACAATCGGAACAATCTGATTGAAGTGTCTTCCTACGTTTACACGATTCCGTATAAACGTTTAGGACTCCATTCACTCGTTTTGTGCAGCCTCAGACCAGTTTGTTGTAATAGTTTTCACACAATCGGAACAATCTGATTGAAGTGTCTTCCTACTTTTACACGATTCCGTATAAACGTTTAGGACTCCTTTCACTCGTTTTGTGCAGCCTCAGACCAGTTTGATGTAATAGTTTTCACACAATCGGAACAATCTGATTGAAGTGTCTTCCTACTTTTACACGATTCCGTATAAACGTTTAGGACTCCATTCACTCGTTTTGTGCAGCCTCAGACCAGTTTGTTGTAATAGTTTTCACACAATCGGAACAATCTGATTGAAGTGTCTTCCTACTTTTACACGATTCCGTATAAACGTTTAGGACTCCTTTCACTCGTTTTGTGCAGCCTCAGACCAGTTTGTTGTAATAGTTTTCACACAATCGGAACAATCTGATTGAAGTGTCTTCCTACTTTTACACGATTCCGTATAAACGTTTAGGACTCCATTCACTCGTTTTGTGCAGCCTCAGACCAGTTTGTTGTAATAGTTTTCACACAATCGGAACAATCTGACTGAAGTGTCTTCCTACTTTTACACGATTCCGGATAAACGTTTAGGACTCCTTTCACTCGTTTTGTGCAGCCTCAGACCAGTTTGTTGTAATAGTTTTCACACAATCGGAACAATCTGATTGAAGTGTCTTCCTACTTTTACACGATTCCGTATAAACGTTTAGGACTCCATTCACTCGTTTTGTGCAGCCTCAGACCAGTTTGTTGTAATAGTTTTCACACAATCGGAACAATCTGATTGAAGTGTCTTCCTACTTTTACACGATTCCGGATAAACGTTTAGGACTCCATTCACTCGTTTTGTGCAGCCTCAGACCAGTTTGTTGTAATAGTTTTCACACAATCGGAACAATCTGATTGAAGTGTCTTCCTACGTTTACACGATTCCGTATAAACGTTTAGGACTCCATTCACTCGTTTTGTGCAGCCTCAGACCAGTTTGTTGTAATAGTTTTCACACAATCGGAACAATCTGATTGAAGTGTCTTCCTACTTTTACACGATTCCGTATAAACGTTTAGGACTCCTTTCACTCGTTTTGTGCAGCCTCAGACCAGTTTGTTGTAATAGTTTTTACACAATCGGAACAATCTGATTGAAGTGTCTTCCTACATTTACACGATTCCGTATAAACGTTTAGGACTCCACTCACTCGTTTTGTAAAGCCTCAGACCAGTTTGTTGTAATAGTTTTCACACAATCGGAACAATCTGATTGAAGTGTCTTCCTACTTTTACACGATTCCGGATAAACGTTTAGGACTCCATTCACTCGTTTTGTGCAGCCTCAGACCAGTTTGTTGTAATAGTTTTCACACAATCGGAACAATCTGATTGAAGTGTCTTCCTACTTTTACACGATTCCGTATAAAGGTTTAGGACTCCATTCACTCGTTTTGTGCAGCCTCAGACCAGTTTGTTATAATAGTTTTTACACAATCGGAACAATCTGATTGAAGTGTCTTCCTACTTTTACACGATTCCGTATAAACGTTTAGGACTCCATTCACTCGTTTTGTGCAGCCTCAGACCAGTTTGTTGTAATAGTTTTCACACAATCGGAACAATCTGATTGAAGTGTCTTCCTACGTTTACACGATTCCGTATAAACGAAGGACTCCATTCACTCGTTTTGTGCAGCCTCAGACCAGTTCGTTGTAATAGTTTTTACACAATCGGAACAATCTGTTTGAAGTGTCTTCCTACGTTTACACGATTCCGTATAAACGTTTAGGACTCCATTCACCCGTTTTGTGCAGCCTCAGACCAGTTTGTTATAATAGTTTTTACACAATCGGAACAATCTGATTGAAGTGTCTTCCTACTTTTACACGATTCCGTATAAACGTTTAGGACTCCATTCACTCGTTTTGTGCAGCCTCAGACCAGTTTGTTGTAATAGTTTTCACAGAATCGGAACAATCTGATTGAAGTGTCTTCCTACTTTTACACGATTCCGTATAAACGTTTAGGACTCCATTCACTCGTTTTGTGCAGCCTCAGACCAGTTTGTTGTAATAGTTTTCACAGAATCGGAACAATCTGATTGAAGTGTCTTCCTACTTTTACACGATTCCGTATAAACGTTTAGGACTCCATTCACTCGTTTTGTGCAGCCTCAGACCAGTTTGTTGTAATAGTTTTCACACAATCGGAACAATCTGATTGAAGTGTCTTCCTACTTTTACACGATTCCGTATAAACGTTTAGGACTCCATTCACTCGTTTTGTGCAGCCTCAGACCAGTTTGTTGTAATAGTTTTCACACAATCGGAACAATCTGATTGAAGTGTCTTCCTACTTTTACACGATTCCGTATAAACGTTTAGGACTCCATTCACTCGTTTTGTGCAGCCTCAGACCAGTTTGTTATAATAGTTTTTACACAATCGGTACAATCTGATTGAAGTGTCTTCCTACTTTTACACGATTCCGTATAAACGTTTAGGACTCCATTCACTCGTTTTGTGCAGCCTCAGACCAGTTCGTTGTAATAGTTTTTACACAATCGGAACAATCTGTTTGAAGTGTCTTCCTACGTTTACACGATTCCGTATAAACGTTTAGGACTCCATTCACTCGTTTTGTGCAGCCTCAGACCAGTTTGTTATAATAGTTTTCACACAATCGGAACAATCTGATTGAAGTGTCTTCCTACTTTTACACGATTCCGTATAAACGTTTAGGACTCCACTCACTCGTTTTGTGCAGCCTCAGACCAGTTTGTTGTAATAGTTTTCACACAGTCGGAACAATCTGATTGAAGTGTCTTCCTACTTTTACACGATTCCGTATAAACGTTTAGGACTCCATTCACTCGTTTTGTGCAGCCTCAGACCAGTTCGCTGTAATAGTTTTTACACAATCGGAACAATCTGATTGAAGTGTCTTCCTACTTTTACACGATTCCGTATAAACGTTTAGGACTCCATTCACTCGTTTTGTGCAGCCTCAGACCAGTTTGTTATAATAGTTTTTACACAATCGGTACAATCTGATTGAAGTGTCTTCCTACTTTTACACGATTCCGTATAAACGTTTAGGACTCCATTCACTCGTTTTGTGCAGCCTCAGACCAGTTCGTTGTAATAGTTTTTACACAATCGGAACAATCTGTTTGAAGTGTCTTCCTACGTTTACACGATTCCGTATAAACGTTTAGGACTCCATTCACTCGTTTTGTGCAGCCTCAGACCAGTTTGTTATAATAGTTTTTACACAATCGGAACAATCTGATTGAAGTGTCTTCCTACTTTTACACGATTCCGTATAAACGTTTAGGACTCCACTCACTCGTTTTGTGCAGCCTCAGACCAGTTTGTTGTAATAGTTTTCACACAATCGGAACAATCTGATTGAAGTGTCTTCCTACTTTTACACGATTCCGTATAATCTTTTAGGACTCCATTCACTCGTTTTGTGCAGCCTCAGACCAGTTCGCTGTAATAGTTTTTACACAATCGGAACAATCTGATTGAAGTGTCTTCCTAATTTTACACGATTTCTTATAAACGTTTAGGACTCCATTCACTCGTTTTGTGCAGCCTCAGACCAGTTCGTTGTAATAGTTTTTACACAATCGGAACAATCTGATTGAAGTGTCTTCCTACATTTACACGATTCCGTATAAACCTTTAGGACTCCACTCACTCGTTTTGTGCAGCCTCAGACCAGTTTGTTGTAATAGTTTTTACACAATCGGAACAATCTGATTGAAGTGTCTTCCTACTTTTACACGATTCCGTATAAACGTTTAGGACTCCGTTCACTCGTTTTGTACATTCGTCATATTCTAGTCTTGCGACACACTGACCTGATTCCACGTCTGACTCTGGATGTCGTAAAACTGCAAAATCATAAAAGTTGTTAAATTTTTACTGCTCTGCAAAATGTGTTGGATGAGAATTAAGTGGTTATGTATTTATTTATTATATTGACGTAAGTGACATAGGCATAGTACTTCCCCATAGACATTTTCTCCACGATGTTCCCACCCAGGGTTTTTAATAAGTGTTCCAAGATTATTCATGAACATTTTCCAAAATACATATTGTAACAACACAACATTGCAAATATGAATTTATTTTATTTGTGTAGCTCCACGCTTTTGGGAGACAATTTATATAACACAACAAATTGTAACTTTAAGTACATTAATTTGTAGATAGAGTGCCAAATTCATACAACATTACTGGTAGAGTGTACCAATTAATGGAGTTTGGGTCTAATGGCAATAAAGAGTAGTCATTGATTGAATTGTAACGAGTTTTCATAATTTTATTCATAAACCACAAGCGTGTTTAAAAATTTCAATTACTTCGCCATAAATATTTATTATTATTCGCTTAAAAACGTTCAAATGTGGCAATACATTTATCAGTAAATAAATCTTATATTCTACAGTAACAAATTTATATTCTAAATATTTATTTGTTAATCTTAAAATTCGACTGCTCAGTCTGACTGTGTGCTTTGCTGCAGTTTTGTTTTATTTTCTTTATATATCTTTTAACTACGTTAATTTATGTATTCCATACATATTAATCATTGATTGCTTTACCAACTTTAAATAAAATTTAAATTGACTAAATTAATTGTTAACCATCAATGAACATATTTATTAAATTTAAATTCTATTCTCTGAACCTCTATATCTAAATTTTACATAACTCTTATTTATTTTTAAATTTCAAAGTGTCTTTTCAATGTCTTTAATCTCTCATTTAAAATTTAAAAATTGATTATCTGTCACCTCGATTCTGTAGCTGATACCCATGTCCTCCGTTGATCCGTAGGTCCTCTTCTGATGGAGTTCCCTGCACGTTCCCCTGGTTCCACGTGTCGTCCTCCAGTTACTAGTCCCTCATGGTCCCATCTGGTTGCTGTAATATAGAGTGATATGTTGCTCTGCACCAGCTGCTGTTGTTCTAGCAGACGCCTCTACTGTTCAGCATAGCGTTCCTTTGCATGATGTAACCTCGTAGCTTGTCTTGAGTGACGGATGTTTGCGTGTGTAGACATCGTCAAGTATGTTCTATAATCGTATTCGTAACCAGACTAAGAGTTAATGTTTGATACTTAATATGAACATAGCGTCCATCTGCATTTACTGTTCAATTAACAAAATTAGAACTCGCGTCGATACTGGACATAGCGTCCCGCCGCTACTGAAGACTGACTGATTGACTACTGAAGGCTGGCTTCTTCCGTGCTCTTATTTATATTCGAGCATCGTACCGCACCTGTTGGGACAGAATTCTGCCTGTCTGAAATTGCTTGGTGGCGTCAGTTCCCCCACTATCGTCCAATTTCATATTTTCGCACATTTCTGCCAATGGCAAAGTCTAATGTGGACTACAGGGTGCTCTAACGATGGATGATTTAATTACACATGTTCAACGTAATTACCATCGTAATCGAATAATTCGTGTAATTACTACGCACTTAAAAACGCACTGAATTCGCACTGCGCGTCCTTTTCACGCCGTTTTCTCACTACACATGTGTATTAATTTTATACATATTTAGGAGTCTTTGAATGTTTTCTACCATTTATGGTTTTCTTATAATTAAATAAAAACTATAATTTGACAATTATTTAGGGTAAGATTGCAAACTTTCATGCTCGAACCGGCCTCAATCACACACATTACTTACTACTGTACACACTCTCAGCGACAATCGCGTGAGCGTGCAGGTCTGTTCCTGTATGTCAACATGCCGTATTTTTAACATAAGCTCAGCTTTCAATCTCATACCTGCTTATTTATTACATATTTATAAATATAATTTAAATATTCATTTTATATAATAAATGCACAGTACAGCGTATGATTGTATTGTCGCATTATATGTACTACAGCACTATCAACTCCAACTGTTAAAACTAACACCTCTTCTCCTTTATTCCTACTCAGTACTTTGTAGTACTTCATAACCTATAACTTGTCTGTCAAGTATTTGTCATGCTCGATAGTCTATATGACGTAGAATAGACATAGACATGGACATGGATATAAAAAAAGCCATAGACTGTATATTTAACCATTTTTATGCCCTATTTTTTATTTCTCTATACTTCCCCTTATTTGCGGGTGTTGGGAAATATAAGTTACCTTTCATTTACAGGCAGTGCTCTACTCATTCCATCCTGATAAAACTTACGTGTACTTTCCTGGTCTACAAGGCCTAATTTAAAAACCACCGTATTTTGTCTTGTTTTCTAGCAGCTTTAATTGTTTTCCATCTTGTGAACAGACTGACGTTTGACGTTTCAAATGATGGTAAGAAAAATAATAATAACCACGCTATAAACTTGTATCTGTCACTTGTTTTGCTATTCTTTTGATAAAAATTACATAATCAATGAGGGATCTAAAACGCCTTGTGGATACACGAAAAAAGTTTTAGTAATCCTCAAATCACTAAACGTAACAAACTTCTTCTATTTACTATTTTAAATCATTCTATCACCCAATCCATCCCTCCTGTGTCTCGGATGGGAAACTTCCCAATCTGGAATTTATGTCACCTGCTAGCAAACTTTCATGATATTTATGTTTGTCAATTATTTTATGACAATTTTTTTTATCCGTATCGGGCATCTAAGGACCACATGCCAATTTCAATTCTTTACTCTTTGTTCTTTTCTTTTTTCCAATATTCTTTCATCTTCTCACTGTGTCCCTTCTTCCTGTCTTCAATCCACTTTGAACCTGCGTTTTTATCTCTCCTACCCTGGACTCCCTCCATTTTCAACACTTTTGCCCGAAAAACCTTTCTGTCAAATGCTTCGTCTGCGTGTATATTACTTTTTTCTAAATCTTTTGGACTTCTTTAATCCAACATAATGTTGACTTCTTCCCCCAAAGTTATCTGAACATTTGCTTCGTCAACCTATTCTATATAAATGTCCAAAAAAAAAATAGTCTTCTTTTTCTCATTGTTCCTGTTACATTTTCTATAGTTTGATATATTTAATCATTACTTTATAATTTCCAACCTTCTGAAGTTTTTCGTGGGCCTAATATTTTCCTAATAATTCGTCTTTCAAATATTTCTAGTTTGTCTAAATTATAATTCAATACTAGACGTTCACTTCCATGTAGGAATTCTGGCTTCACTACTGTACTGCAATGCCTTATTTTCGCATTTTTAGATATGCCTAAAAATCTTTAGTTATAGCATATGCCTTTCCCATCTTATAAATCCTTTCTTCTATAGTAGATTTTTCCAAGCCATTCTCTTGAATTATCTCTCCTAGATACTTAAATTTTCGAACCCTCTCTATTCGACCAATATCTTTTACCAGAAATGTTGGCGCGTTTTTAATGTTTGTGAGAAATTTGTTTTTTTTCTGCAGAAATTCTTAAGCCTGTTCTACTGGCTATGTCCTCTAAAAATTAACTCGTGTTACTGCAGATGTAAAATGTTCAGAAAGTATAGCAAAGTCATCTGCGAATGTCAAACAGTTTATTTCAATACGTTTGTTCCTTCTTCCCAACATAATTGGTGATATTTTGTAATCCTTCAATTTTTCATTCCAAATTCTTACTACTTTCTCCAGGACACAGTTAAAAAGAATTAGGGGTAAACCATTACCCTGTCTTACACCTGTCATTTTGAATAGCTGAGATATTTCTCGCATGAATTTTATTTTTGAGACGTGTCCATAAGGGTTCCACGGATTAGATTTGCCAATTTAGATTTAACACCAAATTCTCGGATTATTTTATCTATAGTTTCTCTATCAACAGAATCAAAGGCCTTTTTGAAATCAACAAATGTTACTACAATCTCCTTTGAATTCAGTAGCCTGTGACAGATTATTGACTTCACAGTGAATATTTGTTCTGGACAGGATCTGCCCTTCCTAAAGCCACCCTGACATTCACCCAAATGGCTATCCAACGTTTTTTCTGCTCTCTTCAATAGAATCTTTAAAAATATTTTATATGCAACTGGAAGCAAAGATATTCCTCTGTCGTTATTAACCTCTTGCTTACCACCCTTCTTATGCAGCAGATGTATTAAGGCCACCTTCCATTCTTCTTGGATTTTTTCTGTTTTCCAAATTTCTTCAAGAATTAATTGTAGATCATTTTTGATCTTTGGTAGAGACCATGTCAAAAGTTCAGATGGTATGGAGTCTTCACCATAAAGTCTTCTCCATAAAGTCTTCTCCACAAGTCACATAGTCATAATTTTATGACTATTATTATATTAAAATTGTTTTGTCACCTCCACTTTACATTCTTCGGGAGCATAGGCACCCAGTTCACACGTTATAGGCACCCAGCATATAGTTAGGTGACCCAGTCCACACTTTATCTTAAAAAACACTATCCTATAACTTATATACTGAAAATCTGTTATTCTCTGCTGTCATTTACTATAAAATAAAAATTCGACTCTCTTATATGCTCTAGATGCTACTGGAGCATCCACTGTACAATTATCCTGATACAGTTATCTTTTCCCTTTTTTTGTTAGCCCGAGTCGTTTAATTATATTTCCCGTCCGATCTCCAAAGCTTATACCAGTCATGTTAATAGTACTGGTGTTTAACCAGGTTACTGACCTGCTGTACAGCCCCCAACCAGAAATTTGAAATCAGAGCTCTCTTCTCGTGGACACGGCTGCTTCTACCACTGCCTAGAGCCCGGGCTACTCTTGGTTTTATGGCGGAGTATATAACTCCCGTCCTTTGAGGACGCAATCCCCTTCCATACAAGGCAGTATTGTAAACTGCAAAGAAGAGTGAGAAACAAAAGAACGGACACCCTAGCCCCCTAATCCTCTAATAGCGTCGGGGTAAAAAAAATAAGAGTCGGCCAAGAGAGACCGGAGAGGTAAGAGTAAAGAAATAAATCTTAAGTTTAGGCAAGTTCAAGACAGAAAACAGGTTCAAGCAAAATCAAAAGCCAGCTAGCGTACATGTGGCGTGCTAAGCCTGTATCTATACAGGATGTGGATCCCTGATAGGCTATGTTTAAATTTTACGTGTAATACTTCATATTAATGTAACACTAAATATAACATAAAAAATTATAAACCTATTCTGTTTAAGTATAACTATGAAAAGGTTTGTCATAATTTAACGGGTTTTTCGGCGATGGACATCATTAAACTTGATGACTTTTTATACTTACCCACAACGTTTTACCGCAGTAATTATCCCAAAACTGGTAACAAGACTGTTTTAACATAGTAGTAACAATCTGTGTAACCAATCTTGGGGTAATTCAATCCAACTGACGCCACCCTGACGATGGCTGCTGCCTGCACGAGTCGTCAAAACGTTAATGTGTAACGAAGATTTCGATTCTAAATAACCGACCGCGGCCGACAAGACCCGAAGTTTACAATGATGACAAGTTGACTCGAGTCGTGAAAGCCTACGCAGTTACGTTTAATAACTTACGATCCAATAGCCGTGTGAATAATTTATCATTATGTCCTATAGTTGAAATAGTATGTCTTTAATGTCATGAAACAACTGATGTCCAATGATGACGCGTGCTTGATGACACGTATGCCAAAAGAAAACAATGAAAATATAATCACCGCACAAACACAACTTAGGACGACAATAATTATTTAGTATTTATATTTTACAAGTAGTTTTTGGACGACAAAGTAACATTATATGACAGTACTAGTACCTGCTTTGTTTGTAGGTGTTGTTCAGTGATTCAGTAGATTTTCTAGGTTCAGTGTGTGTGTGATAAATATTTGTCACAGAGAAGTTATCTCTGTACTTGATTTTCGTATTCGGAAATCGTATATTGTTCGTATTAGACACTGTGTCACTGATAAAAGGCGATTTGTCTCTGCGTCTCTGTGCGTGACGTTTAGCGTAGTACGTGCCCGGCAAGCATGGCATGGCGGACGTGACGTGTGGCGATATTCTCTGTCCTCCGCATCGGCCCTCGCTATTTGATCGTTGCACTCGCCTTTATTCTATCCTTTTTGAACTCGTCTAAACCAGTCGTTTTCCATTTTTCAGTCTTTCCATTGGCGTTTATCTTTTCCAAAGGTGTTTAGAGTAATATCTATTCATATTATATTTATCTGGAATATTTAAGTAACCATATATATATATTATATCGTTTCTCTTTGTTAGTTTTTAGTTTTCTAGGTTACATTTCTTAAGAGACTCAACCGATTTGTTGTGTCGCCGACCGATGACTTTGCAAACTAATGACTATAACCTAAATTCAAACCTACATAATGCGAACAGTTTTGTTTCAACATAACAAATTGATTTTGTTTTGTATTCCACGATGCAGCAGATTTTTAGGGGATAGATCATACGCCTCCCTGCTATGTACAACAAACAAGTCCTTCGTGTACTTGAATCGGTATTCAGGAATTGGATAGTGTTTGTTTTAAATAATAGGCTATTTTTTTTTTGTAAATAGGCTATTTTGTTACTAACTAAAGGTAATTTGTCTCGGCAATTATGTGTTGATGTGATATGCGTAACAAGCAGAGAAATTTATGAGACTGCTCCAATTTATGGAGAACACTTAAACAAAAAAATCGTTGTCTGCGTCACTTTAATGAGCGTTGTGAATTTAAAGAACCTAGCCCCAACGTTAAGTAAGAACTTACTGTATACAATGTGTTGCCTTTTCACAATTTACATCTGGCTGAAAGTAAATGATTAACTGCTGAAGCAATTGATTGTGATGACTTTAGTTTAGATATACATACATACCTATATAAATACATACATAAACATGTATATATTATACTCATACTTCCTCACATTATGCTTGTATATATTTATTATTATTATTATTAAAATAAAAAGCTTTTCTTACAAGAATAATTTTTTGTATTTCTTTAATATTACACTGTTTTGATAGTATAAACTATCATCAGAAATTATAAATTAATAATTGATTAATTTATAATTTTTAATTATGATAGTTTGTATTATCCAAACAGTGTAAAATTTAAAAAATACAAAAATATACTCTTGCATTATTATTATTATTATTAATAATAATAAAAATTATGTGTGTATATATATCTTTGTAAGTAACTCGTAAAGTTTCTTGAATGATTCGTGTATTATATTGTAGCGTGACAGATAATCCACACAAATGCATTACTCAATGATCATTAATAAAGCTCTAAGATATGGAATATCCAGATGAGAATTAATTAAAATGCACTGTTTAATAATATATTCACAAGAAAGGTTGAATAAAGAAAATTTCTGCAAACAATATAATATAATACAAATTTAAAAACCCAGACGACTAAAAATAATAATAACAAAATTACCCAGGTAAGATAGAAGCAGGCAATTAATATACCCCGTCAAGGAAACCAGACTAGAAGAAACCAAGGCATACACAGCGAAAAACTACTGAAGACAGAAGAAAGAAGAACAATCTAAGCTACTGAAGAAAGAAGAAAGAAGAACAATTAAAACTCAAAGAAGACAGAAGAACAGTCAAAGCTACTGAAGACAGAAGAAAGAAGAATAATTAAAACTAAAGAAGAAAGAAGAACTAATTAAAACTACTACTACAGAAGAAGGAAGAAAGAAGAACAATCAAAGCTACTGAAGGCAGAAGAAGGAAGAACAATCAAAGCTAAAGAAGAAGGAAGAACAATTAAAACTCAAAGAAGAAAGAAGAATAATTAAAACTACTACTACAGAAGAAGGAAGAAAGAAGAACAATCAAAGCTACTGGAGACAGAAGAAAGAAGAATAATTAAAACTACTGAAGAAGGAAGAAGGAAGAACTAATTAAAACTACTATTACTGAAGAAAGAAGAACTAATTAAAACTACTATTACTGAAGAATGAAGAAAGAAGAACAATCAAAGATACAGAAGACAGAAGAAAGAAGAATAATTAAAACTACTATTACTGAAGAAAGAAGAAAGAAGAACAATCAAAGATACAGAAGACAGAAGAAAGAAGAAGAATTAAAACTACTACTACTGAAGACAGAAGAAAGAAGAATAATTAGAACTAAAGAAGAAAGAAGACTAATTAAAACTACTACTACAGAAGAAGGAAGAAAGGAGAACAATCAAAGATACAGAAGACAGAAGAAAGAAGAATAATTAAAACTACTATTACTGAAGAAAGAAGAACTAATTAAAACTACTATTACTGAAGAATGAAGAAAGAAGAACAATCAAAGATACAGAAGACAGAAGAAAGAAGAATAATTAAAACTACTATTACTGAAGAAAGAAGAAAGAAGAACAATCAAAGATACAGAAGACAGAAGAAAGAAGAATAATTAAAACTACTATTACTGAAGAAAGAAGAACTAATTAAAACTACTCTTACTGAAGAATGAAGAAAGAAGAACAATCAAAGATACAGAAGACAGAAGAAGGAAGAATAATTAAAACTACTACTACTGAAGACAGAAGAAAGAAGAATAATTAGAACTAAAGAAGAAAGAAGAATAATTAAAACTACTATTACTGAAGAATGAAGAAAGAAGAACAATCAAAACTACTGAAGACAGAAGAAAGAAGAACAATCAAAGCTACTGAAGAAAGAAGAAGGAAGTGAGACGACCCATATAAAACAAAAACCCCATAGGGAAAGAACCCCAAAAACCCCAAAACCAATAAATGCCCAAAAAAGAAAGTATAACACATTAAGAAACCATATCACTGTAAAACTGACAAAAAACTAAAAGTGTTAGCAGTAGTAAATATTAGTGCATTCAAAAAGTTATTGTGTAATGTGTATGAACAAATCTTCACAGTTCCCCCATGGTTGAATATTTCATATTAAAAACTAGAAAAAGACTAGTAAATATAGTAATAATTCACCATGGAAAAGTGTAAGTGATCAAATTATAACTAATAAACTTTAAGAAAGGTGCACGAGTAGCAGTACAAAGTAACAAACTTTAAGTTTTGTGAACAGTGTCTACTTTGATAATGAAGTAGTAATTTTACTAATAAAAAGCTACTAAAACTGTATGAACATTCCATAGAATGGAATATAACTTAGATAGCCAGGGTTATACTTTAAGAGGGGGCATAAATCTTATAAAATGGGGAATTACAGAACTAACTGTTTATGATGAAGTAGTAGAAGGTATTAACAATTATATATGGATCCAAATGTGGGGTTCCAATTAAATATAGCATTTAGATAAGTAAGGGTTAGTCATAAGAGATATTAGTATTATAATTGTTATTTTATTGTTCATGTTAATTTAGGAATGCATTATCTAAAATTAGATATCATTCCAATGTTGTAGAAATACTTTTTATTATGTTATTAGGTGATATACCAAAACAATGTTATTAAGAACACCAGTTTTATATATCTGGGTGTTATATTTTAATTGTATAATCTATAATTACTGTTATGCCAGATCAGAGAACTAATTTTTAATCAAATATATCAGAGTCAGAAGTCAGAGAAGGAAATAAAATAATTACATTAGTAAAACATTCTGCAAATAGCCACAATTCAAATCTAGGCAATATAATAAAGTTAAAATGCAGAATAATTAATAAACCTAATCTTATAAACCAGTCAAACTGACAATATTTAGGCAAGATACACCCAACATATTAAATACTATGTAAATAAGGCTTTCTAAAGATATGGTCATTATATGAGTAAAATTATTTAATTGTCTAATAAAATACCATTAAAACTGAAATAGATTAACTGACTCTATCCTAGGGGAAGTCATATACAATTGAATTATATTAAAAAACCATCATTAGTATACTAAATTGCAATAAAATAAGTGAGAATTGATAATTATACAAATTTCAGATTTCATAGAATAATAATTATATTAGTTAAAATGGCTATTATTTACATAGAAGACAGGGAAGTATAATTTTAGGCCTACCTCCCAAAAAATTATAAGAAATATAATTTTCAGATAAAACTTTGTAATACTAACTTAATTACTATCAAAATAAGTAGAATAGAATAGTGAAAACGAATATGTATTTTATATTTCAAACAGTTAACGAATAACGAATTTATTTTTTGAACATAAAGTATATTTTTAAAGTGTATCGGAAGTTATGGCAATTTTAAACAATGTCTTTTTAATATTAAATTGGCTAAGACGTTTCGGATGAAGAAGAAAATAGGACAGTTCATTATTATACATTGAAGAGAGCACTTGACAGGAATATTTGATAAAACCAAACTTAATGGCGGTTACGTATAACAAGAGTTCGGAATCAGTTTTGTGTAAAAATTAAATTTTTAACTATTCTAATCATTGTGAAGTGGTGAAGTTGCCATACGAACTACATAACACTAATAAACAGAACCACATATAACTATTTAAATGAAGTAACACTGGAATCACACCAAATACCAAGTGAATATTCGAGGTTAAACGGACACACATAAACACCAATTGATATACTTAATTAACAACATTTTAACACCAAGTGAATTAGTCCATCTTACTACAGTGACATTAAACTATACACCAGAAGATAATATACGATTGCGAAGAAGGTTTAACCGCAGAAGGGACATATTTATTCCATAAATACTTTGTCAGTGTTAGAAGGTGAACTCCGCGCATGCGCCAGGCGGCCATTTTGACCCAATCTCATCATCTCAACTAGACGACTGTTTGCTGAACTGGGGTGAATAAAAATTATATATAAACTTTTATTATTAATAATTACCATTATATTGTTTAATTTTAATACATTTTTAGAATTCTAAGTGTTATACTTTCTGACCCTGACCTTCTCTGGCTTTTTATATAATTAACCGTTCGAAGAACCTATTTTTGTAATACCAATATAAAATTCATAGATCGACCGGCCCTGAGCGTGTCGATACGGCATTATAACATTGTTTTCAATTGAGCAAATTCCTTATTTTGTTGAATAAACGTTTGTTATCTAGTAAATTGAATTTGATTTCTCTAATAAAAGGACATAACAATTAATTAATAAAGAAAACTCGACAACCTTTAAAGGCAGTATATGCGAAATACTACATTTCAAGAGTAAGAAGAAGAGAGCCGTTCGCGCCTAATTTGAAGTTAACTGGATTTTTTTTTAATAAATTTACAGAAGGGAAGATTATTACTAGAATACACACCATACCATCCTATTTATAATTACAATCAACAATCACAATTTATTTCTAAATTTTAAGAATATAAACACATCGAAAACAATTTTTTCAGAATTTATTTTTTTTGTATAAATATAAATTTTAAATTTATATCACCTTTCAAATTGCTGCAACAGCAACATACACCTAGAATATTTGATAACAACATTATCCAGGAACATTACCAAATCGACGTCTCCCAGAGCG
The DNA here is from genome assembly GCA_034769895.1 of Magicicada septendecula. Taxonomy (NCBI): domain Eukaryota; kingdom Metazoa; phylum Arthropoda; class Insecta; order Hemiptera; family Cicadidae; genus Magicicada; species Magicicada septendecula. The sequence continues at coordinate 460,376,831 of CM068373.1, forward strand.
GAACGTCACTACTACACATACGCACCATAAAAATTATTCTGGGTAATATTATGCCAGAACACCATTACAATTACCATTATATATTACAAAATTGAAGACCAGTAGTGAGCGCCGAACGAAGATTAGAAGACATTAGCTACATTACTACATACAATAGTGAGAGTACAATTCTCATACATCAACTATTTATTTATTTTTATATTTAATATTTATCGTATTATTACAAAATTGGCGAGTCCAACTGGTGGGGCTCGATTACCGCAGAATACCAGAACAAGCAACACTTTATAAATTTAATTATAATTTGTCATAAATAAGTTATATTACAATATATATATTTTATCAAATTATAATTACTAATACAAGAAAAATGTCTTATTTTTATCGTTTCATTTCAACCTGACCCACGTTCACAGATATTTTATTTTATTATATTTTGATTTTATATTTTACATTTGAATTCAACCGTCAAAACAGCTGATTATGTTAACATACATACAATAATCGAAAATTTAAATAAAAATAAAATCAATTATTTGTTATGTTAGGTTCAAATCGAAACAAAATCGATTATTTGTTAATTCATTTAGAAACTCTGATGATACAGATATACATTTAGTGGAACGTGAGTCAGGTTGAAATAAAAAGATAAAAGAAACCAGTCTACTTGCAGTAGTAATTATAATTGGAATATGTGTGTGTGTGTGTGTGTGTGTGTGTGTGTGTGAGCGCGCGAGTGCGTGTATGTATATTTTATTCGAACTCTAATCTCTAAGAAGAGATTTGATCTAGTATATTTTTGTGTCTTGTTCTTCACCTGTAAGAAGGCACACCGATCAGGGTGTTTGAAAATGTACTTCAAATAACTAAAATTCCTTTACGAGGATTGTTCAACAGAAACACGTTTAGAGGCTGTAAAGCATTTTTTATTCAACAGTCTTAAAAGAAGTCTCCATTAACATTAAGGCATGAATCCCACTGTTGCACTAATATGTAGATTCACTGCTGGTAAAATTCTTGCGGCTGTTTGCGGAACCATTCGCTAACAGCAAACTCTACCTCAGCGTCCGATTTCAACCGCCGTCCTTTTAGTGATTTCTTAAATAGGCCAAAAACATAATAATCGCACGGGGACAAATCAGGAGTGTAAGGTGGATGTTGTAAGACGTCCCACTTCGTACGACTAAACGGATTTTGAATCGTCTGGACTACATGGGGTCGAGCACTATCATGCAAAGAATGACACCATTTGTGAGCTTCCCGGGACGTTTATTCTTGATGCTGACCCGCAAGCGTTTTAAGCTGTCTGCATATCGCTCAGCGTTGATGTTGACACTAGGTTCTTTAAAATCTAAGAGAAACACACCCTGATAATCAAAAAATACGGTCACCAATACTTTTCCTGCCGAAGGTTGGGACCGACATTTTTTCGCCTTCGGAGATTGTCCATACTCCACTGCATACTCTGACGTTGGGATTCTGGTTCGTAGTGATAACACCAAGACTCATCACCGGCAACAATTTGGTGTAGATAGGCATTACTTTGTTGTTGACAGCGCATCAAATGCTGTAACGATAAGATCGAATGAAAAATTTTCTGCTTGTCAGTAAGCAGCCGTGGAATCCACTGAGCGGCAACTTTGTGATAGCCAAGACTATGAATGATGGAATGAACAGCTCCCACCCTGATGCTCAACATTTAAGAATGTTCTCTAACTTTGATGCGCCTATTTGCGAGTAAAGCAGTTTTCATCTGACTCACATTTTCATCTGATGCTGCAACACGTCCAGGTCCGGGACGGGCCAAACCTTTAGTGGAATCTCTTCCTTGACGAAATTTATTGCACCATTCAACCACCGCCGTATGAAAATAACTATAGTCAGAATATACAGCTTTCATTCTTGTATACATTTTCGTTGGCTGACGCCCCTCAGCGGCCAAAAACTGAATAACGCAAGTTACCTTTGGACGGATTTTCTATCATAGATGCCATTTTTTAACCCAGTCACAACGCTTAGAAAAGAGCAAACTACATATATTTTTGACAGACGCGTCATTAGTACTTAAACGGACAACATAAACAAATGAATTCCGTTGCCATGGTGACGAAGTCACGGCTGCGTAGATCAAACGTGTTTCTATTGAACAATCCTCGTACCAAGTCATTACGTTTTCCTATCCCGATACCATGGAACTGCCAACTGCCTGTGAAAAAATAGAAAAGAACGAGAAATTTAGCGGTAGGCTACTCTCAGTATTCAAATAAACATAAAGAATGTTGCCATTACATGTGGAAAAATTGATCGACTGGTGGATAATGTGCTATAAGTCCACAACTATGAGTTTTCCACCGGGATCAACTATATACGGCACAATAAGAAAACGTTATGTCACCGTTGTGATAACGATCATCGTGCTGTGCCAGCAGCATTATTGCCGTTACCGTTGCTCTGTACTACACGAACATTGCTGTTATCTAGAGAAACGATGTTTCTTCGTTTAGAAACGGACAAATTTTTTTTGTATTTAATGCTTTAAATATTTTGCTTTTACTTTAGTTTAATCTTTACAACGACGCACTGCTATAGTAAAGGGTATTAAAATAAATTCAGGAATAAAATCTCCCAAGATTCACGTTTAAATTTAAGCTTTGGGTTTTGCTTTAAATTTAAATTTTACAAACGTTCACTAGCCTTGCACGTCGTTTTGTTATAAGCAAATCTTATAAATCTGTTGGGTTTGTAGCGTTTTTTTCTGTTAATGTAGGCATTCGACGTTGATCAAGCACTAAAGGAGTCATTTTCCTTTTATCGCTTTTACATTTTACGGCAAAGTGGAAAATAAATTTAAGATCTAGTCGTAGTAAAAATAAATAAAATTTATTGGCTCAAATAGAAGAACTTTTGTTGCTTTATAAGTAAAAGTGATGATAACTAACGTTGTACCAGGGGCGGATCCAGAGAGGGGCAACGGAGGCAATTGCCCCCCCCCCCGAGAATCTTACTTGGTAAACAGTGGCCCTATTTACACATAGTAAATTTTTAGTAGGTTGGTAACCAACTAACTAAGTGCCTGTTTACACAAATAAAGACAATGTAACTTTATTTTATGCATGATATCTTATAGGTAATGTTAAAATATTTTTAAATGCATTTCCTACACATATACAGTACCCGCCAATGACTTTGATTCTATTAAGTGGCTGATTCTAACAAGTGGTAAGAATATTAAATGCATTAAACGGCATAGGAATAAATCGGTACCAGTAACTGTGATCACATTAAGCGGCGGTCACTGTATTTGATTTTTATTATTTTTTTTAAATATGTTCACCGTCCGTTTAAAAGTAATTTCGTGTGTGTAAAATTTTAATATAATACTGTTATAAAAAAACGATATTTCTTCTTTTATTAAATAAAACTTATTATGATTCATTCCATCCCATTTCATAGCTATTAAGTATGTCATACTTTATTTTTTTTTATAAAAATAGGTTTGAAGGTAATAACCAATTAAGCTATTACCGTGATCTACAAAATGAGTGCGAATTTACTGAAGAGTAACATTATGAAGAGCAAACATATAATGCTCTTTGTGTAACACTTGTGTTAGATAATAAAGAAAGTAATATATGTCATAAAAGTTTACGCTTATACATGATTTAATATCTATAAGTAGACAATAAATTCTGCTTTTATGACTTATGTTTACAAAAAATTTCGGGGGGGATCCCCCGACCACCGATTTGCCCCTCCCGACATTAACTTTTGGATCCGCCCTTGCGGTTGTACATGCCATAGTACAAATACCACAGAGTTTAAACAACTGCCCGAAGAACCGGAGAAGTATGGAACTGATGTCATGCTCCGTAGGAATAATAAAAGTTACGAGAACGTAGAAAAATGTCTATAATGTCTAAACGCAACAACATTGTACTGCATGTAGGCCTACACCATGTAATCGCAACAGCAAGGCAGCCAAGTGCATTTCTTTACTGGTTCTATTTCGATCTATTTACTGGTTCTACTTACTGGCAGTCTAAGTCTCTCTCTCTCTCTCTCTCTCTCTCTCTCTCTCTCTCTCTCTCTCTCTCTCTCTCTCTCTCTCTCTCTCTCTCTCTCTCTCTCTCTCTCTCTCTATCACTCTTTTCCTCCCTCTCTATCTATCTATCTGTCTATCAATCTATATATTGTAGCGTGACAGATATAAGCATAATATTGAATGGCAATTGATCATTAGAATAATAAAGTTATACTGTTTAAATTTGGAAGAAAGCATTAAATTTAATATAAATAGATTAATTCATAGCAACTGTGGAAAGAAATCATTATTATAAAGAAAATACAAGTTCAAATAAAAGGAGTTACTAGTGATGAGTCATCCAAAACCAGTCTCATAACCAAAGGTTTTCAAGGTATAACCCAGGAAGGTAAAAAGTAAATAACAAAGCAGTACTGAATATGACCAAACCCACAACGAGGAAGAATAAATAGAAGAGAAACCCTAAAATAAGCCAAGATCAACCAATACAGGTTGTGTATTTCTGTAATAAAGAAGAAGATGGAGAAGATCCCAAGAAACCTGATGGCAACAAGAAGAAGATGGAGAAGATACCAGTCCCAGAAGGCAGGAGAAAAGAAGACTGAAGAAAGAAGAAGAGGGCAGCATCCTGAAGAAGATGTCATGCTCTTATAAAAGACACCCAAATCCCTATATCCCCAAAATAAATATTTAAAAATAAAAGTATAACGAAATAAAAAAAAAACCACATGTATACAAATTTAAGAGAGAGGAGTGTATAAAGTAAAAGTTTCCTGTGAACTAAGATGAAACAATAATATAGTACCCATGGAACAAATCTTCATTGAAAAAACGCTAACCAATTTATTATGTTAATAAGACTATACGACCATTTAGCATTAACATAATATATAAGTGCAAAGTGAACCAGTGATAGTTTTGGGTATTATAAAAAAATGAACCTTGTGTTTCATTCTTGGCAATCACAAACATTGGATGCAATGAAATATGCATTTTTCAATGACTTAAAATGTGTGCTGTGACAATATGTTGTTCATAAGACATGAATCTGTTTAAAATAACATTTTGTTTTACATGAAAAAAGAAAAACAGAGTTCATAATACCTTTTGAACAATTAATACTATTTATTTGTTAATGACAGGGTGCAATTCCCCAAAGACAATGTAAAAGACGGTATAAAAACTGTAGAATCCTACTTATAATAATGTTTAGAAATAAGAATATAAATATAAGGTTTTTATGTATATAGTATAAGAATGTTTAAAAATGTTTTAGATATAAGGACATTTGTTTGGGTCTGAAACAACTAACATCAGAACTATAAAAATAGTTACCACTTGTAAATAGTAGAGAGTAATTAAGATGTTAGTTAGTACAAAACCTTTGTTGTAAACCATATTTACATGTTGGAAATGGGAATTTTGTTGCAAAATGTCTGATTTTAAGACAACCATTTATTTAAAAAAAAAAAAGTTCTTTATTCTGTTTAACTATTATTTGTATTGTAACCAATACTAATTGTTTTTGTGTAATTTGAAAACATGTTTAATTTATAATACTATTTGTAAAAAGTCAGAGAGGGTATCACACATCATATATTGTTTATAAATTATTTTGTAAGAAAAATTGTTAAAAAATCATAGGCCAAAAGAATGGAAACCAAACTTCATCAAAACAGAGAAATTACTCATTTAAAAGCAAATAAACAAAAGGGGTTTAGACAAAATAAACTTGAGATCATGCCATATAATTGCACATACCATTTAGAGAGATTTTAATAAATTATATTCAGAATTATAAATAAAAATAAAATGACTAAACTCAGAAATTTAGACATGGGAGTCATATATTCCAGAATAATGTTTCAGAATACAACTAATCCAATTAACTACCAGAAAATAAGGGAATATGAACCTTTTAATACAATATAGGATTATTAATATTAAATATAACTGATAAAATGGCTGAATTTACATTATAACAGGAAGTAAATTTTGGAAATGTTTGACTTACCAGAGTATATCAAACTGAAAGTAAAATTACTATTTTTTGGACAGAAAACACTATAAAATGGCATTATTTAATCTGAAAATAACCAGAATGAACTGAAAGATTAATTTAAATCAAATCTAGTGAATAAAATTGACAAATAACCAAAGTTTAGGCATTCATATAGTGAAATAGTAAAATGTACACAGGATGTGAAAATATTTCTGAACAATGTTAAGGATAATATTATATGGGCTAAGAGTTTAATTGAAACTGAAGGAAACAGTTAGTTAATTATTGGTTTTTGAACGGTTAACATGACATGCGTTTGGTAACGTGCATAACCTAACCTATAATAGACATACCAAGCGAATGTATAGTGAGTTATTGTGAAATCGCGAGTGACTTGTAAAATACTTCTGAAACTATCATATTATAACAGAAACGATCAAGTAACACTCCATAACACAGAACAATATAAATCTACTCCGAAAAACCCATAAAACACTAGAAAACTGTATAATACATTAAACCAAATTAGTGACGGAATCGGAGAAAGTGTTTGAACTAATAATTATACAGATACACTAAATACAACCCAGAATCACTACACCAGTCACTACACAACATATAACAAGAGATTTGCGGACACGAGAACAGAAATATTGCGTCAAAATACATTATTTGGAATGCAGCAGCAACGAGCAACATTTTCATCGACTTGACGGCAGCCATCTTTCTTTGACAATCCCAGTGCCTCTTCTTGGTTCAGCACAGCTGTTTGGTGAAAACAATTATTATATTTACAATTTATTATTCAATGTCTGTGTTTATTAATAACTATTAATTTGATTGTAACGTTATACTTTTTAAATATTAGCCCGATTTCTCTGACTTTGGTAATAACTGGCTGTTTAAAGAACCCTATATAATTTTTATAACATATACTTGTAACTTTTTTCGATATCCTGAGAATCGATACTAATCGATAAGAGTCAATATTGCTGTTACTTAATAAAACATTAATACTTTTCAATACTTAATAGTTCTTTATTTCTTCAATAATACTAATTACCAATAATATAATTCTAATTGATAATCTACAAGGACTTTACCACCCGTAAGTGAAGATAACCTAAAAAATAGAAAGGTAAACAAATATCGATTGGTTTACAGACAGTCTTATGAGTGGTGATAGATTATTTAAATTATACTAAAACTTTAATAAAAATTTTCAGAAGAGCATTACACTGTTTAAAACTTCACAGCCCTATATTAATTAATTGATCCTAATTAATTAATTAATAAAATTAAAATTTTTTTTTATTATTATTTTTTATAAACATAATTTTTTTTTTAATTTTCTTCAAAACAATAATTTTTGTTTTGAAACTTTCGGTGAAGCTGAGCATATATATTTCTTCATCAACTTTACGCTACTCGACCGGTCTTGCTACCATTGGGACTCGACCAGCTGGGAAACTTAAGGAAGTGTTTCAGGCCAGTAAGACGTCGAGAGCCACACCAAATAAACACATTACAATACAACATATTACATTGGACTTGATTACATCGGAGTCACATACTCCATAATAGCTAATATCATCAAAACACACATTCAATCGATTATTTTATTTGAATTATTACAATATCTATCTATCTATCAGTCTATATGTACCACGGCTTATAGGTTTTACATGGAGGAGATACGAAAAACCTCCTCCTACAAACGAAAAACAACCACTGACAATCTCAGTGACCCACCAAAGACTCTTCCTCTAACACCAGACTGTCACCTACCAGGAAAACTCGTTTACCACCTCTTTTTACCTTCCGCTTCCTAAACACGATTCGTCATGTTCTTGTTTGTAATTTATCTCGAACCGTTGCTGGAAAAGCAGTTGTTGCTGCCAGCAATAGGGCACGTTCCTAACCATGTAAACATGCCAACATCAGTACATTCCGAACGTATGCTGGACGGCCATTTGGACATGACATGACTACCGGTGAGTTGAAGCAGTTTGAGTGCGGCGGCCCTGTTCCGCAAATTTGTTATATTGTAGCGGTTATGAATTCAACTGTAGTGATTATTAATCCATTATCCCAGAATAGTATGCAGTGTGTTTATTGGAACACGTGTTGAATTATTATGTCTATGAGGACGCATTAACAGTTGAATTAATTTCAACTCAAATCAGGCTGGTCAATGTAGCTTGTGTTTGTTACTGTTAGTATCACTAACATGTTCTCTCTCGTTCAACATTGTATTCCGCAGTAAACCAAGATCCTCTAAGCATACACGTGAGTGCTCTTACACGTGTAAACATTGCGTACTTACCGCATAACAGTTGTTATTCCATGAAACACGTACTTGAGACGTTGGCAAACTTTAAATACTATTATTTGTTCGTTTAAATTTATTTTAGATTTAATGGCGTTTTTAAAATAGTACTTTTTAAAATAGTATCCTACTTTTTCAACTACGTTTTTTCTGATATCGTAACCAATATTTCTCATCTACTTGAGATCTGAGCTTGCTACTTTTATTTTTATCGAGATATTTTACAAAATAAGTACTGTATTCTCTTTTATTCAAGCGTTTAAAAGATACCATTTTATACAGTATTACACATATTATACAATTTGTATACAATATAATTAATATATTTTATACTTTTGCGCACTACAGATTAACACAGGGAATTTTAAATCGAGTCGTTTAGTGCAGAATGAAGAAACATTGTTTGCAAGGCAACTATTGTTTTCTTTCAAAATATTGGCGTACGTGTACAAATTACTCAATATTTATATTTCCAATGTGTTCATTCCTACAATATTCATTTCAACAATCAAGTTTTCCCATGCTGAAATGTCCATTAGCGTTAGTACAATTATGTTGTAAAATATATTCTGTTATCACTAAGTTATCTTTATAAGTTGTAGAGAAAAGTGTACACATGATAGTTTAAAAAATATCGAATACGGACTATTTCAATTAAAGTTTCAGACGGTTGGGTAATAAAACAAAGTTTAATTAAGATTTTTCATTATTTAGCTAAACCACACATACCTTTTCGTCAGTTGCCAGTATCTCCTTTATGATCTTCTTAGCCCTCTTTTATCGGTCTTTTCTTCTCTCTTGCTTTTTCATCAACTAAGATGTCAGTAGAATTGAAATTTTCCAGTACTAGTGATCAAGAGTTTTAAGACATATCACTCACTTACAAACACTACATTATTAGGGCAAAAGAATAATCCTACACACCGAAATTCAGAGTTTTATTTTCCACAAAACCTGTGGAATTCTAGCTCAAATGTTTTGTGAGTCGCACTTATTGACACCCGAATAAGCTAGTTGCAACAGCTTTATTTTCAAACGTTAAAAAAACCGAGAAATTAATTTTCAATAACAATATTTAAATATATTGTGATTACCCAAATCAAACTACTGTACATCAAAATGTTGAAAAACGACTCGCCTTTAATAATACGAAATAGTGTAAGTTTAAAATTTCTCAATATATTTAACATCTTTCACACACATTGATATTTAATAGTAACACTTAAATACTGGAAACTTGTCACACATAACTCTTAAGAAAACAAATTAGTTATTATAGCACTATAAACTTGACAAACTCGTAAACATATTGTGTTGTAAACCTTGTCGAGGCCTCTGCTACATTAAGGCATTTTAAAGTCGTTACTTAATCTTGAAAATAGTCTAACAACCAAGACCACGTGTCAAATTTAAAAATTTATAGAGGAATTGTAAATAATACAGTCATATATCACACGTTTGTTGAAAAGGAGTGCTATACGGTTGTTATTATCCTTCTTTAATTGTACTTCTCCTAAAAATGGTCTACAGTGATAACTAATAAGTAAACGGATTCGTATTCATCTGTTCGTAAATATAAACAGCTTTTTTTCAATAGCGAGATCAAAATTTTCAACCTCCGTAGAAAATGGTAAAACATTTTAAAGAATTTTATAGGTACAAAGAAAAACGTTAACAAAAAATATGATTGTCATTCAACATTGTAATTCACAATTCACATTAGGAAATAATTTAAATCATCATATAAATTATGTCAGCTCTTAACGTAATAAACTGTATTCTTCACAAAATATCATTAGTTTTTCTTACACACAACTATGATTATAAATAAATCTCGTAACTAAGCGAAAAGTTTTTAAGAAAGTAATGCACTTTGGTGTGGAGAAAAATATGGTTTTTCGTAGCACATCACGAACGCATTTCATTATCCACTTTTGTTTGCATGCCCGAGGTAGATTAGTTCGTTTCAGTGGCGGTCACGACCTTGTCATCAACGCTGGCAAGGTTAAACGTATCTAATGAAGCCAAAACATCAATAAAGTTATTTGTAGCCAAAACATCTGGACGATGAAACATCTGCACTAGACCAAAAACCCGTAAAAATAAGTGCCGGGAATTTATAACTTAAAACAAATATAAATTATGTCAATATATTTGTACATACATAATTCTAATATTCATCTGTTTAATATATTTAAAATGTATGGAGACATTTTCTTTTAACCTGATCATTCTATAGAAGAAATGTTTACGTTAATAACTGTTGGCAGAGTGACATGGAAACATGCGAGTTACCTTGCTAACTGTGTTACTATGGAAACAAATGAAACCGTTACTGAGGTTTTATTGCTTTCGTTGGTCCGTCACAAACCACAAGCTATACAAACTTCACGTATTCGGTTACCAATCATAGAATTTTTCATGCAAAAATATGTGTTAATGAACACAGATACGAACAGCAAAAATTTTAATCCGTGAAGTTTTAAAACGTTGTTTCTAATAACCGTTATTTGGTTCTCGCTAAATTCCAATCTGTTTTTACAAGCTACAGAATAAACTATTTTCGAATAATTTATCCGTGTATGTTTGCGCTGCCGATATACATTTGGCAAAAAGAGTTTTAGAATTATCTTTAACGTATAATAAATTTTGCTAGTTAGCGAATCAAGTTCTATATAAACATAGAGAGTAATAAAAATAATTCCTTTCTTCATGTTTTCATTGCTGCATATATATATTAAGGTCTAGTACACATTTTTGTAATTTGTAAAGTTACTATTTTAAGCCTAAGTCAAACGAAATGATTATTGGTTCTTATAAAACAAATATCCTGCTGCAAATTGCAGGAAGGAATTTTATATAAATCCAACGAAATAGTAGTTGTCTAGACTCATCTATACTCTGTGACGAGTGATTCAGATTCTAGACTGTGATTTGCTAACTTTTGTACGTTCTGAACTAAATTTTAATATGAAGTAAATTATTAGGCACTTTGCAGATCGTTAGTAAGCCAGAATCTCAAGGCTTGTAAATTGGAACGAAATGGAACTACAGAAGTTTAAAGTTCACTTAGAGCAGTCGGTGCTGCCGTTAAATCTGTTTAACCCTAAAATAAAAGCAGATGTAACGGAAATAAAACAAGTACAAGTAAAATTTAATTCAAAATTTGTATATACTAAGTAACTTATTTTTTGGTAATTAAACAAATCTTTAATTTGTGTTGTTAATTTTTAATTTTTCCACATCAAAATGTAGCTTACAACATTTGGTTAAAGTTTCACTAAACGATCAATTTTTTCAACTTTCTTTAACCCAAAAATTACTGCCTACCTAGAAACGTCGATTCAATGAGTCTGCGTATACAAATAATAATTTACGTATTATACATCTAACCGTAAAGTACGTTAAGTTTCAGCAAATGCACTTCCTCTAGATTTTGCAAAAAGTATATTAATTACCTTCAGTTTTATTTTACTTCTTCCATTTGCATTATTGGCTATTGTATCTTTGTACAGAATAAAATTTCTCATCGTTTTTCACTTATAACTATCTTTAGAAATAGTATATTGTATAATATCTGAAAACTTTGTGAATTAAACGTAACGACGAACCAAGAATTAGGCCTAATTCAGTTGAAAGGTGGAATAGTTAAAGTAAGATGTATCAAAAGACGGAGAAAAGCGTGAAATGGGAACCTGGAAAAACTGAATGAGATATATGGAAAAAATGTGTACTGGATAATAATAAGTTGGAGCCTAGGATGAAATGGACGCATGATATTTTGAAACACATTAAGGAGGTAGAAACGAATTAGTAGATGCGCGAGCATGGCAGAATGGCGTTCTGTTTTGGAGCAAGGAAAGATGCACAAAAGGGTCAAGACCAGGGCCACTTTTATAAATGGGCCCGGTGGGCCCGGGCCCAGGGCGCATGAGATTTGGCGATTTTGAGGGGCGCATGAGATTACAAGTTTGGACGGGCGATGGGGGCGCGAATGTTGTTCGGGCCCAGGGCGCACTGCATACCAAACGCGGCTCTGGTCAAGACCAAGAAGCACACACGACGCTGAGGCTAACCTTTTATACACATTCACGTATTATTTATTGGCTATTTGCTGAAACTTAACGTACTTTACGGTTAGATGTATAATACGTAAATTATTATAAGCAATTTTCTTTCATACGTATCATATTTGCAGTTCAAGGCAATTTTCTTAATCTGACTCACCTGTTTAATTACATGTTAATCATACTAGTCAAGTAAAGCTTCAAGAAGATTCATAAGATCTAAAGAACAATAAAGGAGCTGATGGGGTAGAAGTCAAAAATTACAAGCTTTAAAAGTTTTAAGGCTTTTACAATTTCTTTAAAACTTTGACTTCCATATTTGGTCCGTAGTGCCTTAAAGGTAAAAAGTTTCAGCGTAAACATTACATTTGGATTTGGGTTAAAATTTCCTTTAGTCTGATGCTCGGCATGAATGTCTACTTTTTAGCATGATAATGTTTTTAGGCTGTGGGTCATTCCACAAAATGCGTGATGCAAAATGTGTAACGTCATTGAAAAATGTAACGCTCCAGGTGATGTTAACACTATATTTTTTCCACACTTTCGATTCCCCACAGTCTAGAAATCTTTGGTCTCTGTCGTTTTTAACATGATAATGTTTGTTATATAGTAAATATTTGTTATATAGTTATATAGTAAACATGATAATGTTTTCCACATTATACGTTTCAAAAGCCTAAAAACATTATCATGCTTCCATGTTTCGGTTTCGTCGAAATTCATTTTTGACTTGTATTTTACGACATCTGTGATTGGCGTGTGAATATTATATAATAATAGTTGTTATATTTAAAAGTATTGTAACAGCTTTCACTATGGATAACGCACTGAAAACATGTAAAACATACAGTTATAACTTCAATTTTGTCGATAAATCGATTTCTGTAGTTATGTCGATAAGTATATGGTGATGTATTCTCTATGTCTACTAGTCAGTTGTGCCGCAACGCAAATTAGGCAGACAATTGTTATTTTTTGGGTGTTGACATAAGTCAGTGAAAGTTTTACATTGATCAATTTATTTTATGTTTTTAATGTTTAGTAACGGATAAGTATTTTTTTTTAATTTGGTAACTGTTTTTGAGCCCTGGTATCGTGAAATTTTGAATTATCCAAAAACTGAAGACTGTGTTTAGATTTTGGTTAAAATTCTCTATAATTTTCTGAGTTTTTACAATTTCGTTCCTCACATTCTTGCCTCCCGCACTGATACTTTTTTGATGGATATTAAAAAAGAATATGGATGTGTAGAGCGATCGAATGGACCCGCGTGACAAGTTTATACAAACATTGGTTTATGCGTTTAACGTTATCGTCAGACGTACCCCAAATAGACGGGTAGATAGATAGACAGACAAATGCCGAATGGTCTAGTGGAAACAGAAATCTCTTTGCTTGTTCAGTTAGTGCGTGCTTTACATCTGCGTTAGACGTAAAGTACGAGAAGCGTTTCAACTGAGACAACTCGCGTTTAAAATTCCCGCAAAATACTGAACACCGTAGAGTTTGATTGTAAATTGGAACGAGAAAAATTGTATTGTAAATTGGTAAGCCAAATGTTGCGTTGGTTCGTGTCCGGGTTTACAACAGATATTTCTGAGAAATAATCAAATGTATTTTTGGAAATAAAATCACCGCGGTAGACATGAGAATTTCAAGAATGATCAAAGCATGGAGGGAACGTGTTGTTCGCATGGAAAAGAACTCCGTACCAAAGGATACATATTTTTGTGCCTCGCAGGGCAGTCGTAATATAGGAAGGCCCAGAAAAGAATGGTATGATTTTTAGTTAAACTAAAAATATTTGTAAATATTAGCAATTTAAATTCATAATGTATGTAATATAAGGCTTCTGAAACCGGAACATCTACACCTACTTCAGGATAGAAGAAGGAGAAAAATAAGAAGATCGTTTGTATTATTAACTCAGGTTAAACATTATAAACATTACTTACTCTTTTAGCGAGTTGATATAATTATTATGGTATTACAAACTAGAAAATAATGAGACAGAAAGGTTTATGTAAATACACTCTTAATCGTGAAAACTAACATTCAATTCTATTTGAATGCTGATATTGAAATACATAAATTATTTTATTGTGCACTGAATAGTAAAGCAAACATTGACGAGGATTTCTGTCAATAATGAGCATAGTCGTTAGGGAACCCAGAGTGAGCATTACTTGTTCTGATTTACCGTAAAATATTTTTCCCTTCCATAATAACAAATTTCACCGCACACAGCTTCAACGGAACATCGCTTTGTTTTTTTTTTTTCAGGAACTCGTCTCTTGACTTTCAGACTTAATATTCGTTTTAAATAGTCAGACATAAATCTTGTTTAAAAGTTGTGCGTTGTAACTGTTGACGGCAAATTAGGCGAACTAATATTATTTGCTCTTTTACTTGTGTCTGCTTACTGTAGTTTGTTACACAGCATTGTTTATTAAGGAATTTTACAAATTTTATTGTTCATTGCACAATCTGTCACAAGACCACAGTACATCTCCTCCAGCAGCAGTGATACTCCAGTTCGTAATGTCCTGAACGATCTCTTCGTCTCCAAGTACCTAAACATACCACATCCTCAATTATTGCCCAAATGTACTATAACGTCTGTCTTACCTTGTAGTTCGCCCCCTTCACTGGGTGTATCAACGAGCTTGTATGTCCTTCGCGATATAGTTCTCTACAAATGTCTCCTTCTCCCCTCACTTCCCTAACACACGGGGTATTTATTTGTCACCAATTTTATTTTTACCATTCTATTATTTCATCACATTTCAAATACTATTATTATACTATTATTACTTACTCTAACACCTCTGCTTATTTGTTAAGATTTGCATGCATATAGCGCAAACTTATAGAAAAATATAAGCTATGGGAGCTTGAAGTAAACACAAAGAAAACGGAGTATATGTGCATTGGTGTGGAAGAGAAGAATTTAATTTTAGAAGACGAACAAGAACTAATAAATCGTAGTAGCTATAAATATCTAGGAACAACAGTTACACAAGATGGTAGTCTAGATAAAGCGATTAGAGAAAGAAATAACCTGAGAAGAAAATCAATAGCATTGCTGAACAGCATATTGTGGGACCAACAATATTAAAACGAAATAAACATCATATATACAATACGATCGTGAAACCAACTACGTCAAAGGGGTTTGAAATATGGCCTATATACAAAGAACAGAAAAGTTGTTGGAGGCTACTGAAATGGATTACTGGTGAAGAGCGGCAGGGAGGTCAAAACTGGAAAAAGTAAGAAACGTCAGAATTTGGAAGATAATAGAGGTACAGTACTGTCGGCGACATCAAAACAAAACAGCTAAGATGGTTTGGCCATGTGCAAAGAATGCCGGATAATCGACTCCCCAAGCAAATTTTGAGATGGACACCGTACGGTCGTAGGCTAAGAGGAAGACCTAGGTTGAGTTGGAGAGAATGCATCAACCGGGCAATGGGGGGCGGGAATTGGAAGAAGAATCTTGGTTAGATCAAGACCAATGGAGACCAATTGATCGGAAGTCGTAGGATAACATTATGAATATTATTTCTAAGAATCTCAGAGTTTAGTTAATTTGTTTTTATAGTGCAGGAATGATGGTGGGAATCAATATGTAACCCTCTTTTTATTTGTGTGGGAGTTTCATGAAATTTTGTTTTTTTTTAAAAAAAGGGTTACTTAATATTTAAGGCTAGGCTGAAGGCCTAGAAGGAAGCATAAAGTGTGCTGGGTCCAATGAGACGGGACTTGCAATTAGTACTCTCTAGTAACAGCAAGATAACAACCTTTATTATTTCATAAATTTATATTATTATTTCTTGAATATTTTAAATTAATTTATTTCATAATATATTTATAATTTATTTCATAAATTTCTTGAATATTCATTATTTTAAGATAACAAACTTTATTAGACGATTACACATAATTTAACATACACCCTACATGTAAATCACAGACACAATTATATATATATCTTACAGGGCCTATGGGCAACCTGTATAGTTTGATCAAAATATAATAAGCACCAAAATTACTTAAGAGGCAATTGGCCATAATAATAAGAGAATACAACTTACAAATTTAAAATGCCTGTAAACAGCGTATATAGTTTTATGAAAATATAATAAGCACCAAAATTACTTGAAAGGCACTTGGCCATAATAATAAGAAAATATCATTTATAAATTTAAAGAAAATAACCTGGATTGGCCCGGCCGCTGACATGTTCCACACGGCATCCGAAAAAGGCAATTAACCCTTACAAATTTTAGGAAAAACCCCCCCAAGCCAGACAGGGTAGTAGAAAGCTGGACAAGAACCAGACCCGACATAAGGTAACATGTCCGGGAAGTTGCATAGATTTGCACAAACAGGTAACTACCCCAGATTTTAAAATGTAACCAGACCTAATTGCAGATTAAGGAAAACTCCCAACCCTTATATGAAATAAGAAAATGATTATGTACGAAAAGACCCGTGATTAGAATCGATGCTAGACCAGCCGGTCCAGATCTACATGTTACATACTGTACCTACCTACTCAACTAAAATACCAGCTCCCCCAAACTTCTACAAACCCATACAGTACCAAGGTAAAAACATAAAGTATGGCATAAAAAAAAATTAATGAGCGCTGGACACATGCCAGCGAACGGGCCTACAATTGCCCTTGAGACGAATTACATTATCAAAGCAAGGTTACATGAAAGTTTGCATTCAAATTTATGTCCAGCAGGGCACGCGCACAATTAAAATGGTTTTATGCTGTAGTCAGTCAATTAAGTAGAACTTGAGTTTTTGTAGATGGTTAACGCACGATATCTGTTGTTTTATTCAGAGGCCAAATTTATGCAAATATTGGATTAATATCACCTCGTTTTATGCAGATGATTCCCAGGTGGACTTCTGCCTTGCTGTACTGTCAGTCGTTCATGATGAGGGTGGTTATAGTTGCATTCTTACGGTTTTTCTCCTCCGGCAGGCGAGAAACGAGAGTCTGTGAGTGTGTGTCGTCCGTTCAGGACATGGTAGATGATGGAATTTCTACCATGCTAGGTCGTCTCCGTCGGTCCGGGAGCCCTAGGCATGAATAATAATTAATTCGCTGACAACTAAATCTTTCCCGAGCATAACACACACATGTTCAACTGCCCAAGCTTGTATTAACAAAATCAAACACTTGCCACCCTTGACCATTTCCACTGAGTTCTTTATAAATAGGTGTAACTTTCTTTCTTAAATTAATAATTCACACACAAGGCCTCAGTGCCTCATTATTCGGTTTAATTTATAACGCACCCTCACATGCGTATGCAAAGTTAACATTCTTCGACATGTTATAAATTTATAATGGACACGTGCTCTCACAATCAATTCATCACAGTTCCCCAGAATTACATAACGTTTACACCCCTTTTCACATGGGCGGATACTATTAGTTAATACATATGTATAAGGCTGTTTCAGTGGTTAAATAAAACAAGATCTCTGACAATGAACATACTTTAGGTCACGCACACGAGTCATGCCTATCAAACATTATCCATTCACATCTACGCCAATTATTGTTTAAAATAGCACTTTTTACAAGCAAATTGACAAATTATGTAACAATATAACATTTAAATTGGGTTTCAGGTGTATCTGCAATAAGAACTCTATGTAACTTGTAACGGTATTTCAAATTTATTAGATATTATTAAAAATTGTGCACATGGCACTGACTTCGATTTAAAACATTCGTTATTAATTGTTATTATGCCGTAAGGCTTATGCTATATACATCCTTACTGACTAAATATTCTATTCTACTAATTATCGTATTAAAGTAAACTCTCATTTTCAGACTACTCAGTCAATTAATGTTTTTCAAAATATCAATATTTAAATCTCTTTTTATATATTGTAATGTACTCAAAATATTAATACTAATTGAATTTATCTTTTGTTTCTCAGTGCTGTTTTCTCAAATACTAATTGTTTTCATTTAAATGCTTTGTATTCATTTTATTTCATATTAATTTGAGCTCTTGTTACGTTAATCGTCTTCCTAAAACATCTATGATTTTAATTCTACTTTACAAGAAACATTGGCTCTTACTTTTAATAAAATAGAAATGTCTTTAATTGTCTTTGAGTTCATTGTATGATTAAGATATAAATAAGTTGTTTATCACCTTATTGTCGTCAATCATACTCGATCATTTTTGTCCATCTGTAGTCGTCCTCGTCTCGCACTCCAGCGTCGGCTGTCTCTCTTCTCCTCTTGTCCAGCGTCGTATCTCTCTCTGGAACTCTCCTCTTGTCCAGCGTCGTATCACTTCATCTTGTCCAGCGTCATATCACTCTCTGGAACTCTCCTCGTGCTGTTTCTGACGTCAATGGATCTTCTTATGTACTGCTGTTATTATTTAAAAATGATTGTCTTTACAACTTAGTTACATAGTTGTATGTAACTGGAAAATTTAAACTATTTACAAAAAAATTAAATACGCCGTGCGGACGGGCATAATCTCCCGCTGCACCGTGGATGATTTAAGAAAGAGAACCACTGTAGCTTGCGTGTCCTATTTATACCCATGTCTTGGTCGACACCTGCAGTGGTACGAAATCGACATGTCAGAAACTGTCTCTGGATTCAGTTCCCCCACTCTTTGTCAATTTCGCTATTTTTTATATTTCTGCGAATTGCAGAGTCCTGTAAGTATACTCTTATACTTATCTTATAACTATTTTTACAACACATGTTCACTGTAATTTTGGACATTGCAACTTAACCCTTTCGATTTGTACACAGTTATTTCACTATTACACTCGCACGGTGTGGCACTTTCGCGTGGTTTTCGTACACAGTATTTAGTAAATTTTATTACATTTTATTGTGGTTTTGGATTTTAATTCTTAATTATAGTTTATGAATAATTACGGAAAAACAGTAATTGTGCAATTATTCATCTTGGGGTGGTAAACTCGCCTGCATAGACCTGCGTTCACACACACTAGTAAAATACTGGTGTACACACTTTCAGTTACATTTGTGTGTGTGTGCACGTCGATTCAGGTCGAAACACCTGTTCATATTTTTGTCTGAGCCAAGCTTGCAATCCCTGACATGCTTATTTCTAATATATTATTAATTATTTACAGTTTATTAGGTAAATTTAAATTTTTATATTCAATGCTCAGTACATCACTTATTTGTACTGTCGCATTATTCCTCTGCTTGGTAACAAAAAAAAATTTAATGAATTTATTTATTGAAATTTTTTTTTATTATTATTATTACACTTGAAAAAATGTAACAAATAATAAAGAATAATATTTGTCATTTCACCCTTAATTGGAGTGTATACAAATGTCTTACCTCCCCTCTTTGTACGCTCACTGCTCGTGACCTTGTAGTAGGGTGGCTTTAACAAACAGCTGATCTGACTGGTTTCATTGACCTTGTCGTTTTCATGTGTAGAACTTCCTAAATGACGTTGCGTGGAATTTACCAATTTCTTTCTTCTGTATCTCATCATATACGATGAAAGTGTGTTGTCCTACTCGCTGTCTTAACGTATACGGTCCATTATAAAGTCTGAAGAATTTCTTCGCCGTATTATCACTCCGTTTTCCCACTGGATTTGCTTTGAGTAGTATACTTTCTCCCACGTTGAATTGTTGTAGCTTGTGAGTTAGATTAAATCTCTCTATTCTCTTGTTACCTCTTTCTCTTATCTGTTGCTTTGCGTATTCAATTTTCACACTTATTGGTACAGGTACATTTTGGTTATTAGGTTTGTTTATATACTTAGTCCAAAGTCTGTTTGGCTTCTTATCTTCTTCTAATTCCATGGGAGTGTATCCTGTTGCTTCACTATAATTTTCGTTAATGGCTTTTTCAAGAAATGGTAAATATTCTGCCCATTTATTGTGTTGATCATGGCAATATATTCGTAAATATTTACCTAATTCTTTGTTAACTCTCTCAGCAAGGTTTCCTTGAGGATGTCTTATGGATGTGAGTACAGGTTGTATTCCATTTTCCCTTAACATCCTTTCCCATTTTTCACTTTGGAATTGTACACATTGATCACTGAGTATCTTCTTCATTTTTCCATATAACGGAATATATTTTTGCAGTAGTATCTTTAGAACAACTTTGGTTGTGGATCGCATAATTGGGTACAGTCGGACTGCCTTGGAAAACACATCGATACATACCAATATGTGCTTTACACCTCGACTTGGTCGCGGTAGTGGTCCCAGAAAATCCACTGCAATTAGCTCTCCTTTGTTCTCCTTCTGTATACTCTGCATTCCTACATATGTGTGTAAATTCGGTCCTTAATTTTACATTATCTTACTCATACATTCTTACCTTCGCTTCTAATCTTTCTTAACTCTTTTCTTAACATGACATTACTTTATCTAATACATTACTTATACAATACATTAACATTCATTACCTTTTATTACATTTCTTTAACATTACCTTTCTGATCGCTACTACTTTCCTGAAATACACTTACGTAACAGAATACTCTTTTAGCTTTGTAGTGTGTCGCATGATCGGTTACAGAGGAACTGTCTTGGAAAACAACGATATTTTTCTCGAAGTCCTTAATCCTAAGTAGTCTCTGCCCTTATGACTTTTCACTCTTGCTTTCTTCTGTGTCCTTGTATCTCCATTAAGTGTTCGCTTGATCAGCCGTTCTGACAATTATGGCAATTATTGCTATTCCTAACACTTTCTTCATATTAATAACAACAATAACATCTTTTACCATTCCTTTCTTAAATATTTCTCTACAATAGCATTCCTTACCATCAATAATACTTTTCTTAATTAACCCTTTCAAATAATATTCTTTATTTCTTTTCACTAATATTTCTTTTTTTTTTATTTGCTATCATATCCTTAATAAATAACATTTCTTAATTATACTCTCTTATATTATTATTAATAATCAATAGTAATATTATTTTTCTCATTTAAAAATAATTATTTATTTCATTCGGGTATTGAGTTCTGAGTTCAGTGTGTCGTTCGATCTTACACCCCTTATTATAACAATTGCATTGTCCGTCGTCTTCCGAACGTATATTGTTCCTTTGTAACATAGTCGCCGTGCTTACCATTGTTCTCTCCCTCCTGTAAACAACGTCTGCGTTCCATTGTATTACTGCGATGTTTGTTTTTATCGTAGAAGTCACCTGTTCGTACGGCAAGAATTTGTTTCTTAGCTGTGATGAATAACTTCTCTCTCTTCTCTCCGCACGTTCCATAATTCTCTCGTCACTAATGCATTGCGTATATTAAGTCTGCTTGAAGCCCATATAAACAACTGTCGACTGTTTTTTCATCCGTCGTTTATGATAACCTCTGTAGTTTTTATAATTACAGTTATAATTATCGTTATTATAATTATCGTGCGTATATCTAACATCATATTTACCACAATTTTGCGTTGTGTTTCGTCTAGATAACTTACTATGTTTCTTGTTATGCCTACAGTGATATTTATCTCCGTAAGTGTAGTGTCTTAAGTGTTTCATCTTATGTGACTTACTAGTGTGTGTGTGTCTCACAAGAGGGATATCGCTATTAATAAGGTATGTTTTATTAACCTTTATTTGCTTCTCCTCCTTAATGTTAATTACTTTTTTATAATTATCGTTAGTAATTACGAACGTATTTTCTCTCTTATTTTTAATTCTTATGGTTTGTTTATATTCTACTTCCGCAATATGCGTATTACAATCGTCAATTCTTTCTACTAATTCCTCTTTTGCTTTCCTTTCTTCTCTTAATTTTTCGGTCTGTTTTGTAAAAAATTCTGTTAACTCTTCTATTTGCGTTCTAATATTATTTTCTTTTACTTTTTCTGTTTGTTTGTTCTCTACTTCACCAAATACGGCTTGCATCATAGCTTGAAGTGCTTCTCCCATCCTTAAACTTCCTGATATTGCCATGGTGAATTATTATTAAAATATTTATTTAGTAGTAATTCTTTAACAATTATTATTGATAACCGTTCCCTACTTATTTATTTATTTCTTTATTTTTATTAATAGTTATTATTAATACTCATTACAGTTACACCTGTTACATAGACAAATAATATTATTCGTGGGCGCCAGCTGTGTGATTACACAACAATTAACATTACATTCAATTACTGTTTAATATAAATAATAATTACATATTATACATTTTTCATTTAACACACTCTTTATATTTTAGAGCAATAAAATAAAAAAATTCAGCTACGTAAAAAAATTTTTAAAGTTAAATGATGGGGATCGGGCCATATGTTCATGGGCTACAATTTATGTAACAAAATTTTTTTTTTTTTTTTACATAAATTTAGGCATGTCGTGCCCCACGTCCAGGGCGACAAATATATGTAACGATACAACGTTGCAAATATAAATTTATTTGTTTTTGCGGAGCCCCACGATCTTGGAGCGCCAAATATATGCAACGTATTTATGTGTGTGAATTTTTATATGTACTTTAATTTGTATAGCCCCACGTTCTTTGGGAGCCAAATATGCAACAATACATATTCATATACACAAATTTAGCGTGACCGGTTTCACGTTCAAGATTGACAAATTATGTAACAATATAACATTTAAATTGGGTTTCAGGTGTATCTGCAATAAAAACTCTATGTAACTTGTAACGGTATTTCAAATTTATTAGATATTATTAAAAATTGTGCACATGGCACTGACTTCGATTTAAAACATTCGTTATTAATTGTTATTATGCCGTAAGGCTTATGCTATATACATCCTTACTGACTAAATATTCTATTCTACTAATTATTGTATTAAAGTAAACTCTCATTTTCAGACTACTCAGTCAATTAATGTTTTTCAAAATATCAATATTTAAATCTCTTTTTATATATTGTAATGTACTCAAAATATTAATACTAATTGAATTTATCTTTTGTTTCTCAGTGCTGTTTTCTCAAATACTAATTGTTTTCATTTAAATGCTTTGTATTCATTTTATTTCATATTAATTTGAGCTCTTGTTACGTTAATCGTCTTCCTAAAACATCTATGATTTTAATTCTACTTTACAAGAAACATTGGCTCTTACTTTTAATAAAATAGAAATGTCTTTAATTGTCTTTGAGTTCATTGTATGATTAAGATATAAATAAGTTGTTTATCACCTTATTGTCGTCAATCATACTCGATCATTTTTGTCCATCTGTAGTCGTCCTCGTCTCGCACTCCAGCGTCGGCTGTCTCTCTTCTCCTCTTGTCCAGCGTCGTATCACTTCATCTTGTCCAGCGTCATATCACTCTCTGGAACTCTCCTCGTGCTGTTTCTGACGTCAATGGATCTTCTTATGTACTGCTGTTATTATTTAAAAATGATTGTCTTTACAACTTAGTTACATAGTTGTATGTAACTGGAAAATTTAAACTATTTACAAAAAAATTAAATACGCCGTCCGGACGGGCATAATCTCCCGCTGCACCGTGGATGATTTAAGAAAGAGAACCACTGTAGCTTGCGTGTCCTATTTATACCCATGTCTTGGTCGACACCTGCAGTGGTACGAAATCGACATGTCAGAAACTGTCTCTGGATTCAGTTCCCCCACTCTTTGTCAATTTCGCTATTTTTTATATTTCTGCGAATTGCAGAGTCCTGTAAGTATACTCTTATACTTATCTTATAACTATTTTTACAACACATGTTCACTGTAATTTTGGACATTGCAACTTAACCCTTTCGATTTGTACACAGTTATTTCACTATTACACTCGCACGGTGTGGCACTTTCGCGTGGTTTTCGTACACAGTATTTAGTAAATTTTATTACATTTTATTGTGGTTTTGGATTTTAATTCTTAATTATAGTTTATGAATAATTACGGAAAAACAGTAATTGTGCAATTATTCATCTTGGGGTGGTAAACTCGCCTGCATAGACCTGCGTTCACACACACTAGTAAAATACTGGTGTACACACTTTCAGTTACATTTGTGTGTGTGTGCACGTCGATTCAGGTCGAAACACCTGTTCATATTTTTGTCTGAGCCAAGCTTGCAATCCCTGACATGCTTATTTCTAATATATTATTAATTATTTACAGTTTATTAGGTAAATTTAAATTTTTATATTCAATGCTCAGTACATCACTTATTTGTACTGTCGCATTATTCCTCTGCTTGGTAACAAAAAAAAATTTAATGAATTTATTTATTGAAATTTTTTTTATTATTATTATTACACTTGAAAAAATGTAACAAATAATAAAGAATAATATTTGTCATTTCACCCTTAATTGGAGTGTATACAAATGTCTTACCTCCCCTCTTTGTACGCTCACTGCTCGTGACCTTGTAGTAGGGTGGCTTTAACAAACAGCTGATCTGACTGGTTTCATTGACCTTGTCGTTTTCATGTGTAGAACTTCCTAAATGACGTTGCGTGGAATTTACCAATTTCTTTCTTCTGTATCTCATCATATACGATGAAAGTGTGTTGTCCTACTCGCTGTCTTAACGTATACGGTCCATTATAAAGTCTGAAGAATTTCTTCGCCGTATTATCACTCCGTTTTCCCACTGGATTTGCTTTGAGTAGTATACTTTCTCCCACGTTGAATTGTTGTAGCTTGTGAGTTAGATTAAATCTCTCTATTCTCTTGTTACCTCTTTCTCTTATCTGTTGCTTTGCGTATTCAATTTTCACACTTATTGGTACAGGTACATTTTGGTTATTAGGTTTGTTTATATACTTAGTCCAAAGTCTGTTTGGCTTCTTATCTTCTTCTAATTCCATGGGAGTGTATCCTGTTGCTTCACTATAATTTTCGTTAATGGCTTTTTCAAGAAATGGTAAATATTCTGCCCATTTATTGTGTTGATCATGGCAATATATTCGTAAATATTTACCTAATTCTTTGTTAACTCTCTCAGCAAGGTTTCCTTGAGGATGTCTTATGGATGTGAGTACAGGTTGTATTCCATTTTCCCTTAACATCCTTTCCCATTTTTCACTTTGGAATTGTACACATTGATCACTGAGTATCTTCTTCATTTTTCCATATAACGGAATATATTTTTGCAGTAGTATCTTTAGAACAACTTTGGTTGTGGATCGCATAATTGGGTACAGTCGGACTGCCTTGGAAAACACATCGATACATACCAATATGTGCTTTACACCTCGACTTGGTCGCGGTAGTGGTCCCAGAAAATCCACTGCAATTAGCTCTCCTTTGTTCTCCTTCTGTATACTCTGCATTCCTACATATGTGTGTAAATTCGGTCCTTAATTTTACATTATCTTACTCATACATTCTTACCTTCGCTTCTAATCTTTCTTAACTCTTTTCTTAACATGACATTACTTTATCTAATACATTACTTATACAATACATTAACATTCATTACCTTTTATTACATTTCTTTAACATTACCTTTCTGATCGCTACTACTTTCCTGAAATACACTTACGTAACAGAATACTCTTTTAGCTTTGTAGTGTGTCGCATGATCGGTTACAGAGGAACTGTCTTGGAAAACAACGATATTTTTCTCGAAGTCCTTAATCCTAAGTAGTCTCTGCCCTTATGACTTTTCACTCTTGCTTTCTTCTGTGTCCTTGTATCTCCATTAAGTGTTCGCTTGATCAGCCGTTCTGACAATTATGGCAATTATTGCTATTCCTAACACTTTCTTCATATTAATAACAACAATAACATCTTTTACCATTCCTTTCTTAAATATTTCTCTACAATAGCATTCCTTACCATCAATAATACTTTTCTTAATTAACCCTTTCAAATAATATTCTTTATTTCTTTTCACTAATATTTCTTTTTTTTTTATTTGCTATCATATCCTTAATAAATAACATTTCTTAATTATACTCTCTTATATTATTATTAATAATCAATAGTAATATTATTTTTCTCATTTAAAAATAATTATTTATTTCATTCGGGTATTGAGTTCTGAGTTCAGTGTGTCGTTCGATCTTACACCCCTTATTATAACAATTGCATTGTCCGTCGTCTTCCGAACGTATATTGTTCCTTTGTAACATAGTCGCCGTGCTTACCATTGTTCTCTCCCTCCTGTAAACAACGTCTGCGTTCCATTGTATTACTGCGATGTTTGTTTTTATCGTAGAAGTCACCTGTTCGTACGGCAAGAATTTGTTTCTTAGCTGTGATGAATAACTTCTCTCTCTTCTCTCCGCACGTTCCATAATTCTCTCGTCACTAATGCATTGCGTATATTCAGTCTGCTTGAAGCCCATATAAACAACTGTCGACTGTTTTTTCATCCGTCGTTTATGATAACCTCTGTAGTTTTTATAATTACAGTTATAATTATCGTTATTATAATTATCGTGCGTATATCTAACATCATATTTACCACAATTTTGCGTTGTGTTTCGTCTAGATAACTTACTATGTTTCTTGTTATGCCTACAGTGATATTTATCTCCGTAAGTGTAGTGTCTTAAGTGTTTCATCTTATGTGACTTACTAGTGTGTGTGTGTCTCACAAGAGGGATATCGCTATTAATAAGGTATGTTTTATTAACCTTTATTTGCTTCTCCTCCTTAATGTTAATTACTTTTTTATAATTATCGTTAGTAATTACGAACGTATTTTCTCTCTTATTTTTAATTCTTATGGTTTGTTTATATTCTACTTCCGCAATATGCGTATTACAATCGTCAATTCTTTCTACTAATTCCTCTTTTGCTTTCCTTTCTTCTCTTAATTTTTCGGTCTGTTTTGTAAAAAATTCTGTTAACTCTTCTATTTGCGTTCTAATATTATTTTCTTTTACTTTTTCTGTTTGTTTGTTCTCTACTTCACCAAATACGGCTTGCATCATAGCTTGAAGTGCTTCTCCCATCCTTAAACTTCCTGATATTGCCATGGTGAATTATTATTAAAATATTTATTTAGTAGTAATTCTTTAACAATTATTATTGATAACCGTTCCCTACTTATTTATTTATTTCTTTATTTTTATTAATAGTTATTATTAATACTCATTACAGTTACACCTGTTACATAGACAAATAATATTATTCGTGGGCGCCAGCTGTGTGATTACACAACAATTAACATTACATTCAATTACTGTTTAATATAAATAATAATTACATATTATACATTTTTCATTTAACACACTCTTTATATTTTAGAGCAATAAAATAAAAAAATTCAGCTACGTAAAAAAATTTTTAAAGTTAAATGATGGGGATCGGGCCATATGTTCATGGGCTACAATTTATGTAACAAAATTTTTTTTTTTTTTTTACATAAATTTAGGCATGTCGTGCCCCACGTCCAGGGCGACAAATATATGTAACGATACAACGTTGCAAATATAAATTTATTTGTTTTTGCGGAGCCCCACGATCTTGGAGCGCCAAATATATGCAACGTATTTATGTGTGTGAATTTTTATATGTACTTTAATTTGTATAGCCCCACGTTCTTTGGGAGCCAAATATGCAACAATACATATACATATACACAAATTTAGCGTGACCGGTTTCACGTTCAAGATTGACAAATTATGTAACAATATAACATTTAAATTGGGTTTCAGGTGTATCTGCAATAAAAACTCTATGTAACTTGTAACGGTATTTCAAATTTATTAGATATTATTAAAAATTGTGCACATGGCACTGACTTCGATTTAAAACATTCGTTATTAATTGTTATTATACCGTAAGGCTTATGCTATATACATCCTTACTGACTAAATATTCTATTCTACTAATTATTGTATTAAAGTAAACTCTCATTTTCAGACTACTCAGTCAATTAATGTTTTTCAAAATATCAATATTTAAATCTCTTTTTATATATTGTAATGTACTCAAAATATTAATACTAATTGAATTTATCTTTTGTTTCTCAGTGCTGTTTTCTCAAATACTAATTGTTTTCATTTAAATGCTTTGTATTCATTTTATTTCATATTAATTTGAGCTCTTGTTACTTTAATCGTCTTCCTAAAACATCTATGATTTTAATTCTACTTTACAAGAAACATTGGCTCTTACTTTTAATAAAATAGAAATGTCTTTAATTGTCTTTGAGTTCATTGTATGATTAAGATATAAATAAGTTGTTTATCACCTTATGTCGTCAATCATACTCGATCATTTTTGTCCATCTGTAGTCGTCCTCGTCTCGCACTCCAGCGTCGGCTGTCTCTCTTCTCCTCTTGTCCAGCGTCGTATCTCTCTCTGGAACTCTCCTCTTGTCCAGCGTCGTATCACTTCATCTTGTCCAGCGTCATATCACTCTCTGGAACTCTCCTCGTGCTGTTTCTGACGTCAATGGATCTTCTTATGTACTGCTGTTATTATTTAAAAATGATTGTCTTTACAACTTAGTTACATAGTTGTATGTAACTGGAAAATTTAAACTATTTACAAAAAAATTAAATACGCCGTGCGGACGGGCATAATCTCCCGCTGCACCGTGGATGATTTAAGAAAGAGAACCACTGTAGCTTGCGTGTCCTATTTATACCCATGTCTTGGTCGACACCTGCAGTGGTACGAAATCGACATGTCAGAAACTGTCTCTGGATTCAGTTCCCCCACTCTTTGTCAATTTCGCTATTTTTTATATTTCTGCGAATTGCAGAGTCCTGTAAGTATACTCTTATACTTATCTTATAACTATTTTTACAACACATGTTCACTGTAATTTTGGACATTGCAACTTAACCCTTTCGATTTGTACACAGTTATTTCACTATTACACTCGCACGGTGTGGCACTTTCGCGTGGTTTTCGTACACAGTATTTAGTAAATTTTATTACATTTTATTGTGGTTTTGGATTTTAATTCTTAATTATAGTTTATGAATAATTACGGAAAAACAGTAATTGTGCAATTATTCATCTTGGGGTGGTAAACTCGCCTGCATAGACCTGCGTTCACACACACTAGTAAAATACTGGTGTACACACTTTCAGTTACATTTGTGTGTGTGTGCACGTCGATTCAGGTCGAAACACCTGTTCATATTTTTGTCTGAGCCAAGCTTGCAATCCCTGACATGCTTATTTCTAATATATTATTAATTATTTACAGTTTATTAGGTAAATTTAAATTTTTATATTCAATGCTCAGTACATCACTTATTTGTATATAATTACCTTAATATCCACTTTAGCGATACACAGTTTCGTCACTGATGACGCGTTTCGGGACTAAGTCCCATCCTCAGATACATAATTAATAAATTAAAATATTAAAATCACGACCATGATACTGGTCAAGTCAAAATAAATAAAATAAATTATAAATCGCATGTAATAAGTTTTGCTAACCACGGCTGGAGCTCCCGCATGCGTTCACCCGCAACCGCGATTGTCACGCGACTGGTCAAAGATTAAGACAAACTGATTGCAGTGTCGAACAGGTAATTTGACGCAAAATTTACCTGGTCATTTAATAAACTGTTTTTGGTGTTACTATCTTTTAAAGCTTTATAAATTTCAAATTCCTCCAGACTATCCATCCGTCTACCCTTTTTACAAATATGCAACGCTGTTAAATTTTCTTCGAAGTTCGTATATTTATGTCCGCTTGATATTAAATGTTGTGCAAAGTTGGACTTATTATTACTTGGCTTAGGAATATGTTCTAGAAATCTTTTATAAAAACATCTGCCAGATTGACCGATATAGAACGCATCACAATCATCACATTTTATTTTATATACGCCACATTGCTTTTTTAATGGTAATTTGTTTTTGTTTTTGAAATAATTTCCTAAATTATTATTTGTTTTAAATGATAAAATATAGTTATTATCTTTAAGAACGGGTCTTAAAACCGTACATAATTACTTATTTGTACTGTCGCATTATTCCTCTGCTTGGTAACAAAAAAAAATTTAATGAATTTATTTATTGAAATTTTTTTTTATTATTATTATTACACTTGAAAAAATGTAACAAATAATAAAGAATAATATTTGTCATTTCACCCTTAATTGGAGTGTATACAAATGTCTTACCTCCCCTCTTTGTACGCTCACTGCTCGTGACCTTGTAGTAGGGTGGCTTTAACAAACAGCTGATCTGACTGGTTTCATTGACCTTGTCGTTTTCATGTGTAGAACTTCCTAAATGACGTTGCGTGGAATTTACCAATTTCTTTCTTCTGTATCTCATCATATACGATGAAAGTGTGTTGTCCTACTCGCTGTCTTAACGTATACGGTCCATTATAAAGCCTGAAGAATTTCTTCGCCGTATTATCACTCCGTTTTCCCACTGGATTTGCTTTGAGTAGTATACTTTCTCCCACGTTGAATTGTTGTAGCTTGTGAGTTAGATTAAATCTCTCTATTCTCTTGTTACCTCTTTCTCTTATCTGTTGCTTTGCGTATTCAATTTTCACACTTATTGGTACAGGTACATTTTGGTTATTAGGTTTGTTTATATACTTAGTCCAAAGTCTGTTTGGCTTCTTATCTTCTTCTAATTCCATGGGAGTGTATCCTGTTGCTTCACTATAATTTTCGTTAATGGCTTTTTCAAGAAATGGTAAATATTCTGCCCATTTATTGTGTTGATCATGGCAATATATTCGTAAATATTTACCTAATTCTTTGTTAACTCTCTCAGCAAGGTTTCCTTGAGGATGTCTTATGGATGTGAGTACAGGTTGTATTCCATTTTCCCTTAACATCCTTTCCCATTTTTCACTTTGGAATTGTACACATTGATCACTGAGTATCTTCTTCATTTTTCCATATAACGGAATATATTTTTGCAGTAGTATCTTTAGAACAACTTTGGTTGTGGATCGCATAATTGGGTACAGTCGGACTGCCTTGGAAAACACATCGATACATACCAATATGTGCTTTACACCTCGACTTGGTCGCGGTAGTGGTCCCAGAAAATCCACTGCAATTAGCTCTCCTTTGTTCTCCTTCTGTATACTCTGCATTCCTACATATGTGTGTAAATTCGGTCCTTAATTTTACATTATCTTACTCATACATTCTTACCTTTGCTTCTAATATTTCTTAACTCTTTTCTTAACATGACATTACTTTATCTAATACATTACTTATACAATACATTAACATTCATTACCTTTTATTACATTTCTTTAACATTACCTTTCTGATCGCTACTACTTTCCTGAAATACACTTACGTAATAGAATACTCTTTTAGCTTTGTAGTGTGTCGCATGATCGGTTACAGAGGAACTGTCTTGGAAAACAACGATATTTTTCTCGAAGTCCTTAATCCTAAGTAGTCTCTGCCCTTATGACTTTTCACTCTTGCTTTCTTCTGTGTCCTTGTATCTCCATTAAGTGTTCGCTTGATCAGCCGTTCTGACAATTATGGCAATTATTGCTATTCCTAACACTTTCTTCATATTAATAACAACAATAACATCTTTTACCATTCCTTTCTTAAATATTTCTCTACAATAGCATTCCTTACCATCAATAATACATTTCTTAATTAACCCTTTCAAATAATATTCTTTATTTCTTTTCACTAATATTTCTTTTTTTTATTTGCTATCATATTCTTAATAAATAACATTTCTTAATTATACTCTCTTATATTATTATTAATAATCAATAGTAATATTATTTTTCTCATTTAAAAATAATTATTTATTTCATTCGGGTATTGAGTTCTGAGTTCAGTGTGTCGTTCGATCTTACACCCCTTATTATAACAATTGCATTGTCCGTCGTCTTCCGAACGTATATTGTTCCTTTGTAACATAGTCGCCGTGCTTACCATTGTTCTCTCCCTCCTGTAAACAACGTCTGCGTTCCATTGTATTACTGCGATGTTTGTTTTTATCGTAGAAGTCACCTGTTCGTACGGCAAGAATTTGTTTCTTAGCTGTGATGAATAACTTCTCTCTCTTCTCTCCGCACGTTCCATAATTCTCTCGTCACTAATGCATTGCGTATATTCAGTCTGCTTGAAGCCCATATAAACAACTGTCGACTGTTTTTTCATCCGTCGTTTATGATAACCTCTGTAGTTTTTATAATTACAGTTATAATTATCGTTATTATAATTATCGTGCGTATATCTAACATCATATTTACCACAATTTTGCGTTGTGTTTCGTCTAGATAACTTACTATGTTTCTTGTTATGCCTACAGTGATATTTATCTCCGTAAGTGTAGTGTCTTAAGTGTTTCATCTTATGTGACTTACTAGTGTGTGTGTGTCTCACAATAGGGATATCGCTATTAATAAGGTATGTTTTATTAACCTTTATTTGCTTCTCCTCCTTAATGTTAATTACTTTTTTATAATTATCGTTAGTAATTACGAACGTATTTTCTCTCTTATTTTTAATTCTTATGGTTTGTTTATATTCTACTTCCGCAATATGCGTATTACAATCGTCAATTCTTTCTACTAATTCCTCTTTTGCTTTCCTTTCTTCTCTTAATTTTTCGGTCTGTTTTGTAAAAAATTCTGTTAACTCTTCTATTTGCGTTCTAATATTATTTTCTTTTACTTTTTCTGTTTGTTTGTTCTCTACTTCACCAAATACGGCTTGCATCATAGCTTGAAGTGCTTCTCCCATCCTTAAACTTCCTGATATTGCCATGGTGAATTATTATTAAAATATTTATTTAGTAGTAATTCTTTAACAATTATTATTGATAACCGTTCCCTACTTATTTATTTATTTCTTTATTTTTATTAATAGTTATTATTAATACTCATTACAGTTACACCTGTTACATAGACAAATAATATTATTCGTGGGCGCCAGCTGTGTGATTACACAACAATTAACATTACATTCAATTACTGTTTAATATAAATAATAATTACATATTATACATTTTTCATTTAACACACTCTTTATATTTTAGAGCAATAAAATAAAAAAATTCAGCTACGTAAAAAAATTTTTAAAGTTAAATGATGGGGATCGGGCCATATGTTCATGGGCTACAATTTATGTAACAAAATTTTTTTTTTTTTTACATAAATTTAGGCATGTCGTGCCCCACGTCCAGGGCGACAAATATATGTAACGATACAACGTTGCAAATATAAATTTATTTGTTTTTGCGGAGCCCCACGATCTTGGAGCGCCAAATATATGCAACGTATTTATGTGTGTGAATTTTTATATGTACTTTAATTTGTATAGCCCCACGTTCTTTGGGTGCCAAATATGCAACAATACATATACATATACACAAATTTAGCGTGACCGGTTTCACGTTCAAGATTGACAAATTATGTAACAATATAACATTTAAATTGGGTTTCAGGTGTATCTGCAATATAAACTCTATGTAACTTGTAACGGTATTTCAAATTTATTAGATATTATTAAAAATTGTGCACATGGCACTGACTTCGATTTAAAACATTCGTTATTAATTGTTATTATGCCGTAAGGCTTATGCTATATACATCCTTACTGACTAAATATTCTATTCTACTAATTATCGTATTAAAGTAAACTCTCATTTTCAGACTACTCAGTCAATTAATGTTTTTCAAAATATCAATATTTAAATCTCTTTTTATATATTGTAATGTACTCAAAATATTAATACTAATTGAATTTATCTTTTGTTTCTCAGTGCTGTTTTCTCAAATACTAATTGTTTTCATTTAAATGCTTTGTATTCATTTTATTTCATATTAATTTGAGCTCTTGTTACGTTAATCGTCTTCCTAAAACATCTATGATTTTAATTCTACTTTACAAGAAACATTGGCTCTTACTTTTAATAAAATAGAAATGTCTTTAATTGTCTTTGAGTTCATTGTATGATTAAGATATAAATAAGTTGTTTATCACCTTATTGTCGTCAATCATACTCGATCATTTTTGTCCATCTGTAGTCGTCCTCGTCTCGCACTCCAGCGTCGGCTGTCTCTCTTCTCCTCTTGTCCAGCGTCGTATCTCTCTCTGGAACTCTCCTCTTGTCCAGCGTCGTATCACTTCATCTTGTCCAGCGTCATATCACTCTCTGGAACTCTCCTCGTGCTGTTTCTGACGTCAATGTATCTTCTTATGTACTGCTGTTATTATTTAAAAATGATTGTCTTTACAACTTAGTTACATAGTTGTATGTAACTGGAAAATTTAAACTATTTACAAAAAAATTAAATACGCCGTGCGGACGGGCATAATCTCCCGCTGCACCGTGGATGATTTAAGAAAGAGAACCACTGTAGCTTGCGTGTCCTATTTATACCCATGTCTTGGTCGACACCTGCAGTGGTACGAAATCGACATGTCAGAAACTGTCTCTGGTTCAGTTCCCCCACTCTTTGTCAATTTCGCTATTTTTTATATTTCTGCGAATTGCAGAGTCCTGTAAGTATACTCTTATACTTATCTTATAACTATTTTTACAACACATGTTCACTGTAATTTTGGACATTGCAACTTAACCCTTTCGATTTGTACACAGTTATTTCACTATTACACTCGCACGGTGTGGCACTTTCGCGTGGTTTTCGTACACAGTATTTAGTAAATTTTATTACATTTTATTGTGGTTTTGGATTTTAATTCTTAATTATAGTTTATGAATAATTACGGAAAAACAGTAATTGTGCAATTATTCATCTTGGGGTGGTAAACTCGCCTGCATAGACCTGCGTTCACACACACTAGTAAAATACTGGTGTACACACTTTCAGTTACATTTGTGTGTGTGTGCACGTCGATTCAGGTCGAAACACCTGTTCATATTTTTGTCTGAGCCAAGCTTGCAATCCCTGACATGCTTATGTCTAATATATTATTAATTATTTACAGTTTATTAGGTAAATTTAAATTTTTATATTCAATGCTCAGTACATCACTTATTTGTACTGTCGCAATATATATATATATAATTTACTTACCGGAGGTCTGTAAATGTCTACCTATGCATGGTAGGATAGAAAATACACAAATTAACCAAACTCTATCTGCCGGAGGAATAGGCTGTTTACGCTTTTGCTGACGACGGCCAACTGAACAATCTTGCAATCGGCAGAGCCGGCTTAGAGAACACAATTGCCTGCTTCCGCTAACAGATGGCGCGGGCGTGCAGTAACGCCAAAACAAGGCGCAGCTGAACATCGCGAAATTAATAAATTCGCAATTCACATTTATAAATAAAATTTTTTATACTGTCGCCCGGTTTCTTTGAGAAACCGCGGCACAAATATCGAGATGAATCACAACGTTCAGTCTGTCGCTAGCTGTAATCTGTACATGGCTTTGTCTGGTGGCGGAGACACTGATAACTGGATGTCACTGTCGTGTAGTTTGCATAATATAGCCCGACTATCACTGTGCCTAAACCTGGTGAAATGACAAAGATAGTGACTACAGCGGTTACAGCTGTTATAAGTGTTTTGGTAATAATAATACTTACTAATTTCAAGCAATTGTAAGGCGAGTATAAACATATCATGGCGGTTGTGCTAATTCTCTATCAGACAGATCTACTGGTAGGTTATGGAAAAGTAGAACGCTTCATGTTTTTGGGTTATACTGTAGGATAGGATGATGGTTTCACTGAAGAAATACGATAAAGGATAGTACTTTCTAGAGAAGATGTGTCAAACTGACTGCCGTCTGAAAGGATCGTTCGTTTACTAGAACCGCCAAACTAAATACATTGGTCAGTATTTCTATTTGGAGCAGAAACGTGAACCCAAAACATCAAAAGTGTAGATGCTTTTGGGATGTGGGCATCCAGGAGGATAATATGAGTATTACTGATGGACAAAATAATCAATATATCTATTCTAAAAGAACTCAATATAAATAAGCGATTATCCACCATACGCTACCTGATACCTACAGTTCTCTGAACATATTGTTCGGCGACAGAGAAATACTATAGAAAACCCCATTATCCTAACGAAAGCAGAAGGACAACAATCCCGTGGAAGTTATTCGAGAGGAGATAACAGCACACATGTTTGCTAGATCAGCTGATTCGTAAAGTAAGTAAAAGATCAGAACCAAATGAGACAGACTGTGCAGAATTTACTATGACGAGTCATCAACTTTTAATTATGAAAGACAGACTAATGAATGATGAATGGGAAACAAGGTTGCAGCAACGGAGATAAGTTTACATAGTAATATTAGAAATCCGAAGACTTATGCTCCGGGAAGCCCGATGTGAGTGAAAGTATTGAGGATGTCGTAAGTAAAACCGAAAAATAAGTCATAACTCATATGCGTGTGACCGCAACTTGTATTGTGTGTCGGGAAAACAACTCCACATGCAGCAAACGAAAAACGATTTTGTGCAAGTATAGTGAAAACATTTAAAATAACGGCAAAATAAAAACAAATGAAGCACATAATTTGTATTCTGGATTTTGAGAATCACTAATTCTAAGTAGTGCGTAGTTGGAAGTTGATGCTGAAATACCTAAATTATTTTATTGTGCAGTGGAAAGTGCACCAGATTTGTTACTGTGGTTGTTGAGTTTTAAAAGTTTAATAACTTTTATTATTATAATTCACAATAAATTATAACAATAATACCTGTGTTTTTTACGAATTTAGACCGTGACTTAAGAGTCCGTAAAGTATTAGCCAATCATATTTTGACCGTGAAAGCCGACGATCTTTACTTAATTCTAAACGAGCAATACATCCGGCACTATGCTTCTATATTTCTTTTCTTCCTATATTATAGTTTTTAGAAAGTGTAAAAACAATTTGTTACTTAGACAGATCTGTAGTAAGATGGACAAAGAAGTGTAAAAGCATGGGGCTGAGAGTAGGAGATGACAATCTGTTCACTCTATATTTTGCCGATGACGTGATTGTGGTAGCGGAGGATGACGAAGACCTCGAGTATATGGTCAGAAAGTTAAAAGAAGGATGTGACGCAGCTGGTTTGATGATGAACATGACAAAATATGTGGGCACAGTACCTGATAGTGGGCAACGAAGAAGTTAAGGACTTAAAATTGGATGTGGACAGGATAAGAGGTGCTGTAAGAAGTAAATAATTAGGCGTTATTTTCAACAAACAGGGAAGCAGCAAAGACGAAATTCAAGAACGTGCTAACAAGGGGCGAACCGTTATAAGAATGCTGAATTCTCTTCTATGGGAAAGAAATACAAAGAAACATAGATATAATAGCATGGTGCAAAGTGTAATCCTTTATGGAGCAGAAGTTTGGAACGTTTCAAACGTAAATAAGAAAAAACTGAGGAGTTGTAGAAGATCAAAATTAGACA
Source organism: Magicicada septendecula (assembly GCA_034769895.1). NCBI lineage: Eukaryota > Metazoa > Arthropoda > Insecta > Hemiptera > Cicadidae > Magicicada > Magicicada septendecula. The sequence goes on from CM068373.1 coordinate 460,414,563, forward strand.
GGGTTAGAAATGGGACTATTATAGCCGAGATGGATATTGACAGGACAATAATAGATGAAATAGAATGAAGACAATTGACTTGGTTTGGGCATGTGAAAAGACCAAATATATTGCAACTTACCGTCTGCGGCTTTTAGAAACAACGTCTTTACAAAGTTGACATGTTTCGGGACACTTGTCCCATCATCAGAACTTAAAACAATCGCGTATCATTTAAAGTTGATACACTTGTCAATCAATTAAAACATTAAAATCCAATATGAAACAAATAACTTAAAACAATATGATACTTAAATGTTTAAAGCGAGCGCGAAGGTTTACCGATGTACATCGTATGGAGATTGACCGCGCACTGAATTACGTTTTGCTCCCACCACGACAATAGCGCAAGGCAGTGTCGTACAATACATTTGACTTGAAAACCAATTTATCATTTAAAACACGCGGCTTGGTATCAGTATTGTTATATGCTTTATAAATTTCGTACTCTTCAAGAGCGTTCAAATATCGCCCTTTCTTACATATGTGAAGGGGTATTAAATTAGTTTTAAAATTAGTGTAATTATGATTCTCGAAAATGAGGTGTCCTGCAAATTTTGATTTGATATTGTCCAAACTGTGAAAGTGTGTAGGCGGCCTATGTTCTGTAAATCTTTTTAAAAAACTACGTCCTGTCTGGCCCACATAAAAGACGTCACAATCGTCACATATCAATTTGTAAACACCAGTTTTGTGTTCAAGGCTGGTAGTTCTGCGGACACGAAGATTATTCATAATATTATTAGTGGTTTTGTAAGTGACCTTTATATTGCTGGTTTTATTAAAAATTGACCCAAAAATCTTAGGCATAAGGTATGTGTACGGTGTTGCAATGTATTTGCGTGTTGTATTCTCACGTGTTTTATGTCCGTTAATGTTTCTGTGCTTCTTCTTATGTTTTCGAAGGATGTTGTTCACCATATCGACATCATAACCATTAGCAACTGCAATGTGTTTAATGGTGTCTAATTCCTCACGGTATTCTTTATCACCGAGGGGCAAAGATAAAAGTCTATAAATCATACTGTGGAAAGCAGCCAATTTCTGGGATAAAGGATGAAAAGACTTAGCATGTATTACAATATCAGTCGTTGTGGGTTTTCTATAGATGTTAAATTGTAATTTTTTATTATTGTCCTTGGCAACAGTTAAATCTAGAAAATTCAGTTTACCATTGTCTTCACTTTCAAGTGTGAACCGCATGTTGTCATTGATATTATTCAAATAACTATGTAAATTATCAATTTGCCTTTGTGTACCTTTGTATATTAAAAAGGTATCATCAACATACCTGCCGTAAAATATTATGTTATTCTTCTGTTTGTTATTAGTGAGAATGAATGAATTTTCGAAATTATTCAGGTATATATCTGCAAGAAGACCTGAAAGTGGAGAACCCATTGCTAACCCATTTTGTTGGCTGAAAAATTGATTATTGTGGGTAAAATAATTTTGATCAAGAACTAACTCCAAAATGTGCATCAATTCATTTATACTATCAATATCCAATTTATTAGTATTAATAAGGTTAATCTTAAGTATACGCAGGGTCTCAGCTACTGGTATATTCGTATATAAGTCTACAATATCAAAGGAAACACGTTTGTAAGCCGGTTCAACTATTAACTTATTATGGACAGAGAAGATTATAACAGTAAAATACAAAATTTCATTATTAACAACAACATTGGTTTACTAAATTCGGACCCAACTGAAAATTATGTAAAACGATTAAATCAGTGTATAAACAGATGCACCCATTTGTTTGATGAACAAACAAGAAGATCTTTGAAACCTATAAATTCAAAAGCACCCGTTTTGACGGGATTACCCAAACTCCACAAGGATGCTATCCCCTTGAGACCATTAGTAAATTTCACCACTGCTCCGGGGTATAAACGGCTAAAAAACCAGTCACCATAATAAAACACAATATAAAAATAATTAATGATCATAGTCTAATTAATAGTGTTGACTTTTTGAATAAGGTTAAAAATTTAATAGTTGAACCGGCTTACAAACTTGTTTCCTTTGATATTGTAGACTTATATACGAATATACCACTAGCTGAGACCCTGCGTATACTTAAGATTAACCTTATTAATACTAATAAATTGGATATTGATAGTATAAATGAATTGATGCACATTTTGGAGTTAGTTCTTGATCAAAATTATTTTACCCACAACAATCAATTTTTCAGCCAACAAGATGGGTTAGCAATGGGTTCTCCGCTTTCAGGCCTTCTTGCGGATATATACCTGAATAATTTCGAAAATTCATTCATTCTCACTAATAACAAACACAAGAATAACATAATATTTTACGGCAGGTATGTTGATGATACCTTTTTAATATACAAAGGTACACAAAGGCAAATTGATAATTTACATAGTTATTTGAATAATATCAATGACAACATGCGGTTCACACTTGAAAGTGAAGACAATGGTAAACTGAATTTTCTAGATTTAACTGTTGCCAAGGACAATAATAAAAAATTACAATTTAACATCTATAGAAAACCCACAACGACTGATATTGTAATACATGCTAAGTCTTTTCATCCTTTATCCCAGAAATTGGCTGCCTTCCACAGTATGATTTATAGACTTTTATCTTTGCCCCTCGGTGATAAAGAATACCGTGAGGAATTAGACACCATTAAACACATTGCAGTTGCTAATGGTTATGATGTCGATATGGTGAACAACATCCTTCGAAAACATAAGAAGAAGCATAGAAACATTAACGGACATAAAACACGTGAGAATACAACACGCAAATACATTGCAACACCGTACACATACCTTATGCCTAAGATTTTGGGTCAATTTTTAATAAAACCAGCAATATAAAGGTCACTTACAAAACCACTAATAATATTATGAATAATCTTCGTGTCCGCAGAACTATCAGCCTTGAACACAAAACTGGTGTTTACAAATTGATATGTGACGATTGTGACGCCTTTTATGTGGGCCAGACAGGACGTAGTTTTTTAAAAAGATTTACAGAACATAGGCCGCCTACACACTTTCACAGTTTGGACAATATCAAGTCAAAATTTGCAGAACACCTCATTTCCGAGAATCATAATTACACTAATTTTAAAACTAATTTAATACCCCTTCACATATGTAAGAAAGGGCGATATTTGAACGCTCTTGAAGAGTACGAAATTTATAAAGCATATAACAATACTGATACCAAGCCGCGTGTTTTAAATGATAAATTGGTTTTCAAGTCAAATGTATTGTACGACACTGCCTTGCGCTATTGTCGTGGTGGGAGCAAAACGTAATTCAGTGCGCGGTCAATCTCCATACGATGTACATCGGTAAACCTTCGCGCTCGCTTTAAACATTTAAGTATCATATTGTTTTAAGTTATTTGTTTCATATTGGATTTTAATGTTTTAATTGATTGACAAGTGTATCAACTTTAAATGATACGCGATTGTTTTAAGTTCTGATGATGGGACAAGTGTCCCGAAACATGTCAACTTTGTAAAGACGTTGTTTCTAAAAGCCGCAGACGGTAAGTTGCAATATATTTGATTGAACAACACGTGGCTTGGTACTAAACATTTGGAATTTATTCCTTTTAAACATGTGAAGAGAATGGAAGATGACAGATGGCCCCGCAAAATACTGGAATGGATACCACAGGTGAGTAGGAAAAGAGGACGTCCACGGAGGAGTTGGCGAGATGACGTAGCGGAAGAAATTTAGAAGAACTTACATGCTGCGATAGGTTACAATGGAAATTGGGGACGGAGAAACGGCGACAGCTGTAAAGATCCGTTATATATATATATATATATATATATATATATATATATATAAACAATTTGTTTCCAGTTCCATCTCAATAAGAAGGAGATGGTGTGCTTCATTGTTATAAGTTAAACAAATAACTGATTTAATTTAGAGAAGGACTTGAGATTTTGCCAAACTCATATCTGGCAGACAGTTAAGAAAACTACTGGAAATATTTACTGTTACACGGTTATTGACCAGTGCCTAATAATATAAAATCCATGGCTACTGTCTAAAAGAGGAGAAGGAATTGATTTTATTCCGATCGCAAAATTATTCACGACTGTTGAAGTAACTCTTATGATTATGATTATGATTCCTTCAGTAACTCCGTTGATTGGTGCCGTTCTGAAGTAATATTTATTTTGTATTAATTTTAATTTCTCTTTTACCGCCATACGACACCGTTGAGTCGTATTTTGTATACAAATTTTAGGACATATATACATCGTTAGTACTTATCGACCTGGATTTTCATGGAAACGTTTAAATAAACATAAAAAAACTGCGTGCATCTTGTACGTCGATCATCGAGATGCGTACGATTTCGATCTGGTTAATTTTAATGTTTTCATCAAATTTCAAGCGATAAGAAGTGAAAATAAGATACATGTCCTGAAACGCGTATACGAAATGTGAATCAACAGAGGCACACGATGGATACAGATTAAGGTAGAATAATTACATCAGTACGTGACTGGTAATGTTTTGGTTTCCACATGTTTTGTAGCACAGAATTCAAACGTTAAATTTTCTTTCGCCTAGCTCACAAAACGTTTCTAATACGGTTTTAGATCCATGTTTTTCGGTATCCAGGCCACTCATAGTATATAATTAGTAAAATTGTTTTACCTTTTTCTTGTAAAGGTAACCAGGCCACCAGACGGACAAGAAAAAGGTAAAACAATTTTACTAATTATGTTTCTAATACGTGTTAAGAATGTGACGGAGTATCAATAAAATTTAAAACATGTTACTATTAGTTTCTGTAATCAGTTAAAAATAAAAATATGTGAATTGTTACTTGCCTTGGAATATTATGAGTACAGCAGCACATAGCCCAAAGGCTTTAAATAAAAATTAGTTTGTAAACAGATCATTACTTAATAAGAAGCGTAGACGTCTCTTATCATATGCAATGGGGCCAAATTACGTTAATATAATTTATATTTTAGGCTTTAAATATTATTGCATATTAAACTTTTCACGTTTTTTTATACTTTTCCACGAGTTTTTATATGTCTAGTAAAATAATACCCCTTACACTTTTAAAAATTCTATCAATACTAGCTGTAATTGAAGCTCCAATGATCAGCGAATTTGTAACAGATAAAACTTAACTCTTAAGAAACCATTTTTTTGGGGTTTTTGCGTTTTTTCTTCGTGTTTCTTTTAACACTGAAGATGTTTATAAGGACGTGTTGCACATTTGCGGCCGATCGCTGGTGCGTGATCGAAAATGGGAACCGGTGAGTTTCCATAGAAACTACTTCCTTGTTGTCAATAACGTAGTACACATATAAAACTTCGCTTATGAATGCGACTACATTTAACTTATAATCTGTACATTGGTAAATGAAGAATGAATTCATTGATTGGTGAATGAAGAATGAATTCATTAATTGGTGAATGAACATAAATATATTTTTTAGATTTAATGAAGCATTTTCAATGCCCTTCTCTGTGCATTGCATTTGTGCAATGCCTGTAAATTTTTTGGCGTTATATTCTAGATTTTACGGCACCGGTTTTGACTTTCACCTTCTACATTCGTATACATATTAGTTTCCTGTTCATTACCTTGTGATCGTGCAACTAAGATTTAGTCGGAAGTAAAAATGTAATTTGACGGCAAAATGGCTAGAATATTTTGTCCTAAGACTGAGTAATGCTGGATAAATGATGTTAGGAAGATTAAAAAATTATTGGGCTTAATAAATGGATCTGAAGCGAATAATATATATACCGTACTACTTAGCGAAACGTTTTGAGTAATATTTGTATATCATCAATTGATTTATACAATTTTCTTACTTCTATATTCGAATTAGGCCTACTCCTGCGGAAGTTGGTGCCGTTAGTTGCTGATCTGTGGGTGTACCCACACCCCCTACCACTGTTTAGCGCATGCGCAGTGAACGTTGTTTACCCCTTCCACATTCCAGTGTCTGTATATATAGACGGAGTAGGCTAATTTGTGACGCGTTACAGTTCTTGGATTTGTGCAAGTGGTGCTCTTGTGTCCGCTCTGATCACTTTTGCCTGCTCTCTCAGCTAGGCCTTTTCAGTTACTGTTTTTATGCGGTAAGTATTAAGTACTTGTATTTTTTAATTTAATTCTTTCCGCTATTCTTTTGTGATTTGTGCATGATTGTTTGTCAACTGGATTCAAGTTCAGGTGATAGATTCTTGTATGTCTATTCTACTGCCTACGTAAGTTTATACTGTTCAAAGCTGAAACTAATCGACGTTTTAAAAACTCTACTTGTAATGGTAAATTGCCTTATTGGCGTTAACTGTTTAAACATAAGGTTGAACAAAAGTAAAATATGTTTTACGTTGAAACACTTGCTTGAAATTCGCTATTTCAACGTTTTTTAGTTTTTTGTCTACGCTGAGAGTTGTACGTTAGGCCTATCCATCATTTTACTCTACTGTTGCTGAAAATACAAATTGGTTGGTAAAGTCTAAAAATACTTGTAGCACATCAAGATGTGTAACAAACGATTTTAATATTTTTATCTTTCGCGCTCCTTCAACGTAAGCAGCAAATAAAGGTATAATTTAAAATATACAGAGCAGCAGTTTTTCTTTTTGATTGGATACACAGATAACAAATATAAGCTTAAATCCGATTATCTAAGCTTCAACTTACTAAACGATAGATATACAACACTACGATCAGATTGGGACTACCAATATTGTTTCTCTTATTCTAATCCAGCTATTATTTCCAAACATCTGACACTCAGTTTGCAGTTATGTTAGCAGTCAAATGTCAACTACTTCCAGAATTTTAGATGTGTCGTTCATGATTTTTTTTCAGAGACTCATAAAAGCTGCGACGGCGGCAAAGTCAATTAGTTTGCAAGCTGTTTTATAGTACTTAGCTCTTGCTTTGTAATTAGTACGAAGTTTTGTGAGTGTTTATTTACAGGGAGTTTAATCTTACGGAGAGTTACTGTACCCTAGTCGTGTATATGCATGTCCTTTTGTTGAAATGCAATCAAGCTAATAAAGGTCAATACTTATCACTGTGTCATTATTTTAGTGTGAATTCAATTTAATTAAAGCAAATACGACTATCAAAGTAATAATATTATATTATCCAGATAATATACAACAATTGTGTTTCGTATGCCACATAGATTAAACGGAAATTAATTAATACTACCAAAGAAACTTCTTTGAAAAGTCATTAAACTTATATTTTACGTCTTGATTATTCTAAAAACTTTTCCATTAAAAACTAAAGTAATTCCCTCCGTAGTGTGCCGAATCAGTGTAAAGTTGTGCAATACACTCCTTAGAGACAGCGCGCTAGCATTTGCTCTAGCATGTTTTTTGTTTCATTTGACTGAAAGGCACTAAATACAGCTTACCGGTAATTTTAAAACGTCTAGTGCAGATCATCAAGGATCGTAGTTTGACGCAGGAAGCTGAAGAAGACTCCCAACTTACGTGAATGACAAGTACTTGATACTTTAGGCTGATAATAACATCAGCAAAAAGGTTTTAACAGCCACTTTTGTAAAGTAAACGAAGTTTTCAAAAGAATTAATTACAAACCGGTAAAGTCTTATCCTGTGATTTTAAATAATTAATGCTTGATGCCTTTACACATGTGATTTTAATGTTTTGATTTTGATTTTTTAAGCAAAACGGTTGTATTGTGAGGTATATAATTTGATTCGTCTTCTCGATTCGCCTACGAATAGTTTCTAGTAACACTTCTGAAAGCTTCTCATAATCACACGGTTCGCGAATATGAAATTGGGTTAAGATCAACGTTACTGTACAAAACTATAAGCACTCGTGGAAGCTCTGACGTCATTTTTAACCGACCCTTTAATGAATGTCTATAGAAATTATGCCGTCTTCTTGGCAGCGCAATTCGGTTATTCTTTTTTACTTCAATGTTATCTGATTGGTTAGCAGATCTCCATCTGGTTCCCGTATAAGCCAAATTTATTTTCTTAGTGTCTCCTACGCACGCCTTGCTTCATAACGTCAACTGGGGTTTTCGTAATGCTTTTTAATGTTATACTGTGAATTCTAATATGTGTGTGTGTGTGGGGGGGGGAGATCTGTTGCCTCTAATCATGTCTTCTTACGTGTCATCTGTTTCCTAGAAGTTTTAAAACAATCTATCTTATTTTCTTATTTTTATTGTAGCCTACGTCTTAAATCCGTATACCACAAATCGGTTAAAAAGAAAAAATACTAACGCGGAAACACAATGTTTAGAATATTATTGATTGGTTATATCTACAGTTTTGCTTGTAGTTAGCTTGTAGTTTTCGTTTAAGAAAATATGAAACTTATTTCAAATAATTAATTAAAAGTAAGTACAGAAGTAAAAACAAAATAAATTACGGAATTAAGTAATAACTGTAGTTGTATACAAACTCAATCCCTCTTTATTGGGATAATAAACATAACTGCAAGATACATACAAACTAGGAGTGAGATAATTTGCTTCCGACATTGTGAAAGTAACTTAAAACGTCTGATAAGAATACGTATTAACGTTACAAGCCAGCTTCTTAAATGGTAAGTTGTATTCATACACCTTGGTCTGCTTACGTTTTTGGTTTTGTAGGCCTGCGCGCGCGCGCGTGTGTGTGTGCGTGCGCGCATATGTTCTCGTTACCGTTGTCAAGTTTGTTTTTCTCATTTTCCTGATTGATTTGTTATTTTTTTTTCAGTTTTGTTTTCGTTCATAAACAAAACTGAAAAGTCAAAATTTAGTCGATTTCTGTGAGTATTTATCACAGGGTAACGCTTTCATTTGCCTATAATGTCGCCTGTGTATAATAACAACTTATAAATTATGACGCTTGAGGCGTATTTCTTTAACTCCAGATTTCTCACATAATTTTTTTGAGTTTACATGTTTCAGACGTAATAATTACATAGTAAATGTATACACTCCTTTTATCTGTTACTTATAATGTATACGTATTTGATTTTACATTGTACAGTGTATATATTTTGAGTTATAATTCTCCTCTTATATACAAATACTAATTCCAATTCTATTGTTCGTTTTATTATGTGCTTGATGTTAGTTTTTGTATTCATTTGACAGTGTTTTATTGTGTGGCAAGACGTGTCTCACCCGTGGCCTTCTATCTAATCTACTGGCCCTTTGTGATAGGGACTGTGGATTATGTAGACCCTATCTCGGTGTTTACACAACAGCGTGAAGCCAACTGAGCAGCTGCTATATGCAGCGCCTTCTCGCAGAGAAGATAGGAACAGCCGCCCTGCAAAAGTCATTTTGAGCGCAACCCTGCACAAGGCACAACCTAATTTAACCCACGGCCGGCAGCAGGCGACACCCCCTCTAGAAACCCATCATACAGTGTTGCCTCGTGGCGAGACGTTGTGTAATGGTTCATCGTTTGCACAACCCCTAAGTCGCCGTCGGCCTAACCTAACCTTTCTCTAGGTTTCTCACTCATGGAATTTTTCGTTGCTTTAACAACCTTATTCCTTGGATTTTACCACGAAGTTTGAGTTGTAGAATTTTATATTTGTTGCTAGCAAAAGATAGTTCTCCAGCTAACTTGGTACTTTTTCCAGCTACCTTGTACAACAAAAAGTAACAAATTTTATTTGTCAATCATCCTTAAAATTCGCAAGTCGACACTCTAATACTCCATTATACAGAGTCCGCCAGTGAAGCGGGAAAATTAAAAGTACCCAATGTTTTCATGAAACATTTATTATCAGAATTTTTTTTACAGATTTGAGTTGAGTAAAGTATGCCATTATTTTACTTTTTAAAAATAACGCCGCTCAAGTGAGAGCCATTTCTGTGTAAACATTCTTCTAATCTTGACCGAAAATTTTCCATCACTCGACGAAGCAGGTCAGGTTGAATCCGTGCAATTTCTTGTCTGACAAATCTGTGGATCTTGCAGGCCACGAGATGTCGCCATATGAGTCCGTCCGGGAAGAGTTCTCTTAAAGCAGCCATGGACACACGAGGAGTATGACTTGTGGCCCCATCCTGCTGGAAAAAATTAATTTCCGGAAACCTAGGGAGCTGTTCCATCAAAAATGTTCTGACCATGTGTGTATAGCGGTCTGCATTGACAGTTGTCGTGTTTCCTCTATCGTCTTGGAAAAAAATATGGCCCAATAATGCCAGATGATGAAACTGCACACCACACCGTAACTTTCGGACTATGTAATGGCTTTTCATGCAACTCACCTGGGTTTTCATCATTCCAATATCGACTATTTTGTTTGTTTACATATCCATTCAAATGAAAATGTGCTTCATCTGGCATAAACATGCGGTGAATAAAGTTTTCATCATCATTTACACGTCGCAATATTTCTTCGCTGAAAATCCTGCGAGCCAGCATATCGCCATCTTTCAACTCCTGGATTACTTGAATTTTGTAAGGATGAAAAGATAAGTCTTTATGCAAAATTCGTCGTAACGATGTGACACTAATGTTTAGTGCGGATGCATGTTTCATTGCAGAACGCTGTGGACTACGCGTCAATGCTACTCGAACTCTTTCAATGTTTTCCTCTGTTCTTACAGACCTTGTTGCTCCTCTATGCTTTAAGTTTAATGTGGAACCAGTTTCTTCAAACTTTTTCACCCATGACATAATTGCATGAGCGGACGGCACTATTCCATGTCGTGGAATATTGAAATGATTACGAAACATTCGTTGTAAAGAAGTCACACAGTCACCATTCTTATAAAACGATTTTACGCAGAAAGCACGCTGTGCACCGGACCACTGCTCCATGTTTTAAAACATATAATAACAAATGGCATTAAATGTAAAACAACAATCTAAAACCTCCACGCCCTCTCGTGAGCAGAAAATGAACTATTGGACTTTCAAAATTTTCCGCTTCACTGGCGGACCCTGTGTTTTGAAAAGCCTTCAATAATAATCAAAATTCAAATGTTCTATTTATGTCGAGTTCTCAAAGCTTCTAAATTTCTGCTCCATTGTATAAAACGAGAAGACAACGTAACATACGAATCCTCAGACTTAGATTCAGCCTTTTAACGTTGAGCAGCGTTTTCACTCTGTAAATGCTATTCTCGCTATTTCTATTTGATTGTACACTTCAACGGTTTTATTATCCTCTAGATCCAAGGTTATTCATAAATACTTAATTATCAGCGCTTAGTGAATTTTGAACAACTCTTTACGGATTACGGTATATTTAGAACAGTTTAATCTTTTCTAAATATCTGATAGTACTGCCATTTGGATTAGGTTACAAAAGAAACATGCGATCTTTTTTGTAATTCTTATTTATAAAGTGTTAAATGATGTATACTCTGACTTGTGTTAAAGTTACTGCAATATTCTGCGTCATAATTACAAACGTAAAAGTTACTCCACCTTCTGTAACACACCCGTAAGTCTCAGGTGTTTGTTCAAGGTCGAGTGTTATATGGAGGTCTTACGCGGTTTTAAGTGTATTAGAAATTAATAATAAACGGAAACAGAAGTATTATATACCGACGTTAACATATATTGTATCATATCGTTTAATATTTTATGCCAATTATTTCTAAAATAATTTTACGTTTGCTTCAAGTATTTTAATTTTATTTTGACATATTTTGTAGTTATGCAGTACTGTTGTAAAATTACGTAACTTGATTGAATAACGTAAAACAAAACTCAGATTTGGTGCTAATGGCTGACAATATTGAAAAAAGCCATCACCCGTTTTGATGTGAATGCGAATGAACATCTTATGGTTCGTTCTCAGTGTCATGTAAGGTTTTGCCGCGACCAATATTTGTGTACATTCGAGGGCCTCGTGTGCAAAAACTATAAGGATTACAGAATATCTAAAACTATGACTGGATAGCCCGTTTCGTCAACTACCGGAAATGGTTTGTCGCGAGCGGAGGGGAGGTTGCGCGGTGACGTCACAGCGCTGCGCGTGGGGGTCTAAATTTGGGCTTGTGTGGGCACGGCGCGCGCTCAGTTCAGTTGTATCTCCGGAACGAGTTGGTCGATTTTAGTGATCGAGGTGTCTACGGAGAGCTGAGAACGTGAGTTAGACGTTAATAACACAAGAAATATAAAATTAACATTGGAAAGTAGAAAATATTGAGATATTGTGAAAATGCCGCGTCCTCAGAAGAGAAAGAAGGCTGTAAAATCTGGAACACCGAACAAAATGCGTGCACCACGACTTACAAATATAGAACGTTGTCGGCTACGTCGATTGCAACAAAAGGAATTGGAAAGAAGACGCCAGAATTTGAATTTGATGGTGGAAGTGGAGCGCCCAACAACGACAAGTAGCGAGTGCGTACAACGTTTGGAGCAACCTAGCACTTCGTCGTCGTGTCAAATGGATTTAGAAAGCGGTCCAATAGACGTAGAAAGCAACGACGATTCCATTGATATGCAGGATGACAATACTGAGACTCGTACGGACGGTAACATCGGTCCGTCAATGGCGCGTTCAGACCTTTCGCTCGATTTGACAAATAAGTATGCTGCATGCGATCGCCACTTTGTGAAAATGTTCTTTGACAATGAATTTGGACTTGGTTGTGATGTTTGTAATCGACTTTGGTTCAAGAAGGATCTTAAGCTTGTTAAAGTTAAACACTGTAACATTTGCGCAGCGAGTTCCCCGACCAAGTAGTGGAGGCTATGGTAGCATGTGTAAATTGCCGTCGATGCTTGGATACTAATAAAATCCCATCCATTAGTGTGTCTAACGGTTTCAAATATCCTGATCGGCCTAAAACTTTGCCAGTGTTGAGTCCGGTAGAGGAACGGTTGATATCACCTAGGCTGCCTTTCATGCAAATTCGCCGACTTCGACACGAGGGCAGTTATGGCATCATTGGTCAAGTAATAAATGTTCCAGTTGATGTGAACAATATGGTGAAACAATTGCCTCGACAGTTGGACGACGATTATGCGATAAATGTTAACATCAAGAGGAAATTAATGCACAAATCGTCATATTTGAGCGGGTATGTTCGGAAATCCAATGTAATGCAATGGCTGCAGTACTTGGTGAAACAGCCGTTGTACCGTATGTATGGAATTACCATCGATGGAACTTTGTTGGACAATATATGTGTCGACAGAATTGACGATGATGGGGATTGTGTAGAAGAGGCACCAGTGTTAGACTCGGATTGTATTGTGGCCAGGCAACATACACTTCTGTGGAACGAGGAGAACTGTCTTGATATAGCGCCCGGCCAACACAGTATGCCGTTGAATATTGTGTACGATACACACGCCGAAGAATTGTCGTTACCAAATATTTTTTAGTACGCGCAGTGTGGAGAAGTAAGGATCCTCTCTCTTCCAACTTCTCTGTCTTACTGCCCCCCTTTCCTTCCTAATCAACGGCACGTTGTGTAATTCACGTACGGTGTTTGGCGAGTGAATGAGCCCTTCCACACAGTTGCCTTGCGTCACGTGTCTTTCTCCTATAACTGTTCGAAGCGTGTCAAAAATGATTGTTCTGCGCAGGTCGTTTTCAACGTTGTATACCTATAGCACTTGTTACCTGCGCCGAGATGCAAGAAATTATCTTAGAATTATTGGCGTGCAAGCATTCCTAATACAACTTCTACGTTTTTGGCGCGACAGACCCATGTGGCTAACCTTGGCGTACTGAACCACTGTTTATTATCCTATTAGGTCCTGAGCAAGGGGCGTGATTGGCCTAAGCTGCTTGAGATCAATCAGGGCACTGTCTCTCCACCGATTCCTAGGCCGTACTCTATATCGAATTCTCTTGGACAGCTTTTCTGACTCTCCACCTGTTTCCAACTCTTAAGACAAGACCAAGCAACTTCAATCTTTGTATCTTAATAAGGCAGGTAGATTATCATAGACTGCATACAATCCCCTACTTTGCCTCCGCTCCCATATCCCATGATGCGCTTATAATCCTCCCATGCAAATTTGTTTGAAATCTTTCCAGCAGCTCCGTTGCCGACCTATTAAGACCCAGGCTTTACCTCTATACGCCACGGCTATTCTAATTAAGGTCTTATACAAACCCAAACTTCGATGGTTGGTCTCCTATTCTTCAAGACTTTATTCAAGGCAAAACGTGCTCTGTTCCCGGCTAATCGTCTCCTTATTTCCGTCATTGTCTGTACTGACAGCAGAACTAAGGTATGTTAAAAATTACAGACTGCTTCTAAACGGTAATCACCAAACACGTAATGCTGCTAGTGTTGGTGTTGGTGTTGTATATACCAACATCATTTATATATACTTCTTGACATTATTATTTCGGTCTTACATTCATTTATTTTAAGTCTTATTTTGTGTGACTCTTCATCCAGTTTAAGAAGGCCTCTTGAACAGAAAAATCTACCAATAATTACAACATAACCAGGTAACAACCGTCGACATAAGAAAATGTCTGCGTCGTTTTTATTAAAGACAAGTCCCACTTTAGTCCATTTCAGAAGCATTAAATATAACCTGGAAAGCAATACTGATCAGGAGAGGAGCTTGCTGATCACCCCGTCGTAGACCAACTCCTACATTGAATGCATCGGTAGGACACTCCGATTTTACGTTGCTGCAGACATTCCCAATACAATAAGACTAACAACTACGCCATTTTACATTACTGCGGCTAACCGACGTGCTAATGCAAGGCTATTTGTTTATATAGTATCTAAATAAAAAATGCGACGTGAACAATAACAAATAATGAAGTTTCAGTTAAGGAACTTTTACAACGCACAGTCACGCGGATAACAAAGTTACAGAACGCGTTACAATATGGTCCAAAGAGAAATTTGTTTCCAAAATTCTCTCTATAACCCTCAACCTTTGCGGATATGAAGAAAACGTTTTTCATGTAAAAATAAATATGTTCTGAAAATGTTTTAAGACAGATTTTTATTTTAACTTTGACTTT
Source organism: Magicicada septendecula (assembly GCA_034769895.1). Classification (NCBI taxonomy): domain Eukaryota; kingdom Metazoa; phylum Arthropoda; class Insecta; order Hemiptera; family Cicadidae; genus Magicicada; species Magicicada septendecula. The sequence goes on from CM068373.1 coordinate 460,429,565, forward strand.
TTTTTATTATTCCATCTCCAGTTATCTCTACTGTATCTCCACCATGCTACTCGACACGTTGCTATTAAATGGATGATGTCTCTCCAGCGGTGGTGGAACTTGAGTTGTACCACAGCCAGAGGGCGTAATAATAGGTCGTCGAAGGGCTAAAACATTGTGTATAGCAATAGGAGTAATCTAAATAAGTTTGAAATAGTAGTGTAGCTTCTTGAATTGTCTTAAAGATTTAAGTTGAAGGTCGACTGAAAATTTGGAAACTAGAGAGTCGACCAGTAGAGTACACACACACCAGTGGCGAAGTTACATGGAGGCAATTGAGGCAATGCCTACCCTACAAAATTCTGTAGAATAAAATTATAAATATGTATGAACTACATAACGTAAAGATTATACATTGTTACCGCGACTGTCGAATTTATTAGGGCGAAACGTGCTTTACTGAGCGACCGCTAGATGGTGACAGGTGAGACTCGGGATAGCTCGTTTAAAGCGAATGAGGCAACCTGAACTTGCCTCAGCGTTTTTTGTATACATCGTATGTAAGCAATGTGCCGGAGAGATAGGCATGCTGTACACATGGAGCGTTGAGGCATGCCTCACTTCTGTGGTCCAAAAATTCAAGTTAAAGCGCGCTGTGTTGTTTATAAGTGTGTTTATTTTATGCGGTTATTAAAAGTGTCCCTGTTATTCCGCCGAACTAACAGATGATCAAGATTGTTATTTGAATTATTTGTAACATTAAACATATATATAGAAACTAATCAAGTTTAAAAATTTGAAGTTCAATCAGTTGTATTAATATTGTGTATGACCCTAATACAAGGATTGTTCAATAGAAACACGTATAGAGCTGTAAAGCATTTTTTATTCAACGATTTTAAAAGAAGTCTCCATTAACATTAAGACATGAGTTCCACTGTTGCACCAACCTGTAGACTCCCTGCTAGTTATAGTAAAATTCTTACGGCTGTTTGTGAAACCATTCGCTTACAGCAAACTCTACCTCAGCGTCCGATTTGAACCACCATCCTTTTAGTGATTCCTTAAAAAAAAAAATTTAAGATAAGATTTTTGCCTACCCATTCATTAACTACTAGCTTCGCCACTGACACACACACACAGGCCTATAGATTACAATGTTGGAAAAACTAAAAGTTTAGGCGAAAGCAGAGCACGACATACCGATAAAATTCAGAAGTAGGCAAAGACAGAATGCGAGAAATACATGATGAATTTGCGCACGTACCACTATAGTTCAACTTACGTACGTAACGATAATACAAAACTAAACAACCACTGTCAAGTTCAAAAAAACAGTAAAAGTTGATTTATATTTTAAATTGTGTAATTTATTTTTACTGACGTTCCTGATAAAGACCGAAAAAAGAGTAAATCTGCTATGAAAACAGAACAAGACAATATCGTAAGGCGACTTTATGTCAGGCGCCCGTCGTATGTCAGCTTATAAACTATTAATTACTGTCGTGAGATTTAGAGTGAAGTGACAACCCTTCTGGAAAATTTCGTGACACTGTGTTTCGCTCTGCATTAATAATGCATTTATGAAAATCCCTCTTATAAAATGTAGTATTAATTTAACATCATAATAAACGACCCCGACGCCGGGTTCAATTCTCAAGTAGCAAAATGAATTTTTTAACCTCTATGTCGACTCAGCCTGTAGAAAATTAGACCACGGAATAGCATCCTTGGGTAAGAAGTGGAGTGCAGCGCGGGACACTGTCTTACTAGTATGACGATACGGTTCAAGCTGACAGCCTGCCTGCTTAGTTCTCTCAATCAACTTTCCTGGTATAAAAAGAAGAAAAACGTTATCTTCTTAATACCAATACTTCAGTTTTGAAGCCTTTTAGCGTATCACAGTAAAAAGTTGAGCGAAGCGTACAGGCAAGTGTGCTCAATTACAGTCAAACTTTTTTTTGACCCGGGCATCTTCTTGGTGACCAACCTCTTGACTTATTATAGCAGTCTGTCTTTATAATAATAACTGTATCGGGTGTCTACAGATTAAATAGTGATACATGAAACGGTTCGCGCTGATCATAGTGGGTGGCAGGGAAGGCAGTACAGGAAGTGGGGTGTGAGGTGACCATGATACACAACAATGTGCCACACCAACCAAGAAGCTCTTCTGAACTTAAAATAATTGGAGGAAAAACAACGCGTCAAATCTCTGCGTGCGCAATGAGATATTTTGACACTACGCGTTCGGCCACCCTTTTCACGTCTAATTATTTTAGCTGTACCTTCTGCAAGTTGTTTAACGTTGCCATACTATGTCTAATCTCATGGTATCTGCTATCATATTTCATCCTTATAACTGACGTGTAAACTACTAGTTCCACAGTTTGAATTTTACCACAGGCCTACCACGCTTATTTGTAAGAGACCACAACACGTAACCCTTATCATTAACCTTTACCGTTACACGTAATTAATCGTAACTCATTAGCGCGTGTACTACGTTGTGACAAGGAAAAATCAGTAATAAAATATAACTAAGCAAGACGTAGGCCTACATAGTATTGTGCGGTTTTGACTTGAAGTAAAAAGTATTTCGCTAGTTTCGTAATGTCAATAAAACGTAGCTGCTTACAAAGGTTTACACAAACACATTGAGCAAACCAAAAGCGAAGCAAACAGTGGAAATCACCTCGCTCTGTAATTTGCTTTGACTGACGTCGTCGGTGGAAAATGGCCAACAGCAGCGCGAGACTGATGCTCTTTATTTTGTAAAAGCAACGTAACAGACGTTTAAGTCGCGGGGGGGGGGCTACACGTGCGCTCTCTCACGTTAGCTTTTAAAACTATTAATTACTGTCTTGACTAGACAAAGCTCATGATAAATATCCTGGCAGACTTGCTGCCAATTTATTTCTACTCGGATTGTTTAACACTGAACGCATAATTGTTAACTACAACCGAACGCACACCACATTGAAGCGATAACGCTTGATGTAAAGTTGTAATATCAAACTGAAGACGTAATTACTACAACTACACTGGTCTTTAGGCCTACAAACAGGCTTGTTTTGGATGCACGGAGATAAAATACCCTAGAAGATTACACTTTGACTAGTAATAATACACAAAACAGTCTTAGCTTATAGGCCTACCTCATTTCTGGGGTACGTACGACCTACCATCCCTTGTCCTATATCTTTGCTACTGATGAAGTCCTCCGATGGGTGGCCTAAAAGTGAAATGTTACAATCCCACGTCTCAATAGCCCAAAATGTTTTTTTCTTCTAGGGTATGAATTCTCTCTTAATTTCAAATTTTTTTGTGAAGAAATATGAGACCTTATTTGCAGATGTGGATTTTAGAATTTTCTTTGTTTAAGAATAGAAACTTTCCTTCCCTACCCTAGTAGACCGCTGGCCTTTACAAATGATTGAGAAGCGAGAAGGCAAAGAAAAACAGCTAGCCTCAGAGTGTTGATTCAGCACTATGTAGCACAGAACTATATCTGTATTTCCGCTGCATAATCTTATATGTACCGCCGGCGTTGGTGCCAGACGATTTTATCGACTTTGCTGCCGTTATATTTATGGCGATAAAGGTATCATTTGATGGTTTTTAGTATATTGTAGTATACGCGAGGATCGTTACAACATTTTAAGTCTTACAGAAATTTAATTCGTGGTAAACTATCAGTCCATATTTATGAAATCGGTAAGTACTATTGTGCTCCAACGGAAAACGGTTTGTTTTCATATCAAGATAATTTATTATAATTTTGTAAAGAAAAGTATCTTAGCCAAAAATATTTCAATAGAGGTAAATAATTTTAATTATATCAGTGTAACTATTAAGAGAGTATTAACAGATAATTCAGATAGAGGAACAAAAAGAAAGGTTTTTAATGTTATGGTATTACCGAAAGCAAAATATGGGTTTCCCTAAAAATGTTTGCAGAACTTCAAATAAAAATATTTAGATTCGTGAAGAAAAGTAGCTTATACAGAGAAAAACGTTATTAGGAAAGAACTTGTTATATTTTTAGTTATCGACAGTGTAAAAGAAGATAGACAGAATTGGAAGTCATATGATGTGTAGGTGCATGATGAATTCACATATTTCTAAACCAATTTTAAGCTACAGGTAAGCTGGTAAAAGACTCACGTATTGGAAAAGATTGGACGGATTTTATGTGACATGCGATGTAATTAAGTCCAGTCCATCAAGTGAAGACGGAGAAGAGACATTCAGGCTACTTTAGTCCAATGTGGGCACATGGACATTATTGTTATTTAAGATGATCTAGTAACTACAATAAAAAGAAACTGTTTCTTTTCTTATGTCATCTTATTGTTGAAGTAATTATGCATTTTGAATTTTTACATGTTTTACTTTAAATCTTACTTTTGCTTGTCTCCTTAGAATTTTTAGTTTACGTAGCTTGCAAATTAATTTATTAAAGTCTTTTCCCCTTACATGCCACTTCTATAAAGTTCCACACTTTCCACGTTACTCATCCACTACTCTTTCTGTCTCCTTATTCGTGCACGTCCTTCAATCTCCCCTTATAGCTGGCCCGCACCAGGTCTTATTCATCCTGCCTTCTCATTTGCTTAAATAGAAAGTTCTTTCTACGTTTTATTCTGATAACATAATTGTTTGTGACTCCTAGTTATCCTGCCTCAAAACTGGTGGTTAGAATTCAAATAATCCTAGAGAATGCTCGTTAATTGACGCTCGCGATTGAACATGTTTTTAATTTATTGAATTGAACTCACGAAACCCGAGCTACAGTATTGTTCGTGACGAACGCACAAAATACCTAACGTATGACAAGGATTTCTTTAAAGAAAACACAAAAATCGGACAATAATCTTGTAAAAATACTGAACAATGAATATGAAAAAAAGATTATTAACTTAAAATCATTGTTCAAAAACTGGGGCAAATACTTCACAGATTATTACAAACAAAAAATACCTAAAAAAGAATAGAACGTTAAACTTAAAGCCACGTTAATTTGACATAACTGTAATCTGACATATTCGTATTAAATATTACTAAGCGACAAAACTTTACAAATTTTGACCAGAAGTATGTTATTTGTCAAATAATAAAAGGAGCCACTAACATATTTTAAATAATGTGAAGAAAAAACAATAACTGTAATCAGACTGTCTCAAAGCCATCTCGTTTTAATTATTCTACCTATCATACAAATATTATTTTATTCCTAGAGAACTCTTCAGACAACGCTGTAAGTGATAAAGAACGAAGTGGCAGTAATACAGAAACGAGAAAATAATAATAACGAAAATTTTTAAATTCAATACGTTTCACATTCTTTGATAACATATAATTGTTTTCTTATGTTTTATAAATTAATTATTCTCACTCACTTTTTACATTTAACAGATACATCGAAACATCTTTTAATTGTTAAGAAAATAAACCTTGTAAATTTAAGTTATAATGGTAGCAAATGAAAGAAGTTTGACTTCGAACATCCAGATTTCTGAACTTACACACACTCCTTTTTATCATTTTATTAATTGAAACTAATTGAATTTATCAAGTTAAACAAATTTGTTGATATAAAATGCTTCTGACCCAAGGCTCTTAGCCTTGTCGTATGGGAAAAACTCGTGAAGTGATTGTAGCAAAACAGCTCACGAAACTTGTTCATGATAGGCCTAATCGCGATAATCATGACGTTGTTCACCATCTTACTGTACAAATAGTTATCAATTTTACAAGAAATGTTTACCAGTCAGTCTTTGGCTCTTTTAGTTTCCATAAAAGTCATTCCTTTTGTTCACTAAAGTAAAGAGGAGTGGAGACCTAGAATTAGCAAATGATTATTCAAAATCTGAAAGCTAAGACAGATATTTGTTAATTATTAAAATTGACGACTGAAAATATATCGCAAACACAGTAGAAACTGAGAGTGAAAACGGTTTACCGCTATAAATACACATAAAACAGTAGCATCAGTTCAGTGACCAGTAAATCGTGAAAACAGATATTAACTGCGCCCCGTACCTTATCAGTACAGAAGAGAGATTATTCAATTTTGCCGATTGATTATAAAAGACTGAAATAACAGATTGAAGACGTAAACAACGCATTGGACGAGGTAGAGGAACGAACGCGTAACGATAAGGAGAGAAAGCAGCAAGTACACGTATTAATCCAGAACAGAAAGCGGCTGTCAAGTTATTTATCACGAGGCTTGTCTTCGCTGTTCACTTTGAATCCTAAGACAGTAATTAATAGTTTAAAAGCTGACGTTAGCGCGGGCGTTTGTTTGTTTCCTCTGTCGACTTAACGTCACTTCGCGTTATTGTCTTGTTCGCTCAGAACATCAGCATCACTCTTGTTGATGAAGATCCTTTTCTGGCAACGTCAATCAAAACGAATTAAGGGATTTACTGCAGCCGAGTGATTAGACATGTTTCTTTGAAGACGTTCACCTGGTTTCACTTGTTAACGAAAACGTGATTCGACGTTGAAAATTTGTGAAGCGTCGAGTTCTTGGAGTGATGTCTTCTGCATGAAGTGTTTGGTGTTTTTGATGTTTACCGAAGCCTCAAAAGTCGCAAGTGCTTCACTGAAAAAGAACGCTACATTTGCTAAATAGAGAAACTTGTATAGTTACGTTCTGGGTAATTCTGTTCTAAATGATGTAGTAAATATCTGGTTTACATCAGACAAAGGAATTATACCTCTTAGGTAGTTAAATATCTGTACACAATTTTTATTATATAATTTTGATAAGTGATAATATTATTTTTATATATTTTGCCTGTTATGCATAAAATTGTATTCACTTTTTAAATATCTGAAAATACAACTAACTAAAACCAAAAATAAAGATGTGCAGTTACAAATTCTATACGTCTTGCAGTGATCTGAGTGTTGTGACGTAAATATGGAGAACTAGGTTCTTATTACTAGCTACTGGCCTATTCTAACTATTTATTTGTTTCGTATATTTTGTAGAATAATTTCCTGCCTAAAGTGAGAAAAGTGAGAAACTCATTTGGCACTGTTCATTACCATCGTTTCAGTATATTAGAAACCATCGATGAATAAGTTGTGTAGAAATCTGTAATTATTACCTATATTGCTGTTATTTGACAGATGAAAAGTGTTACTACGTTACCCTAACTACGTTTCCTCTACAATGTACGTTTACGTTTTTACTTTCCTTTAAACACTGTGCGGTAAAAAGCAAACTTAAAATATTTTTACATCAAAGTTTAAATACTCAGAGCTCTCTTACGCTTTTTAATAGGTAATTACATCTAGATAGATTGCCCATAGTCCTCCAAATATATATCCACGGGCACGTTATATCCCTTCACGTCACATGTTTACGTAGCATCCGTACTGTTGCGACGGTCTCAAGGAGCGTACAGTGGAAACAGAATAACAGACACCGCTGAAGTCACAAATTACAAACTTTAATTAGACACAAACAGCAGTTGTAAATCAACAAAAGGTACTGTTATAGAATAGCTAAAGTTAAATTTGTCCACCGCTTAACAATGTCAGCTTATTACAGTTTTGCACTGACTAACACAGTAATCACTTTCCACTAAGGAACAACAACCACTTCGATCAGCACTTGTAAAATGGCCAGACGTATGTATATATACCCCTCAGAAGGTTCGACAATAATATTCCATTTCTCGGGCGGCAAGGCGATCATAATTTGCTTATTTACAGGCGCTATAAAAATGTGGAGACTCGGTCAAAGCCCGACCTTAAACGCGCAAGCTGCAGGCACTAGGCTAGTCGAGAAATGTGTAGAAGGACAATATCGCATTTTCAAGAGCCTTACGCAATGACTGTCTTTCATCTGAACGAACAGTATGTATTCGGTTGTAAATAAATTTCACTTACGAGTCACTTTCTCTTACAAGAAAGAAAAACCTAACAGCTGTCAAATGTGTATTCGAAATGAATAATTTTCCTTCCTTGTATTTTCAATCCAACCAATGGTTTTTTGCAATCGTATTCCGAATTACAATGATTAATCGTTACATTCGTTTTAAAATAGTTATGTCGTTAAACTCTTGTGTCTACTCTAAGTTATTTAAGCTTTTCGTAGAATTAAGCCAATAATCTATACTTCAAATGCAAACTCATGTTTTTAACTGAATGCCTAAATGGTTATAGTTTTTATTAAACTTTTTCATAATCATTCAAAATATCATGTATCCTCTTACAACCCTTATCGTTTTTCACGATAACTTCACGAGAGCCTCATACTCCAAGAACTACTGTTCTTCAGCAGTATATATCAAAAGACAAGAATTATTATGTCTCTTCCAGCAGTCTATGCTTTATAATAATACGGAAAGACCCAAAAGATTTTTTGAGCCCTTCCCATGTTCGAAACCAATTTTTCCTTAATTTAGTAGGCCATTTGTTTCATAAAAGGTGCTGGTGATATTACATGCCTTATCTGTATTCTACTAAGTGTTTTACATTCACTGATATTCTGGGGCCTGGATATTGTTAGTCTACACATTCAGATTTATTCCAAAATAACAGAAAGGTGAATGGAAATGATTCGTTTCCATCTTTCTTTCCTTTATAAAATGTTTTAAATTCCATTTCTAAATATTTGTTCTCTTTGACGTAGGTCTTCCGTTTACTCATGACGTCTATTAGTTACAGACTATAATTGTTTTTTATACAAGCGCTTTCCGACAAATAGTTTTTACGTTTTCCAGAGCAAAACTAGATAATATAAATTAGGAAATTGCATTACTTTCGACTCATTACCTAAGTTTTTGTGACAACTTCTTTATTAAGAAATTTAATTATCGTAAGTGTAAGATTATACAAAACTTGTAAGAAATATTCTGAATCATATCGTAGTATGTCTCAACAATAATAATTAACCTAATATGACGGTACCATGAATGTCGTTAATGAGGAAAACAAACTGATTTGGCTTTGAAAATAAACCAGGGTAAAGTCTGTTTGTTGTTCGATGGGACTGTGTTTGTAGATCCGTTGAGAAACACGCAACTTCAAAGGTTAAAGTAATTCTTACGCTTCGGGTAAGAAATGTTCTTTACTGATTTACCACTTTGAAGATTTTTTTTTACCAACCTTGTAACCCACATAACAACCATATCATTAGCGTAATACCCACGTCAGGTTTATGTTAGTCCTCGTTAAGACTAGTTCAGTTTTCGCTTGAGCTCTTTATTATGTAATAATTTCTACGAACTTTCAAAGTCTTTACAATTCTGGTAACAGCAACAACTTTATTCGAATTTTTATATATACTTTTGCTATTTCAATTTATGATGCATAAATATGTTTTGACAACATAATAAATTAGCCTCTTTGCCTTGAGTTAAATTCGGTTTAGTTTTTGTAAATATTATTATGTTCTATTACTTCATAAAGTTTTCCACTATATATTCTTCACCTGTTACTTAATGACTGAGGCTATTAAACATAGCAGTTCCTAATATTTAGAAGACTAATATAGATTATTAATTCTGAGATAGAGATTATTTATTTTTGAGATAGATTGTATTCTATTTTAAAGACAAATTACAACATACAAATTTTCATCCAAACGTGTTAGGGCAGTTTATGTGTTACGGGACCCAGTGCTTTCTCCGTAGCGAGGAATTAGCGAGCGCCTGATTTCCACCCACCTTACTGAGATAATTCAGTGTTCTGCTGTTAGAAAAAAGTCAGTCGTACTCTGTCTAATTGTAGGCCTATACGATGGAACCTCTGGACGCTTCTACTGTAGATGTCGTTCAAAACACGATCAGCGCATAAAGTAAATGGAACTTTGACTTCCACAAAGTTTGCGTCAGTCGAAACCAGAAGTCCCGGTCAAGGTAATACCCAATGATATCGGCACACGCCTTACTGCTCCCGCGGCTTATCGTCCATGCCAGCACAGTTCATCGTTTCCGTAGATAAACTCAAGTGAAGATCGCAGAGGCATTGTATTATACACATGGGCTGTCCGCGGTACGATGTACTCCTAATGGCAAACAAAATCCTGCTTTGCTGAGCCGACCGGGTCGGGAGTCTCCTCTAGCCTAGCGAAAGCGAGTTGTCAGTACATTGTTTCTAGCGAAGTACGCAATCGCGTTGCACCGGACTAAGCCCGGATAGCGCGAAACCAATTCGATGCAATAGGAGTGTCCGCCTATCTATCTGCGACTACCCGGTTTGTTTATACGGATTTACAGGAATTACTACTACCTACCCGGCGCAGATGTTCCACTCAATATTTTTTATATTCTTCTACTTTTTCAGCCTACACTAAAGAAAATCAATTTGTCATAAATGTTACTAATACTTAATCTGCCCATGGCAAGTCTGCAGCCCTTGACTGTGCAAAGGACTACCATAAATATACTATCTATATTTATATTTACATCAACGGCGTTACTCTTTTTCTGGGCCTACTGCAGGAAACCTTTGCGGCAATTAATAAAATATAACTTTTGTTTCAATTAATAGTTTCATTTGTTATTTATTATCTTTTATTTCTTTGATAAATGTAAAAAAATACCGTTTATCAGACATGTCAATAATAACTAATTATAATTTTGTCGTTTATTGAATTTATATGAATTTTAAAATAAGTAAAAATGTTATTAAATTTAAATTCATGAAGACAGTGAAGGTTTATATTAAATTTTATATCGTTCACTTTACTTACTAATCTCATATTTTTAAATAAACCAAAAATCTATTTTACCTTTAAAATTGTCTGCCACCTGCTTATATCTTTTTCATATTCAATAATTTTATTATAGGAATAACACTGGCACTGGAATTAAGAAAAATATTCTGATATAAAGACGCCTTATTTTAAGAAAATATGATTTTTTTCTTATTTCATAACATTACTTGAAACGCAATTCTTAACTGGCCTTGGGCATTCTTCATTGGAATCACCGCTCTATTGTGCAGTTAAAGAAATAGTTTATCGTCATTAGGTACTGGCGAAATTACAGTAAAACAGTAAATTAACAGATCAAATTGTTTTTTATGTTAAATGCATACAAAGAAATTTGGCTTCACTTAATTTCAATGGTTTATACCCATTCGCAAAAAATTAAGGAACACATTTGTGCGCCCCCCCCCCCTAGTCCACAGGCCCCTCGGATTATTAGCCATTGATTTATATTTTGTAAATGATGGTACAGATATGCTATTTATGCTATTCTCGGGTTGCGTGTTCAACATACAGAACATTTACTATCGTACAATTGCTTAAGTGCAGCTGTAGTCTTACAAAACGCCATTATGATGTCTCCAATCGTTTGTTAGTATCCTTACGTATTTATTATACTGTATTCAAAATCGTAATTATTTACTTATCCTAACAGACTAGTAGGAAGTGCTACATCAAAGTGTAATTTTAAGATTTTATTTGGCTTCAACTATTTTACATACGTATATAATTACATCACAATTGATAAGAGACCTGACTCCGGAAATTAAAACTCTAAAACTAATGAAGGCGTAAGGCAGGGAACTGCTTTATCGCCGACAAAGTCTTAATATCTATATGGTTGATCTTGTAAAAGAATGGAAGAAGGTTGCACCACTAGGTACAGTAATTGCAAATGGCTGTCCACATGTTGAGTCGATTGTGTGACACATCCAATTTACAATTATTAGTGAAAGTGTCCAAGACCGTGGGATTCACAGGAAAAGATCCAGTGCGATCAAATTCATAACTGCCAATCAAACGTTTAAATAGATAGCACATTTTAAATAGGTGTACGATGTAACACATGACGAGAACGATCATTTTAAGTAAGACTGAAAAATATATATGGCATTATACGACGAACTATGAAGGGAAAACAGCGAGGGATACTGAAATAAAATTCTACAAAATTATTGCAGACCCCACATTGTTGTATGGATCAGAATCATGGGCCCCTATGAAAGGACACTATACTGTAGATAGATGGAATCCTCAGAAATGAGGTTTCTTCGATCAGTCAAAAGATGTACAAGTACAGAATGTGTAAGAAGCAACGATAAAAGACGGGAGAATTAGGCTTAGAATCGATAATAGAAATAACATCATAGTATAAAGAAAGATAGAGGCACCATGTTATGCATATGTCCCTAGATAGAATACCCAGGCAGGGTACCTATAAGCTATAAGCCTGTGGGAAAGCGAAATGCTAGGAGACCGAAGGTAAAACGCTAAAGACAGGACATGTAGAATTTTGGCAAGCAAGAAGAAGAAGATTACATCATAACTATTTGACTATTTAACTATTTGGTTATAATAAAAAGGGTGTATAAGTTCATCATATAGACTATTTACATATAAACAATGTTTTAACTCCTTACTCTATCTATATTGTGCAGTAAAGTGGTCAAGATCGCTGTTCCGATTTCGCAAGTCACCGAACATTTATTTTCATCAGGTGTCATTTTGGAGCTAATGACTACATAGTTCTCCTGTGCGTCTTCACCCAACAACTGGAAAGAGAGTAAAGAGGATGAGTGTGAGCTCAACGAGTGTCGTTATTGACTCAGTGTTGTGTCGAGAAGAGTGAAATACGTACCTCGCTGCCGGCGCCAGACACGCTTATCGACTCGTCGACAAAAACGACACTCCTGTTATATTAACGGCCTCAAGATGACCTTTCATGTGTTCCATGCGATGTCATAAATATGGAGAAACTTGTGTGTGTGTGTGTGTGTGTGTGTGTGTGTGTGTGTGTGTGTGTGTGTGTGTGTGTGTGTGTGTGTGTGTGTGTGTGTGTGTGTGTGTGTGTGTGTGTGTGTGTGTGTGTGTGTGTGTGTGTGTGTGTGTGTGTGTGTGTGTGTGTGTGTGTGTGTGTGTGTGTGTTCTGACGCTAACATGCGGGTTTTTGCTATAATAATAATTAAAAAAACAACAACAGTTGTAGCTTTAAAATCGTTCGGTTTTTGGAAATAAATAAAACTTACCGTAGTTGCTACAAAACATTAGGTTTATCAGCATAAACGATGAACCTAGTTTATACAGTCGACCACATTGAAAAATAATAATACACATGCACGTTTACCGCGATAATATGACTTCTGTTATTACGAAGACAGACGTCAGAAACATTCCTAAAATGCTTGACTTGTGTCTTATGCGCCGTAGCAATAGTAGTGCGCACCAAAATACTTTAGGACCACGCAGAACAGCTGCATTATGTTAGCCGTTTGGCAGACAAGGAGAGTACTTTGGCCAGCACGACGTTTCATTCTAGGATTTTATCTCAAGTTCGCGTTTCCATAGACTGAGCCAATCATTTTATGATGCGCCTGGGAGTAACCATAATAAAACATAAAACAGAGAGTCCTTTTGAAATTAAGAAATTTCATAACCTTTACAAATCAGGAACTTTCTTAATAGGAACCTTTATGTAGAATTTCCTATGTATTAGTATAAAAATTGTCTTGAACATAGTAATAACCATCAAGTAAGTACACTTCAAAAGTTTGTTTTAAGCAAAATTTTTTTCGCTATCTATAAAAAAATTTTAATTTTTGAGAAAAATACCAACTTAAGTATAAACAAAATTGTTTTTGATAGTCAAAACATGATTCTAACTGTAGCGATATTATAAATTTATCTCTAATTTAAAAATAAATTTAAAAAAAACAGTTTTGATTAATGAAGATTCTGCATTACTAGATGGCCTTGTCCTCTTACAAAAGACGATCAATATCTTGGATATGGATAATCCATTTGATTTCAAATGTATACGGAAAATGTTTTAAAAAAAATATGATTCCTTTGTGTTACATTTCAAAAAAGTTTATAAATGAGAATAAAAAAACAATGAAAGGGTTAAGGTTAAACATTCATAACTATAGGCTACACTAAACCGAGATCTGCCATAACTTTTAGCCTTTAATTTTGTATCTTTCCTAAACATTTCAGGGTTTTGTTTTATTTTAAACATTCCAAGTAAATTAATAATGTAAAAAATATGAAGGCTTCTTCTCAGAAAGGTTTCATTTGTGACCATGAGTTAAAAGCGGGTTTTTACAATTATGCTTAATAATAATCAAATAAAAGAAGCAGTGCATTTCCATGACAGCAGCATGATGCAATTAACATTGTTTCTATAGAAGTAATTATAGACATCACACTGACGTCGCTGACCACAAGTGTCTGCTTGTTTGCTTAGTTGCCGCCGTTTGATTGTGTTGCTCCGTAAATACTACTTTTGTTAACGATGTTTTCTTTTCCAGTTTATTTCTTAAAATATTACAAAACATTGTCAATTTAAAAACTTCAAAGCATTTTCAGCATTAACTACAGTTTAACTCTCTGTTCCCGACTGTTCGTACTGTAGAGTAACTTATTAATCGACTACAACATCGATTATATTAAAAATAGGAAAAAAACATTAGGTATTCTTTTGAAAAAATTCCGATTAACATTGTGTAATATTGTATACAATTTTTACAATTGTTTTCATCGACCAGGCCATCTTTAGAACGCATATAATCCTTTACTGACGAACACAGCCTAAATATTATAAATAAATTAATAATAACAAAAAGTGGAACTTTTTGCCTAGATAGTAGTTTAGAATCTAAAAAGAGAACATATGGTTTAATCAATTACATCCCTAAAGTTACATGTAAAATTAACGATAGGAATGATAAAAATTACATAATTAAATTATTTGCCAAAGCACTAAAAGTGACTTTACTTCCTTCATCAGGAAACGACAGAAACTCCTATACACGCGATAAACGATTTTTAGCCAACCCTTCAACTGCCCTGCCCCATGTCAAAATGTGTAAGGGTTAGCAAAGGTATGCGAAGATCGAAATTGAACTACACACGGAAATTCACGTTGTGACGATGGCCTCCCAGCCTCGAAAATATTATTAGTTCATTTCCGTTAATTCTAAACTGTTTTCACGTATTTTGTGAGGCATGCAGACGTAATTTGCAAAGTTAATCTCGTTGGAGGCTAACACTAATCCGCTCGGGAAACTCAAATTAGACTTTCCAAATAAAGTAATTTTAGGCTTGCTCAGTGTTGTCTGCACACGTTCTGTTCATTTGTAGTCATAAAGTTAATTTTCCGACGTTTCTGTTGAAAAGTGTTGCTATTTATTACTATTGAAATACAACGAGCTTACGAAATTTCCGAGTAACTTAATACTGTGTGTGTAATAAAATTTGACAAAATGTTATCACAACTAGTTTTAGAAAAGACAAGTTTCAGGTTTGTGATATCCTTCTATTGATTTGAAGTTTGGAACAAGAAGTGTGAAAACGAAGCGTAGTATTGTCTTTGTCAAAATCTGTCTAACTATAAATGTTTAGAATAAATTTGCTTTTTTGTTTACCCAGAATTTTTAATTAAAGATATCGGATTTGTAAAACTAATGCTCACTTTAAGCGTTGCCTTTTCAAGCGGATTGAAAGAACAAAAAATTTTAAGGCAGCTTTAATGTTTAGTCTAATCAGCTACTATGTACTAACAGTTTTTACAAACAAATCAAATGTCTGCAGCAGATAGAAAGATTTTATAAACCATATAAACGACATGCGTACCGCGTGGCGCCATGTAAACCACGTAACTGCTTTTTAAAGGCGTTTTTTCATTGTGAAAGAAACAACTGAAGATACAAAAAACTTTATCTTTGGTACTCAAAGTTTCTATACGAATAAAAATAATCCCTCAATGAAAAGTGTATTTTAATACATTTTTGTTAAAGACTGTATTAATAATCAATAATATTTTTCATTCAAGAATATTATGTTTTATATTTATTTATGTTTTGTATAACAGTGTTTCGAAAGTTTTTTCTATACTACCAGATACAGTTTTCTATACTACCAGATACAGTTTTCTATACTACCGGATACAGTTTTCTATACTACCAGATACAGTTTTCTATACTACCAGATACAGTTTTCTATACTACCAGATAAAGTTTTCTATACTGTCTACACAATTTTCAGATGTAATAAAACACAAAAACACAAACGTCATAAAATATGTTTTATGCTACATAAAAACATAAAATATAAACATGCGTTACGTACAGTAGCGCGTTGTGTTCGTTATTTAATTACTTCTTATGCTTACTGTTATTATTGTACAGACATTGTGCTGACAGAGGAAGAACTAAAATTGTGTAACTATCAAAGATTGGTGTAGTGTGTAGAATCCAGTCGCTTGCAGGTTTTTCGAATTCGACTGCGAGGGAATGTATAATCATGCTCTTAGACAACCACTCGCCTTCTTGTTCAAGGTAGCAGTAAATGAGCGCGTAAAATCTCGCCTAATACAATATTTACATTACACTAAAGGCATTACATAATTATCACATAATCTGGGAAACGTCGTCCATGCGCGTGTGCAGATAAGTTGTCTCTTCTGTTGTACAGATATCAATAAATCACAAGTAAAACGGTTGTTAATCTTATAAAGCTAAAAATGATACTATATTTTAACAAATATTTAATAATTATTATTGCTAAATAACCGCATAAAAATAAAAATAATTAATTATTCGCTTCAAATATGTTTACTCTGGTTACGTACCGACGATTCAATTACACTTTTTGTTTGTGCTTGATACTTGAACTGCTATTATATCATACTTTTATGTATAATAGAAGGGACTACTGAATGTTTTTTGTATCGATAGTATCAAAAACTATTAAAGTACATCAATAATATTAGTGGACACGCGTAAGTATTCTAGACCATATATCAGCGATACTTGATTCCGATTTGATCAGTACTGTTCTGACAACACGTCTCCTCCTAATATTCATATTAAACTGGAAATTAATCGTAACTACTGCAGATATAGACCCGCCAGTCTTTCCTGAACAGTAGCTAATCTGTGCTGACCCAATGCATGAATTACCCCCACTTTCAAGTATAGCTGAGTTGTCTAGAGAGAAGAGAGGGGAGACGATGCTATAACGTTCACTGTCTCACTTCCATACTACTTCCCTCTCTGTCACACACATGCTTCCTTTCTTCACGCCAGTCTTGTTGCAGCCGATGTTCACGCTGTGAAACACTGCACGAAACCGTTCTGCGCACGCGCGAAGGGAATGAACATTTTGTTAGCCTCCCAACGAGGTGTTTGTCTACTGCGCATCGAGACCTGAGTGTTCAATTTACATCGTCCTGCCTCTACGACTTCTGATTAGTTTATTAATTGTCTACACTTCGCTAGAGAACTTCTTCGGGAGATGGCTGTGCCTGGTTGTAGACACTTGAATTTGAAACTAACTGAGGGACTGTTGTCGTCACGAACAAAATATAAATGCGGCGTTTTGGCTGCCCAAAAAAACGGCAACATTATTCAGGCTAAGTATAAACTAATTCATGTAAAGAAATAATTAATACGTATGACCAAGTGATAGAAAGTTAACAAAATAATAATACCAAAAGTTAATGTATATATAATCTATAGATTAAATAATACATATAAATACTACTATAAAAAGCACACAGCAGACACAAAACACGCACAATGCACAGGAACACTTGCACATCAACAAGTCAAACACTGTTTTAATCGCAGTTTTCCGTTTTCTAAAGCGCTGTTAATGCAACATCCCGTACAATAATTAGGGTGAGATACGGGTTACTTTACAAGAAATACACTAATTGTTGTACTTGTATTGTATTCGCTACGTTTATGTCATCTAAAGATAGCGTCAGGCAAACTTTTGTTTGATTTCAATTACAGAAACAGGTTGCTACCGGTGCAATACGATTCTGAAACAATGCTGTCAAAGTACAGTGCAATTGATAGTTGTTAAAGTGTCCTTCAAACAGAATTATTTCAGATTTTCATCGGTAAATTACAAATAATTACAAATCTGTAAATTTAGTGCAGTAATTAGTTACTAACCACCTTGCCGCCTTAATTACGAACTTTTAAAAAGTATTAGAGATATAAATGTTAACTATTGGATGCTGAGAAAACGAAGCCTATAAAGAAAACATAATTACGCCGGAATCTATCTTCATAAAAGCTGAGCTGTACATGTACATGTTAGTTAAGAATGCGGCGTATATTTAATGAAAGTATTTTATTTTTAAAAAATTTTTAATGTTTAAAAATAAATCAAAATTATGGAATTAAATTTTTTTATTCCTTACTGATTACTTAATATACGCTTTCATGGGCGAAGTCAATTGTAATAAAATTTTCCTTGCTGTAAAGCAGTGATACAATTCTCATTTGATACCAAACGTTTCGACTATATGCGCTACAGTTATCTAATCTTGGTATCAGCGGTCTAATTGCAGCTGTCGGCAAAGACCACAACGGTCCATTGGCGGAAGCTCCAGTTTTATCTGCATTGACTACTGCCTTCTAATTATCTGGTTATTGATTAAAGAATACGAAATCCAGTACAAGAATCCTTGTAGCGTCAGCAACTAAGCCTTTTCTACCACCAGAATCTCTTCCTTCCCGCTGAAGCTCTTATAGTGCTTCCTGACCTAAACTCTATTCCCTCTCTGTGATGTTGCGTAAGCTGACGTGACGATGAGAATAATATCCGCTTTACGAGGAGCAACACAAGTCTGTAGTTTTTATACATTCTTCTCAACTTTCATATTTCTGTTCTAACTGGTGGTAACTGCTCTCTTTCTTGTGACTGCTCTGTAACTTATATAGTTACAAATGCCGCTGAAACTGCGAGCTAAATGTGTTTGAACGACACTTTAACAACTATCAAATCCATCCCGATTGACGTTTCACCCAGTGTAGGCCTACACTTGGCCACACGAACAGGACACGATGTAGATTCCGTGAAATGAAGCCGGTTTCTTTACAAACTTCGCCGTGTCAGATGCGGGAAGGACGTGTCTGTCTTCGTGCGATCCCCACCAGTTGCCGTCAGATCCAGGCTTTCCTTCTACCAAAGGGGTTTAACCACGTTCTTGGCAGCGTAGAACACTGTTTAGGTGTTGTAGGTGGTTCTTGAGGTACCGTGACTCATTGATACACGTCAAGACTGTCTTTACCACTGTACTATTCTGCCTCGGATAGATACTCTTTTCCACTGTGTAGATACGAGGGTCATTCAATAATTAAAAACACAAATAGCTGTCGAGGAAAAACAGTTTATAGGCGGAGTTTATAGTCTCAGTACTGTACTTTGGTATTCCTGTGATGAGTTCTGATCAGCTGTTTCATTAGAATTGGTTTGTTTATAACCTCAAATTCTCATTTACGATGGCGAGTCGTCTTAATGTTTTGCAATTAATTGAAAACGTGCAGTGATCGGTTTTTTGCTTCCTAAAAATAAAAAACCGGTGAAATTTACTCTCAAAAGGCTAAGCAATACGGAGAAAGCTGTGTAGACTGTGGAAATGTTTATAAATGGATAGAACAGTTTAAAAATGGTAGAACATCAGTGACTGACAAGCACCGGTCTGGACGTCCAGTTGACATTTCAACTTCTTCTGTGATTTCTTTTTTAGAAGATCAGCGAGCAATTAACAGTGGGCACATAGTACTCTGATACGCTTATGAGAGTAAGGTTGGCAGTGATGTGGAAACGTATTGGATTTCTGCGCAAAGGCGTCGTACTCCTTCATGACAACGCACTTCCACACACAACTCAGTTAACACGTGAAATCATAAATAAATTTTCTTGGGAGACTCAAACTTATCCTCCCTAAGTCCAAACTTGGCTCCATCTGATTTCAACTTGTTTGGTCCAATCAAGTAAGCGTTATGTGGTACGAAATTCTATGACAACAACGACGTAAAAGAAAATGTCCTAAAACGGCTCCCACATAAAAAAAAAATAGTTATTTGCAGCAGACATCTCTCTCTCTCTCTCTCTCTCTCTCTCTCTCTCTCTCTCTCTCTCTCTCTCTATCTCTCTCTCTATCCTACGGCCCTACAGCCCTTGTTGTGCCCTCGCGTCCTTCAATTTTTCTCCCCATTCTCCTCTGTCAGCAGCCATCCTCCTCCAGGAACGCACTCTCAATATTTCTCTTGCATCCTCATCCACCGCATCCTCTCATCTTCTCCTTGGTCTTCCCACTGGTTTTTTCCGTGGATTCTGGTATACAATAGTTTTTGTGGTCTCCTTTCTTCTCCCATCCTGGCTACATGACCAGCCCACCTTAGACGCTGTAGTTTTATGTACCGTGTTAGCGGTGGTTCTTTATACATTTGATACAATTCAAAGTTACATCTGCAGCAGACATAAAAAACCTTGTTCAGAGATGGGACAAGTGTATTGGGATTACTAATTAAATAACCCTTTTCCCGTTACAGCTATTTTCCTCTTTAATTATTGACTGACCTTCGTATTAGTCGGTATGAGTCATAGTCCGGTAGACCATGTCTCTAAGATTAAGATCATACTTGTTCACAACCAACAAGTCTAAGAAGAACTGTTTATCGTTAGTTCCCTTCACCATAAAACAAAGGCAAGTAACTGATACCGTCATAAATATGCATTGCACTTCAATACTTTTATCAAATACGACAGTTGTTGTGCAACCAACTACAAATAACTGTAACTTGTATTTTGTAGCGACACTATATATTATTCAGTTACTGCACTTTGCTGCGTAATTGCAAAAAACAGCTGATTGACGTTTGGACTGTCTAAGCTCAGATATATTTATTTTCAGTCAATACAAATAGAATTTCATGTCTCTCAATAAAACTTTTAAGACAATTATCAGTGGTTTACTCTCAAGTTCAATGGTTAACATAGGTATCAAAATAGCACTCTTCTTTTTCTTGCATTGTATAATTACTGTTGTAGGTTTAACGGAAAACCTCGTTATACTAATTGTCTTAACAACGGTAAATATTTTATCGCCAACAGAACGTTCTTCAACGTCCTTCAAACGGTCTTTTCATTTATTCATCAGTCTCGTTTCCAAACTTCTGTTTGTAATTACGCTTACCTCTGTAACATCTGCCTAATGTTTAGTGCTTATATGACTCCTACAAAGAGCCAAACACATAAAACTAAACGCTTTAATTTTATTTTAACTTTAGCTTTACAACAAAAATGGAAAAACGAATCTTAATACAAATAAAATATCTTTCTGAGATTGCTCTCTGTAAGCTTCTAAAATAAATTATTAACAAAGAATAGTTGTGCAGCATTCCCACGGTTATTCCCTGACATGCAGAAACCAAATTAAAGACGTGACACCCGTAGTCTTTGCAACTGCTTCATTGAACGAAAAATATAAAGCATTCAACAGTCGCGTGGCAAACCAAGTCTGCTGCAGTAGTAACGAAGTGCAGGCGATGTCTCCGTGCAGACGTGATATTAAGTTATTATTTGTTGGTTACATTTTCAATTAAAAATAAATCTTAAGAAATTAACAGTTTGTTTGATAGCTTACTTGTTTCTAAAAACCGTTGATATTTAAATATTACGATTTTCAGTTTTCTTTATCCTTTTATTATTTACATAAACATACCATTGTACTTATTACAGTGTATAAACAATACAATGCTCATAGTTATTTAAGTATGAACTTCATTATGGCCGTCCCCCAGGCGCGGATCCACTTGAGGGGAAATTGGGCAAATTCCTCTCCCCTCCCAAATGGTCACTCCAGACGAAAATTTTTCCTGCGTTTTGGGATTGCGAATATTAAAAAAATTCATATCACTTTATGTACATTTATGGTTTTACTGTATACTTACTTTATATTGTAACTAATGTTAGCTTACCAGCATATAAATTTTTGTTTGATACATACCATAGAAACAGTAGTGCGTGTACCATAGTAATGTGTACTTCAAACTGTAAGTGAATGGATTGACTTAAAAGAGCAATGGATTGACAAAAACGCAGATATGATCTTACACTGGCATTAATAAACCAGTATTAACAAACTGTGCTCATAATAACAAACTGTATTTGCATATTCACTCGTTTATATCATTTATATTACGCCTTAAAGAATGAACCAACTTTTCAAATCCCCCCCTTCCGTCCTCAAAAATTACTTGCTGGATCGGCCCTTGCTGTAGTCAGAATTTTCTGCACTAAGTTTTTTTTTTTTTAATTGTGAGTAAGCTTATGTATTTATTTTTTATTAGTGATTTCATATGTATATGAAATAATCGTTTTTCCATAACCTCAAGTCATTTTTTTCCAATGACACGTGACACGTGACACGTGATCTGCGTTCGTTTAACAGGCCCAATTTTCCTACTGCCTGCACCGCATCTCTTTTTGCCTTAATGCATAGTCAATAGCTATGCGTTTTTAACACACGTCTTGATAACACGAACGATGAAACAGAATGATTTGGGTGACTATCGAACTGTCTTAGAGGCTCACGTTGAGCGATCACAAAACTGTCGCAGGTTTGTAGAAGCATTTCACAGCAGAAGCACGTTGCCATACCGTCCACACCTCCAATGCGATAAAACGCTTCACAATATCTTGCAGTGTGGCAGTAACGAACCCTATAATATACATGTATGTATATTGTATACTCCCGTAATTAATAGAATTATATTCAAGATGTTTATAAAATATGTAACGAAGAGAATGTGAGATTAGGTAACATCGTGCAGTAAAGAGCTTAGTTATTATAATAACAGACAGGTAATTACAATATAATTTATTTCTTTGTTGAATTCTTAGCGTCTCTCTTGTTGCAATAATATCTTCCTCAACTTCATCTCTCTCTCTCTCTCTCTGTCTCTCTCTCTCTCTCTCTCTCTCTCTCTCTCTCTCTCTCTCTCTCTCTCTCTCTCTTCTCTTTCTCTCTCACTCCACTCTCTGTCTTCCTTTTCTCTTTCCCTCTCTCTATCCCCTAGATACATATTAATTAGTGTAATACAAACAGGAATGTACAATACGTGTAAGATATGCAAACGCCTCTTCAGCCGTTATAAAATATGTAAATATTTTGCGAGCTCGTATATTGTTTAACTTCCGTCAGCCGTGTTAAATTTTGCACAGTAATAAGAGTACAAATTTTACAAATGTAGAACACGCAAACGTACGTCTATATTTACATCCAGGCGGTAGACAAACTTTAATAATTAAGTGTACTCGTGGAAGCCTCTTTTTACTTCCATGTTCCATAAGGAAATGGAAGTATGGTCATGGCGAAAAAAATCGTGTTCGAGATAATGGCAGATTGTGATTGTACTACCCTCAAAACATGAAAAAAAGTCATCTTTCGAAAATTGTCTGTGTGTGTGTGTCTGTGTAGAATTTTTCTATGTCAAACGATAACTGCCGCAAATGTAAACAGAATCAATTAATTTTTTTGCATTAAGTTCTGAATTGAAGAGGACTCGAAGGCTATTGATTTTGGTGAAGATCGGTTAAGGGGAAGAGGTAGTTTACCTGCAACGTTTTACGTTTTAACAAGAGTAAAGTGCTTAATTTTGATAAATAAAGTATCCTTAAAAGAAGGTCATAATAATCCACTGTAGAAAGGTAGATGAAATATCTGTAAATGAAAAGGGTAGTTGAAGGGGAAGGGGATAATTTTCTATCAATTAAAATAGTAGTTGATGATGGAGAAAGTAAATTTTATATGTTTTATATGTGCAATACGTTATTGACAACAAAGAAGTAGTTTCTATGGAAACACTTCATTTCACTTTAACAAAATTTTATTTTAAATCATGTATGAGAGAAAATATATCGTTCGTGGCAGGCAAGCATATCTCAATTATCTAATGTTTACGTTTCCATTTTATTATTATGATTACCGCAATAAAAAGGCAGGCAAGACACACACAATTTGCGTTATTTCTGGCCTCACTCATGTTTATTTTCTTACATTTACACGCTTTTGTTATCGATTTGCTTCCTGTGGATCGCTGGGCAGTGTAACTGCACGTTTTTATAGAGGAACGGTTCATAGACAGACTTTTCGTCTTTAGAGAATGAACCCTCTGCAAGATGCTCAGGGTCCATGAGTGACTTCGGAGCGCTTCGGAGGAGGGATGATTATATGCGCAGTTCGGAATCTTTATAAGAATAAAGTAAGCCTACCTAATTTTTATGGATAAAGTGAATGAAAATAACATTATATTAAACGACTACCCCATAATTACAAAAATATCTATAAATAGTGAAGATAGTTTGACGGTGGTCGATATTTTTTTAGAAATTACCGAACCGAATTCAAGTAAATTATTTTAAACATAAATCTTAGAACATGGAAGTCATGTATGGTTGTCCATACCGATTTTTTGACTTGGCCTTACAAAAAACGTTTCAACGTAGAGTTCTGATGTTACATTTAAGAAATAGCTTGGATAACAAAAGCATATTGCTAGCTATTCCTATTGGTTTGCACAGAATATGTCAAAGTATTTTCTGCATTGAAGGCATATTTTGTTATGGATTCAGTCTCCGAATAATGTCCTGTGCAGTCTCGCAACTGGTTAAAAACATGAGAGGAGAACTCAACATATTGCAGAGCTAGAGACGCTCTTCTATTAACTACGTACATTAACCTACTTTTGTGGTGTAGTGCCTAAGAAACGCAGTATGACCTAAATTACACGATACGTCTGATTACAAGGTACAACTTAATTACGATGCAATGCAGAGCGGTTCTCACTCTCAGAACGGATCGTCGGCTAGGAAAAGTGTATCAAGAATAGGCAAAGCAAACGAAGTGCATAAAGACGGCTGCCCGTGTAAAAAGTGGAGTCAGTTTAGCCGGTGAAGTGTTTTCTCCAGAAGAGACTTGGTATACACGTTCCTCTTCTACAAAATGGAAACAAAAGACTGTCTAGACAATATGATGATAATAATTTTATTTTTGTGGGTTGTTTAAGATCGGACTTAATTTTATAACTCCAGTTTGAAAACATGTAAATCTGCGATGTTAATTTCCGTATCACTGAACGAAAGTGCGTTCTGAAGAATGCTGGCAGTTGCAAACCAAATTAATAAATACTTTCATCTAAAAATCTAATTGAAAATTTCCAGCGGACCTCGGTTGTACTGTCGTCGGCTGGGCTTCACGAAATCTGTCCGTCTCAGACACAATAGACCAGTAGCCCAGCGTTCGGCCGGTCCCCACGCCAGCATGCTCCCGTATGGTTTGATGGTCAACTTCTGAGGGAGCCGAGGACACGTAAGTCTCAGAATTACAGTTACTGCCTTTCGCGACTTACACGCTGATTTACGTAGTGTAGACCCGCGTGCTAACTTCCTTGTCCAAACACATGATGGTAGGGCTACCGGGAAACTTGGTGCTCCCTGCACTGCGTCTCGGACTCGGATGTTTCTCCTACGTCATCTGTCTGTGTTTCTGTAAAATAAAAAAAAGTAATTATCCTTTGGCTAATACAAAGAAGATTCTACGATTATAATTCCAACTGCAACATATTCTACACGATTTAGGTCTTTTATTTTTATTTCACCATCTATTTAAATCTGCGTAAGCAGGGATGAATAAAAGGTTTATAGATTACTATAATTTTCATTTTAAAAATTTGTTTTAACCATGTTTTAATCGTCCATTGTTTACATTCGATAGAGTTGTAAGTTATATTCCCTTAGAGAGATGTATATACCTCAAAAAAAGCACCTTGACTCAATCCATTTATTTACATTATTCAATCTAAATTATTTTAGTTCTTTTAAGAATTAAAGTTAACTTCTATATTTCCTATCATGTAGTTTGATTATAGTTTACTGCTATCTACATCTAAAAACTATATGATGATATTGTTTGCCAATGATAGAATTTATATTACTTTTAGTTTGATTAAACGAAAAAAATAGAACACGGTTCTGTATATGAATGTTTTGTCAAATATAAATAAACGTGTCTACCATGTATGTTATAGGTACTTATATTCTTTTTTTTTATTTTTTCAATTTGATCAAAAGCACTGGGATGTAGATTAGACTATTTTGTTATAATATACGTACTTTACAATACGGTAACTTTAGAGCAACCATAGATTACCATGCAAATTGTAGATTAAACATGGTTACTATTCACCACGACGAGTCCCGTAATGAGTTAATATTATATTTTTTAGAAAATTTGAGATTTTAATTTTACTAATAAAATTAATAATCCTCAAATTTTTAATTTACTAATAAAATTAATAATCCTCAAATTTTTGTTCCAGGTGAGTAGTGCACAAATGACAAACTACAAATGAGTAAGGCCAATCAGTTTATAAGGTAACTGTTTTGTCTTTGTTATGGCTATGTTAAAGTATAGTAAATTTTAGAAAGTGTGGTGAACAAGTTTCGAGTAATTAGTTTATATTGCATGCTATGAGCAAACAGAATCTTTTCCAAAGTACCGATTCTTCTAAAACTCCTTGAGAGAACTGTAGCCTAGTTCGGGTACTTTACTTTATTTTGACCTGTTAAGTATTATAATACAGTTAGCAGTGATCTTAAAACGAGACTACCTATATCCCAGATTGGTGTGTGTGTGTGTGTGTGTGTGTGTGTGTGTGTGTGTGTGTGTGTGTGTGTGTGTGTGTGTGTGTGTGTGTGTGTGTGTGTGTGTGTGTGTGTGTGTGTGTGTGTGTGTGTGTGTGTGTGTGTGTGTGTGTGTGTGTGTGTGTGTGTGTGTGTGTGTGTGTGTGTGTGTGTGTGTGTGTGTGTGTGTGTGTGTGTGTGTGTGTGTGTGTGTGTGTGTGTGTGTGTGTGTGTGTGTGTGTGTGTGTGTGTGTGTGTGTGTGTGTGTGTGTGTGTGTGTGTGTGTGTGTGTGTGTGTGTGTGTGTGTGTGTGTGTGTGTGAAATATCTACTTTTATGTTTCTTTCGTCGACGTCTCCCACATCGCATCATTTACCGCATGTATCCTCATAGCCCGTGTTTTGGAAGCCCCTGCTGTTCACAGTAGTTTCCTGCAATTCATCCATGAAAGTTTAGGTCTACTCTTTTCCTTCTTCTTATAGACATCAATTTCCACATTTCCGTGAGCCATCTCATATTGCTAAGTTCATTTATATGGCTAAACCATTTCAATTGTTTTACGTCAACAGTTTCTGTCGCATTTATATCCACTCCATCCCGCCTCCTTATTTCATCATTTCTAACCACTTGCAATCTCGTTAAATTAAAGCTTCTCCTCCCGTAGTCCATTTTAAACGTTCTTAAACTTTTCCTGTGTTGTTTGTAGGTTATATATTGCACTCTTGTGATCTAGAAACAGTTATTGCCTCTACTGTGTGCTTATATATTAGTCTCTTACCCCTCTTGGTTATTGATTGGTCCCAAAACAACAGGATGTATTATATTTGTAGCTGTTCTTCCTTGTCTCAATATATTATTATATACGTATATTATTTCTTATACACAGTCATCTTTGTAACTTATTGTTCATCTCAGACACGTTTGCATTGCCACTTCTGTTTTGCATTCCACAGAAATAGCGCCCCCCCCCCATAATTTATACATATATAAGTAATTTATCCATATAATGTATACACATAGGCCTATAGGGCTTTCAAACGCCCGCTAATAGCTATCCATCTGTTTTCTTCAGGTTCATTTGCAAGGCTCAATTATGGTATACTTCTTGTAGACTTCTGTGTATGTAATGTGCGATTTCTTCGTCTTGCGCACATTATTATATGCGGAATGCATGTTATATTATATATATTATCTGATTAGAATTGTTTTATTGTGATAATTAGCTGACAATAATTTTAGAAAAGTAAATCTGAAAATTTTAATAAAAAGCAACCCTCAAAGAAATTCGAAGTAATGCAGTAGTCCTTTCTTTATAGGAAAATCTTCTGATAATTTTTCTTCTGCTGTAACTGTCCTAACGCTACAGATATGTGAGTATTGAATCGCGTTTACATAATTCGTATTTGTGCCATGTATATGTACGTATTGTTTTATGAATTTTGGTGGATACGCTATAAAAGCAGAAGTTGTGTAGTTTTTTGTTAATACATTATTTACTATATACTTTATTGTATACACATTATTTTTTATAGCTTACCGTAAATGAGTAAGCTTGTTTGTAATACTTTTTGGAGGCTACTAGACATATATATCAAAGTAACTCCGTCAGCAAAATAGTCCACGATGACTCGTTGTAAGATTATCTCGTTTGGTGACAGTTACTGTAAAACATGTATTAAATCCAAAAACGCTATTCTCCTTAACTGTAACTAAACTGAAACTATGCTCTGACTGAAAATCAAGCTAATCCGTTTTAATTATAGTAAAGGCATCTAAAGAATGAAGATTTTGCCTCTCAAAATGCATTTTACAACAAATCATTGGCCTTGCTTGAAACGAATTGATATTACTGCTTATATGGTAGACATTTATTTTAATTATATCACTAAATTCTTTTGATTTCTTTATATATCATAAACAAACTTGGATTTAGCAAACAGTTGCTTGCGACTATATAACTTCCATTCCAGTAATAATTTTGATGGCTGTTTACGGCGAATTCTGTTTGCATTTATACTTCGATGTTCCGTGCATCGTGTTCGAGATAAGGGTAGATTGTGTAGATGTGTGTGTGTGTGTGTGTGATGTGTGTGTGTGTGTGTGTGTGTGTGTGTGTGTGTGTGTGTGTGTGTGTGTGTGTGTGTGTGTGTGTGTGTGTGTGTGTGTGTGTGTGTGTGTGTGTGTGTGTGTGTGTGTGTGTGTGTGTGTGTAGACTTTTTCATATGGCGAACGATAAGTACCGCAGAATCAATCAGAATCAAATAGTTTTTTGTATATGTATTCGAGTTGTAGAGGACTCGATACCTACCGGTTATGATTTTGGTGAAAATATGTTAAGGGGAAGGGGTAGGTTTCCTGGAACGTTTTACGTTTTAACAAGAGTAAAGTACTTAATTTTGATAAATACAGTATCCTGAAAGGAAGGTCATAATAATCGACTGTAGAAAGGTAGATGAAATATCTATAAATGAAAAGGGTAGTTAAAGGGGGAGGGGTAATATTTTGTATTGATGTTATAAATTTATTTGACTGAAAATTAAAAAAATTTCATTAAAATATTAACAATTGATATCGTTCCATGTAAACAAAATATCGTAACCACGGATACGTAAACAAAATCATTTTTCACTTTTCAGAAATTCACAGATTACAAACGCTGGACAGTTTTCGCTGTGTTTCACGTTGTTTAAATAAAAGATAATTTAATCAAATTAATTCTTTATTTTTAAAATATTAACAATTATGTACAATTCGTATTTTGATTATCTTTCTTACCGTTTTTACCAAAAGCATGTTGATATATTTAGTTTCATTCTGAGTGTACATATTAAAAATAATTTTTTAATTAATTAGAACATGGAAGTCATATATGCTTCTCCATACCCATTTTTAAGTTACATAGTAGTTTTTGAATTACTGCCAGCACGATGTTTCAAACTATTTTTGTGCTTGTAGAATGTTATAAGTTTGAATGAATACCTTATTAGTGCATAATTACTGTTTTATCAGTATTTTTAGTAAGCATTAATACTTGTTATCATTAAGACAAAGGTTCAATTTAACTAATCTTTGCGGATCAACTTCTGCCTTAATACGTTCACAATTAAGGAGTTCTAGACACAGTGGTATGGAGAAAATTGAGATAGGTCTGACAATAAAGCAAACAAAATTGAAATGATTTGTGAACACGAAAGCTGCACAGGGATATAGGAATGCAGGTCAGAGAGGAGAGGACTTGGAAGATTTAGGACTATATTTAATAGCACTCTGCACAAGAAAAATAAACTAGAACGATAAGTCATGAAGGGAGATAAGAAGAAGTGTAAACGACTGTGTTTGGCATTGGAGACAAATAAGCAGTCCTGAGATAATCGTTACTCCTCTAAAACGTATAAGTTTAGTTTGACATAAACACACAACTTCGAAAGACAGTTTGTCGTTTTATGAAGTACTAGAGATGTAACATTGCTCCAGATAAGTAGAAACGATCCACCAAAATGACAGCACCTCGGGAGGTACGGCGTCTCCCAGGACACGACCGCGCGGAATACCTGGTTCACCGGTACACCGGTTGTCTTTTGTAACGTTGATTATGCGAAGGCAAACACTGTCATGTGCTCCACTCAATATGTCTGCGTTTTCTTCTGTGTAGTAAACAGACTTTCGTTCCGAAATTTTTATTGGTTAATATGAAATTTTGTCATTCACTTGGTAGTTGAATAAAATAATTTATTAATACAATTGTTCAATGGTTGCAGCCACCAAGGCTATTTTACGGTTAATAACATCAGTTAATATTTTATTATTGATTCATACAAAAGACTGTTAGCAGTTTCATTATTTCCTAGCACATTAAGGTGTCGGATATTCGTTACCAGCAATATAAATGTTTGCACTGTAGGCCACGTGTAGAGTTACTTATAAATAATACAACATTTGGTCGTTTTATTTCGTCTCCCTCCCCCCACCAGCTCTCTCTCTCTCTCTCTCTCTCTCTCTCTCTCTCTCTCTCTCTCTCTCTCTCTCTCTCTCTCTCTCTCTCTATCATCTTCTTCCTTTTCGTTCCCATGCATACAGTTTACACTATAATTTATTGCACTGTAATTTATTTACATCGTGCAGGTTATATATTAATAAAACGGAAAGCTACGTTCCCTTATTCGTGGTTACTACACATGTAGCATATTTTCCGTTCCTTCATGCGTTTCCGTTTCATACTGTTGAGAGGTCTTGTTAATTTAATAACAACGGCACAAACACAAATTAAAAAATCGGTATGGAGAACCATACATGACTTCCATAGTCTAAGATTTATATTTAAAATCATTTTCGAAATGAAATATTACCATAGAAACTACTTCTTTCTACTTCCTGCTTCAGCCTTAACCACAGTACTGTGGTCACTAACGTATACCACCTCACGTTATCGCACTCGATTTTCACTGATGATGGAAGTCGATGGCATTGCCGAAACGTCTGGTTTTGTAGAAAACATTGGACTACGGCCAAATATCCCGGGAAGGAATTTTAACAAAAACTACTTCTTTGTTGCCGATAACGTTGTACACATATATATATAAAATATATGCATAAAATTAATGGCTTGTATAAGTTAATGATTGATCTCCATTAAGTAGTAATATTATGATGTCCGTAATTAAAACATCAGAGCAGGTTTAGTGTGAATGAGGGTACACTGTGGACAAAAATTTTCAACATTTCCTATTGAGCGTTGCTTAGAGTAAAGCTGCGAATCTACAGTGTATGTTTCACAGAACAAACACGCGAAAAAGAAGGAGCGCTCCGAAGTCACTCATGGACCCTCAGCATCTTGCAGAGGGTTCATTCCCTAAAGACGAAAAGTCTGTCTATGAATCGTTCCTCTGTAAACACGTGCAGTTACATTGCCCAGCGATCCACAGGAAGCAAATTGATGTCCATTTTTTCGGCTTGCACGCGTTATGTTGGTGTGGGTTTCGGCACTTTCCATTTAAAAAGCGTGCAAATGTAAGAAAATAAACATGAGTGAGGCCAGAAATAACGTGAATTGTGTGTGTGTGTGTGTGTGTGTGTGTGTGTGTGTGTGTGTGTGTGTGTGTGTGTGTGTGTGTGTGTGTGTGTGTGTGTGTGTGTGTGTGTGTGTGTGTGTGTGTGTGTGCGCGCGCGCGCGCGCGTGTGTGTGTGTGTGTGTGTGTGTGTGTGTGTGTGTGTGTGTGTGTGTGTGTGTGTGTGTGTGTGTGTGTGTGTGTGTGTGTGTGTGTGTGTGTGTGTCTTACCTGCCTTTTTATTGCTGTAGGCATAATAATAAAATGGAAACGTAAACATTACATAACTGAGATATGCTTACCTGCCACGAACGATATATTATTTTATACATGGAGGAGTTCAGTGACATACACACGTACAGAAGAATTATATATATAAAGATATTAACTCATACATAATTTACATTAAAATGAAAAAATTATAATTTTATTGCCTGGCAACAAAATTATTTTATTTTTAACAATTACCATTGTTTGAAAAAGTTTAAATGAATTTTCAAGTACTTTACTGTTGTTAAAACGTAAAAGGCTGCAGGTAAACTACCCCTTCCCCTTAACCGATCTTCACCAAAATCGAAAGTCCTTGAGATCTCTACAATTCAGGGACGTATGCAAAAAATTATTTGATTTTGTTTGAATTTGCGGCTGTTATCGTTTGCCATAGAAAATACGCTTGATAAAAAAACGTTGCAGGTAAACTACCCCTTCCCCTTAACCGATCTTCACCAAAAACAATAGGTCTTGAGTACTTTACAAATCAGGGCTGTATGCAAAACGTTATTTGATTCTTTTTGAATTTGCGGCTGTTATCGTTTGCCATAGAAAATACCCTTGTTAAAAAAACGTTGCAGGTAAACTACCCCTTTCCCTCAACCGATCTTCACCAAAAACAGCAGATCGTGAGTACTCTACAAATCAGGGCTGCATGCAAAAAATTATTTGATTTTGTTTGAATTTGCGGCAGTTATCGTTTGCCATAGAAAAAAAATCTACACACAGACACATAGACAGAAAGACAGAGAGACAGACAGACACCCACACACACACACAGACACTTTTCGGAAAACGACTTTTTTTCATGTTTTGAGTGTAGTACAATCAGAATCTGCAATAATCTCGAACACGATTTTTTTTACCATCACCATACTTCCATTTCCTTAAGGAATATGGAAGTAAAATACATAATTTAAAAATAAAACTTTTACATTTATTCCAGTAATAATTAATTTATACAACAAACTATCATATTTTTCCTTTCGCGAGTTTTACAGATTAAATCGTCAAACGCTTATAAAATATAGGCCTAGCAACTTTTATAAAAATTCTTTGATTGTCAGATTTATTCTACAAAATAGGCGTAAAAGAAATAAAATATAGATCTTGCTTATTACTATTATTATTATTTTATCATTATCGTCGTCGTCGTCATTATCATCGTCACCATCACCACCATCGTCATATTCGTCGTCGTCTTCGTTGTGATTACCATTGCCCCAACTGTTGTACACAGTTACATTATAAGAAAATTATAAATAACAATTGTAATCAGCAGCATGGATTTACATTTTAGAGGACAAACCCTATAAACCGCTCTCAGTGTTTCTTCGCTCGATTTTCTTATTTAAAACAGCAACAAACCTTTTAATACAATTTTCATTCTTAGGGAGAAGAACCTTGTTGCAACTTGCTTTTAATCTCTGCTATTTTCAAACGAAAGAAACAACAGCTGTGCAGTAACGGAGTATTCAGTAGCCGTATTTTCTTCCGCAGCTTTAATGACGACTTTATAATCTCCTTCTTCTTTTTCTACTAGCGTATGGCTTTTAGCCTCTTCAACGATTTTTTCCATTCAGCTCTCTCATTGTAGTTTTCTCTTTCTTCTTATCCACATATCTCTTTAAATCCTTCTCAACATCCTCGATCCATCTCTTCCTTGGTCATCCTCTTGATCTTCTACCAACTGGTCTCCATTCGGAGAATTTTGCGGTAATTCTGTGTTGTCCCATCCTCATTGCGTCCCCTGCCAGGATGTCTTTCTACTCATTATAAATTTTAGTGTGCGAGTTCCGTGTATTAAATTATTTATTTCATGATTCCTGCGTAATCTTCATGAGCCGTCTTTATTTTATACTGGCCCAAAAAGTTTTCTCCTTCATTATAATATAATGTAAGCGAATACATTCCACAAATAATGTGTGAGAATATTTGTCTTCACGTATGACGTTGATTGACTAAGTCAACGTCAGTCAACATATTACTGTTGTCACTTGACTGACTGAGAAAGTCTTTTACTTTCGTTCATAATTTATGCCTCTACAATAATCTATTCTCTAAAAGACAACCACCGTATAATCCAGCTCAACGTCTATGTGTACATTTTTTAATGTTATGTGCAATTACATGAGAGTTATATGACTGTATCAATACAGAGGTGGAAGCTGGTAAAAACTGTTACACCAAATAACTTTTACATTTTGGCTGGATTTAAAGAAATGTCTGTTACAATGCTGCAATCGTATTGAAAATATGCACTACTGGTAATTTAGTATAAACAATCTGGTAGAAAATTATATCAGTTTTCAAACTACTGTCAGGTAACACAGAAAGTGAAACAAAATTTTGAAATTCTGTCCTTCTATGTGGAAGCTATAAAGACATTAGAAAGCATAATATAGGATATTCGTAGTTTCCGTGGTGCTAGTATTTTTAATCTTCACATAACGTACAATAAGCCTTTGTAAAGTTTGTGTTGAATTCCGTAGTCCCCAAAGTGCAGATAATGGAACTTTGAGTTTAGCAAAGGGAATTGGGTGAGGGTTAATTGGTAACGAATACATCAATGGCGTCCCCACCTCTCAATAACACTCCAGTTGTCCTTAGTTTAACCGTTTCAGTTTAAATTACCGCAGTAAAACGGTTTCGGTGTAATAAATATCTAAGACAGTAGCCTATAACGACTCTCCAATAGATAGTCGTTAATGAGTTCCTAACGGACTCGTAACTTTGTTAGCAAAGAAACGTTTTATCAGTGTAACTGTAGCCCAAGCCCAAACCCATCATAATAAGCTATCCTATTCTTAATTTGTTTTTACCCGTGGTAATTAGTGGTAATCAAATATTTTACTATAACTTATGTAACATAATTTTTAACATGATAATGTTTTTAGGCGGGAGGTCATTCCACAAAAATCGTCATCGAAAAACGTACCGCTTCCACACTTTCGATTCCCCACAGTCTAGAAATTTGATATGTAAACGCATCAAGACAGAAATAATCGCTGCTGACATTGAGTTTAGCAAACGTTTTAGTCAGAATAAATTTGGTTTTACATTCTCTGTTTGTGATCGTCTGTGGTTTGGAATTTATGCGTTTCAAGAGCCTAAAAACATTATCATGCTTCGATGTTTCCGTTTCGTCGAAATTTGTGTATTTTTTGTTTCCATCAGGTTTGTAACTGATTCCATGTTTTATAATTTATTCACTTTACAGTAATGATGAACATATATCGTATAGGCATAAATATTATACTTTTTCCTTATAAGCATATACCTTTTTATCATTTAGTTTCCACATTGTTTTTGTTTAGTAAATCTCGTCAAATATTCTGAATTTTGAATGGAATACCATTTTCTTCAAGCCTGCCGTTTTCCGTTATTGTAAATTTCCGTCGTAGCAGTTTTATGCTTGGGCATAACATTTTATCATTACAGACTTCCGTGTGGTCGGAAACATACCACGGTTTCTCTGTACACGTTTCTCACATTTTATAATTTTTCGAATGTCTGTTTTGGTGAAATGTTTGTTGTCAAGCATTTCATGCTTTCCACATCAGAATTATTGTAACCGTAAAAAAATATATTCTTACGTGTCAATAAAATAGTATTGCTACTATGGCCAGACAGGGAGAACTTTCATCAAAAGATTTCAAGAACACACACCACGCAAACATTTAAATAACATATATTCACTTGAAAACATTAAGTCAAATTACGCACGCCATTTGATTTCAACAACCATACTTACACGGATTTAAGGTCTAATCTTATACCTTTACATTACTGTAACAAGGGTCACTACATGGACGCATTGGAGGAGTTTAAAATATACAAAAGTTATAACAGCACGAACAACCATGATGGCATACTGAATGATAAATTGAATTTTAAATCCAACCCACTGTACGACACCGCGTTGCATTTGCTTGAGATAAACAACCTGGCTATAACTCGAAGTCCAAATATTCAGTATCCAACCGAACGTTACACGGTGCGCACCGACTCAGACACGTGTGTTTAAATAATGCACTTTTATGAATTTTAATATTTGACGATCTCTTCCCGAGTGATACGTCTGATGATGGGACATAGTTCCCGAAACGCGTAACAACAAAAACAACGCAACGAAGTCACAGGACGGATTTGAAATAAGGTAATTTATTATCGATAACGTGACTTGGACCATAATCAATAATGTTTAAAGTATTGCTACGCTAAGAAGATAGACAATACGTGTGGAGATAGGCACCTCCAGAAGAAAAAACGGGTATATAGCGGGTTGTTAATATGCAATGATTGCAATTGCTTCTATATTGTACAGACAGGGAGAGGTTCCCTCAGGCTTTCACAGCCGGTGTCAGATGTATGATACATGTTATCCGGGCTGTTTGGCCGTGGTCCATGGCTTATTACAAAACCAAACGTTTCGCAGCCCCAATGGCTGCCATCATCAGTGGTATAAAAATCCTGAACGTCGGGTGTTCACGAACAGGGCCACAGTACTGTGGTATAGGTTTTATAGGTTAAATTCCTATATCCTATACCACAGTACTGTGGCCCTGTACGTGAACACCCGACGTTCAGGATTTTTATACCACTGATGATGGCAGCCATTGGCCCTGCCGAAATGTTTGGTTTTGTAATAAGCCATGGACCACGGCCAAACACCCCGGATAACATGTATCATACAGGGAGAGGTTTCTTCAAACGTTTTCGGGAACATATACCCAAGAAAATAAGAAATGATAACAGCATCAAATCTAATTACGCCCGACACCTGACTTCACACAATCATAATTACACAGCCTTTAATTCCAACTTAATACCGTTGCATGTATGTAAGAAGGGCCGTTTCGTGAATGCCTTGGAGGAGTTTGAAATTTATAGTGCATACGCAAACCTAAGCAGTCGAGATTTCGTGTTAAATGACCAACTGAACTTTGGATCCAACCGCTTGTACGATACCGCCTTGAGTCTCCTCGCTAAGACTACGATAAGGTAGCAACCGCTCAGTAGCAGATTGAACTTGAACGGGTGCACACACAAATTCGCGTACAGTTCATATGCAAATTTGACATTTTTTTTATTATGTAACGATCTCGAAAGAGTGATATAGTTTTATTTTTTATTTTAATATCTGATGATGGAGCATAGTCTTCGAAACGCGTCATAGACGAGATTTACAAGAAGTCACAAGGCGGATAATTGAAGGTAGTATAATTTATTAATACGTGTGGCTATGTGACACTTCGCATGCGTTGTTGAGCAGCAGGATTCTTCCAGATGTGCCTTTCAGATTGTGGTCGATTATTCTACCGGCATTTAGGTCAGGTTTGACACGTGCTACACCACTCGGGCTGATTTCGGAAGTTTGAGTCGAGTCAGTCAGTCTGAAATTGCGAAGCGGAGATTAAGATAAGGAGGTGAGTTGTTGTTACGCGT
Source organism: Magicicada septendecula (assembly GCA_034769895.1). Classification (NCBI taxonomy): domain Eukaryota; kingdom Metazoa; phylum Arthropoda; class Insecta; order Hemiptera; family Cicadidae; genus Magicicada; species Magicicada septendecula. The sequence goes on from CM068373.1 coordinate 460,466,749, forward strand.
GTATTATGTAGCAGTTTAGTGAAAAAGTGGTTATTGTGGATTATCTGTGCGGGCTTCTGTAACTCGTGACTTGTATTATCACAGTGTTAATGAAGTGATGTTTATTGTTAACTACAGTACTTTGTGTTGAACAGTCGTCAACGCCGAGAATTGCTTTGTAGAGTACTTGCAATTGTTTTTGCCTATTCGCACTACAATCAAGTTGTAAGTAACGATTTCTCTGGTGTCAATTATTCTGTTTCCACTGTTCAAACACAACGATCCGAGCGTCCGTCTTATTGCATGTCGATTCCAGTAGTTATGTAGTTACAGTGATGTTAAATAGGCCTTGTCAGTAGCCTTGCCTAGTAGCATTTATATTCCTAAACGAATACTGATCATCCTGGTTCAGCGTTAAATGTGTATTCGCTTAATAAGACGTATAAGTGTTTATGTGAACTTGTATGTCATCATCATCGTCTTCGCCGTCGCTGACTTCAGCTACACGCATCTGCAACGCACGTTGGCGACCCAAGCCTAAATGACAGCACTATTTAGACCTACATTTCAACGTGGAACCGACACACATACACACACACATCAACAAAAAAACAAAAGCATTGCTACTTCTTAAAATTAGTATTGACTCTAGTTTTATCAATAACACGTCTGAACTCAGGAACATACAGACCTGTTCACATTCCTGCAGAGTTTATCGGCCGTGCAAATAACAAGAACCCCATACTTGGGCTTTTCATTAGCCAATTACGAAGGCGGATACTTTGCTTCTGCCTGACAGATATGACATATAGGCCTGTGTTTAACCTAAGACTTATAATGCTTTTAGGTAAAACGTGTATATCTACTCTGATCTACGGTTTAAATATTAAGTTTGAATCAGAGATGTTATCAATAAAGTAAAATGGCTACTAACTTTACTAATTACGGTATTTTTGTACCAATCGCAAGTAAGTCGACAGTTGTTGAGCAGATACAGAATTACTCATCACCTAATAATCGCTAAATTTACTAAATTGTTTTTAAACGCAAATTAACATTGAATGTCAGTTCCTCTGAATTGCAGGATTCTAAAACCAGACTGAAAAAGTAGGTAACCTGCAATAACACCACACTTTCAGTTAGAAAGGGTCTATATTTCGCTTACAGAATTTTAAAAATCGATTTCAAGGTAATATATTTTATCCCTTTTCGAAATATTACGATAATTCGTAAACAAAATTTTATAATTCTACCATCATCATCACCTTCACACCACGTCATAAGCAAGGTGCCGCCTGTTCCGCCTTCAAAGAGCCACCAGCCATGTCTTCCTGGGTCTGCCCACGCGTCTGTGAAAATTAATAAACAAACTTTATATAATTGATTGTAGATTCTAATGTAGAACTTATTTGTTTTCTTTCACTAGTCCGGTAATGTCCGATGTTTGTTTTGGAGAGATATAGTTGATTACCAAACCATACTGAATACAAATCCTTCCTCAGATACCTACAGAGTTAATAAATGAAACAATTTGCCTTCTTTCGTTATGCATTTTTACCTGATATTGAAAGTTTTATATCCTTCTTCACTACTACAAAATATATCTGGACTCCAGCTTCATTAATGTTATTATTTTTATACATGTCTTGGCAACGCTTGGTATTTACTCGTATAATCACATTTTATTTCTTTGTCTGTTATCGTTCTTAATAACCTTAAATTTTTCCGTTTTGTTCAAGTACTAGTCTGTTTTATTTAACAGTATTGCATTTTCTTTATCCGCCTTTAAAATTATAATTTAATTCCTTACAATTTTAGACCTAATTTTTTGTTATTATTTTATCCATTAGGTTCAGTTAAACGTAGACCAGATTGTTAGTTGATAGGCCACACCAAAATCATAATCAACGTTACTGATTCGTTAAGGAAATATTTTTCTCAACACTGCGTTCTGTTACGTCCAGGTAACACGTATGCTTCGACACCAATCCAGTGGCACACGAGTGAGAGCTACTGTAGCTGTGTACCAGCCCTCAAACGCCTAGAAGGTAGTCAAACTTAACTACAAACTTGTTCTTCTTATTGAGGGCGTATGGAACATGCAGGCGTACTACGAAGTACTTCAGGCAGTAATAGGAATGGATCTAACAGGATGTAATTTTTTGTTGCGCTAATCGTCCATACGATAAAGGTCTTTGAGCAATAGACATTCAAACAGGTTTATTGCTTCGATTCCCTCGGCAGTGCACAATTGAAATGACTTTATAGAAACAGTCGCGAAGTTTTACTCTCCACGCCTTTACGCTATGCGCCATCCGCTTTGAATTAATTCTTTCTTACCACGTTTTGTAAAACAGATACAAACGATTGTTAATGTATAAATAGTTTAATCGTATTTATCACGATCATAAGACGAAAGTACGGTTGGTAGCTTTGTAACGATGTGTAATACGTGTAATATTTCCTTTTAACTCCCTCCGCAAAGCAACATCCTGGTTTCGCTACTGCTATACTCTTCCTATGTTTTCCGATATGACTATTCAGAAGAATAAGAGCGGTCTCATTCCAAATTGTGTCAAAATTTTTTCTCAAAAAATGTGTACATTGTTCTTAGTTATAACACTTCTCGCGGGCCCAGATTTCAATTTCATAAATGTTTATAATAGTGAATTTTCCTAGCAGGTTTACAAAGTTAAATTACAACGTTTTTCCATATTATTCAAGGGCATTTAAACTTAAAGCCAACTGAAATTATACAGAGTACGTAGCAGTACATGGTTTCAGTAAAGAAATGTTTTACGGTGCGAGGAAATTAAAATATGTCTGACGTACACAATGTTTGGTTGTGACACAATGTATTCCGGTCGGTTTGAGGTAAATCTGTGAGCGGTGTAACAATAAACTACCCCTTCCCAGACAGCTGTTGCTGACAACTGACCTGCTGCAACGTATACATTGTAAATGCAGATATAGCAAAATACAGCGCGAAGGGGCGAAAATATTATTAAAATACAGCAACACCCATGTGTGTTTGCTGGTCGCGGATTTTTGGCAACAAATGGTAACGACAAATAGTGAAATTATTTAATCATGACGGAACTAGTGTGGCTCATATTACGAAACACAAAACTTGAGCGATTTATGATTGAGTTTGCCCCTCACAACGTTTACTAACGTATACCACGTGCACAAACGTTTATCACTCAAGAACTGCTATTAAAGTGAAAGTGTCACTTTAATCATGACGGAACTAGTGTGGCTCATATTACGAAACACAAAACTTGAGCGATTTATGATTGAGTTTGCCCCTCACAACGTTTACTAACGTATACCACGTGCACAAACGTTTATCACTCAAGAACTGCTATTAAAATGAAAGTGTCACTTTAATCATGACGGAACTAGTATGGTTCATATTACGAAACACAAAACTTGAGCGATTTATGATTGAGTTTGCCCCTCACAACGTTTACTAACGTATACCACGTGCACAAACGTTTATCACTCAAGAACTGTTATCAAAATGAAAGTGTCACTTTAATATTTCTTCACAGAGATGACGTGATAAAGTACGAAGTAATTTTGGTAAAGCCTGCTGGCCGTGGTCTGTTTTTCAGAGAATTTTCGCTGCATATTCTGACCGCTCCCGCAGATGTCATATTCATTAGCTTGGAACAATTTAAAATATTTAAGCATAGATTGGTGAATTATTGCTTTTGATTAAATTTGTATATCCAAACATAAACAAATAAGACTCCAAATTGAAACGGATAAAAGCTACACACTGTATGCTGTAATACTGATTTTTTAATTTCTATTCTTCGTTAAGTAAACCTATAATACAAGATTACTATTGTAGATTGTGCAGTCGTAAATGTAGCTAAGAAATATATACAACTTTCGTGTTTATTATTGTTATCATTTTTAACTTAAATATATAAGCCCGAAGTAATAAAATATTTGCTGAAACCATTAAACCCCATATTAATCTCATGTGTTGCGAATGGAGATAGAAGACATGTTAAATATTTCTCTAAAAGTGTAAGAAAAAAAGTTTTAGAACTATTTGCAACTTCTTTGAAATTATTTAATAAAATATTTTAAATTAATTGTTGAAGCTTAATGAGACGAGCGCTCTATTGTTTGAATTTAAAATTTTAGTGTTCTATTTGTAATTGTCAAAAGAGATTTATTGTTGTTACCGATAGAAGCATTACGAATAATAGTAGTATGAGAATTAGTAGCAGTAGGTAGTCATAATGGTAATGATAGTGGTAGTAATGATGGCACTTGCCTAAAATTCTCGCAGTAAAAACATTAAAAAAGATGCATTGCTTCAGAAAATAAATCTACTTTTTATAAACTGTACTTAGTACACTAATAAAAGTTTCCAGACTCTCAATCTTCCCTGGAGCACAACTCTTCTAGGCGAAAAGATTAATATGCCTTAACCCTACTTACAGCGTTTACCATTACTCCCCTACTAAGCACTGGTAAACAAACCATAAGGGACTAATTGCCATCAGCGTCCAAAATATTTCAGGCTTCTAACAATATAATTCTTGTTCTTACTCTCTAAATAAATTGCAATAAGTATCTGTAACTTTTACGACGTTTTTAAATACTACATTAATTTGTGGATGTTACTAAATCGTAATTACTATAAATACTTATCGTATTAGATAATGACCATTACTTGGTACCTAAAAACAAGACCAAAAGCAAAAGACAACCTTCAAATATACGAAATTTACTATTAAACGTAGCAGTTCTTATTAAAATAAACTATATTGATAAAAGTAATTACTTCTCATCAACCGTTCCTATTTTGGATGTATGATTTTAAAGTAGAAACTTCACTTAACTACATCAAAAGCTACAGAACATTACATGGCATCTTACGCTATATTTTACCTAGTCGGCACAAACCAATGACCATACTCAACATAGTCACGCCTCTTTGTACCCAGGAAGTTTACTCTTTTTGACTTTGGAATTTTACACTCAGTGGGTTGCTAAACGTCATCCTCTCTTTTCTACCCGTGCAATAGTTTTAACTGGTAGCGTGGTCTCCATTCTTTGTAGATAGATTACTCAGGCGCGGATCCACGGGGGGGGGGGAGAGAGAGAATGGGGGAATGGTCACTTCAGACGAATTGTTTTATTAATCTTGTGATTTTAGAATGGTTCTGTGATCGCGAATATGATAAAAAATTCATATCACATTATTTTGTTTTGTGGCCTTACTCTAAAATTACTTTTAATTGCAAATGTACCTTACAAACGTGTTAATTTTTGTTTAATTCATAACTTAAATGAGTAGTGTGTATTTTAATCTGAAATTAAATATTATTAAAAGAACAATGCACGACAAACACAGATATGATTTTATACTTGTAAGTTAATAAAGTTATTATGTTGCTAATAACACATTGTACTTTTATCTTCACTCATTCCTATCCTTTACAGTTTAGACCATTAAAAAATGGCCCAACTTTTTGTATTCTCCAAAGTCAACTATTTTGGGGAAGAGTTGCTAGATCCTGCTCCCTAGTTCCCCCCCCCTCCAATTTGTTTGCTAGATCCTGCTCTGGATCTACTACCACCGAAGTTGTTGTTGTTTGATAAATTCTTCTAAATTTTTATTTCCCTTAATTTTCTTACTCGTTCAATTTGTAATCTTATACCTTACTTTTATCGCTCTTCTTAATTTCTGTTACTCTAAAATTACTTTTACCTTGTTTAGTTATTATATATTTTTAACCCACATTGTAAGAAGTCGACTTTAAAGGCTTAAATTGTTTGGCAAACATAGTGACTTTGTGAATACTACACTAAATTAGCGTTTCACTGTATGACCTAAGACAACCATAGGAGGCAACTTAGTGTGCATTTAATTTAAAAGCTAAGAGATAAATTAAAGTTTAACCAATGTATAAAGTAAAAATAAATAATGATAGTAGTAGGTTTGCCGACTAATATTAATACATAAAAAATAACAAATTAGCAGCATTGGAAGTAAACACGGAAGACTTGCGAGACCGCTTTCGCTGCAATTCTTCACTGTAATACTCTCCCAGCTCAAGAGCCCTACTCTCCACACTTAATATCAAGATCATTGCATATCAACAGCTAGCCATTTACTTATCTGACAATTAAAATTAAATAAGATCTTATTTCTTTTGTAAGTGTAATTTTTGTTACATTGTCAATGAAGTAAATTATTAGACTACAAGTCAATAAAACCATTAATGACACTTCCAGGAAACAGGCGGACATAGTCACGCGGTATCTTTTATCCAAATTAATTATGTCCTGTCCGGAGCGGTTGTGTACTACGCTATCCATAAGGATATCCAGGAACAGGTGCTAGCTGTAAGCATACAATTCAGAACAGCAGTGTTCCACAAACATTATCGTACGTGACTCAATATAATAGTAAATTTCCATTATTAGTGTACGAACCAAGTTTGTAATTTTAGACGAATCCTGAAAGACTCTAATTCAAGATTACCAAATGTCATGAAACTGTCAAATGCTTGCATCAAAACTCGTTACAGAAAGGGTAATAAAGTAACTTTTATTTAATATATGTTTTGGAAAAAGGGTTGATACTTTACAATTCCTGAATGCTTTCATCTTTTGATAATACAATTTGATAACCCGTGTTTGCGTGCGCATGGTATAGAGACAGAAATTTTCTTTAACGACCGCCAAAGCGAACGTTAAGAAAATTTATGATGGCCATACTCTATAAATTTAACCACCTTAAGTGGTTAACGCTTTTGGCTATCTGCGACGTTATGATCGATTGGGGTCGGATTTATAGCCAATTAACCCGCACTGCATGGTTCACGGTCTGTTGAATAACGGCTTTCTTTAATGCAGTCTATTAACGTCAGATAGCCAAAAGTTTGTAATAAGGTAATAAACGCGATAAAGGTGTACTTGCTACGTTTATTCCGGATGTTGTGGAAAGTTTACAGAGTTCGTTTGTCTCACTGTTGTGGGACACCCATTCGTTATAATACCACACAGTACAACGTCTGAGCATAGTACAGGTCTCAGATCTCCAAAGGCTGATGTCAGTACTCTGCGACAATGCTAACAAAACAAATATATAAAAAAACAACTCACTCAATAAACGTTAATGTCATATACCTAGACCTGGTCGGTATTAATTGTTTAAATTAATAATTAATATTTAAATTAATAATAAATAATTAAATTAATATTTTACCATATCTGCTGATGAATTTGGTAGTCGACGGCCGCCCCTTTGGTATGGCAGCCCGAGTGCGGTTCACATATGGTAGCGGCGGCCCTGCACTTTGAAACATAGACCAATAATGGGATAATTTCAAAGTTATACCTCTCAACCCTTTAATTTAGTAAAACGTAAAGGAAAATTTTAAACTTTTCCTCTGCACTTAATTTAACGAAACTTCCGTTATTTTTCTACATAATCCCCCTTCCTACTTCCATGTAGGAGGAATCTCTGAACAAGCTTATGCATCTCGTGCGCAGCTTAATTTTCCCCAATTTATGACCTCTTTATCTAAACAAAATGTTTCCTGGAAGTGGTTTTCAGTGGGCCAAGACGATATGAATTGCTTGTAGTCAAGTCAGGACTGTACAGTACGTGGTACTGTACTTGAAACCAAGGTCGTGAAGACCAATCGTTGCTTTCCTGGCCTCCTGAAGATGAGCGTTTTCTTGAAACAACACTAGACTCTTTTTACCACAAATTTTGGACTTGACTTCAGAGTTCAGTAGTTATTACTAGTTTCTCTTTTACCTGTTTAGACGGGAAAGTGGATCTTCTGTATTCCAAAACATCAAGTAACAATAAACTGCCAATAAGAGTTCACAGGATTTGCCATGCAGTGGTTTGCCATATTTCATTTGCTTTATCGAATTCTTATCTAATTATTTCTCGCCTCCTTTCGTCATTTTAAACTGTTTCCCTTCACTCTGTTACGTCTTCTGGTAGGTCTTCTCCAACATACACACTTTGTATATGCTTCTTCCACCATTCTCCTATTTCTCTTTGGTTGATAAGTAACTTACCATCTATATTCTTTATGCATCCAAACTGATATCGTTACACTCCGAGTTGTGATTTAATTATGTGCCTGTTCTAGAATGTAATTATTACTCTAGAAAAGAATATCTAACTAGATTCTTGATTTCTGAAACAAAGGAAGAGGCAAAGATGAGGTTCAGAAGAGTTCTTCGTGAAGTGTTTATTCTTTTAAGCAATATATATAATATATAATATTTTTCACCGACAAGACGGAATATATATTGCAACGTTACAAGTATTATAAAAAAATTACACAACTATAATACCATGTACTCAACGCAACTATGAAGTGTGTCACACCGGCCAGATCGCAGGATTTTTTTGCACAATAAAAAAATAATTTTCAAAGAGGAGTGAGATGTTGATGACATGAAATAATTAATTAGAACCGTTTCAAAATAATCATTCTATGATTTATTAATATTAATAGAAAATATCCAAATATTAAAATTTCGAATTATAAAAATAAAAAAAATATTCTCTTTAATAAGTTTACAAAAATACAATATAACCTTATATGCTGTTCATGACATATAAAAATAAACAACCATATAATCTTACTAGCTAAACATACATGTTAAACAAATTATCTAAACACTTTTTATTTCAGTGTCTGGCTTTGACTCAAATTTTAAATAATAATAGCAACTCATTTACAAACAAAAATAATATTAAAGAATAAAACTCTGCAGTTTATTGTTGCTGTAAACAAAATATAAAAAAATTCCTTTACTTCCAACCTAATATTTATTTCTACTGACACACCCAAATGTTAACATACAACAGAAGATTAGTATTTTTAAATTTTCTTGTTAAATTAAATTATTTTCTTTAACTACCATTTAAATTTATGTACAGTGATTATATTTAAAACTTTAAGTCTTTACTGTTCATATATAATTTTCTTTTTTAAAGTTCTTTTCACAAACAAAAAATATAATTTTTTATTCATCACCTGCGTACTGCCGACGTTACCGTTGCGTGTGTGTGAGTGTCCTGAATCCTGAGAATTTGATGATGATGATTATGCTGATGCTGTGTTCTCTGTCTCTACGGTTTGTTGTTTGTGATGGTCCAGAGTTCCTCCATAAGTCTTCGTGTGTGTGGTAAAGATGTTCGATCGGTCGGCAGATCAGCAGCGTGACGTTGTGTGAAGATATCTTGAGTCTGAGATCGCCCCAAAATTGGCGGTGGTATTTATACTGTACGGCGATCTGACAAGTCCAGGACTATTTTCGACTTGTTAGATATTGTCACTTCGTGCAAAGCGTCCTTTTAATTACAAATCACTTTTTGGTTCATTTTCGCGATTTCGTAAACATCCTTGTAGCACGAGCGATATCATCGTTTGCATAATTTTTTCTGGTCACTCACATATAACACACTTATTAATTACTATTTAATTACACTAGTAATTAACATTAAATTACTTAGCGTCTTTATTATTGGACACTTATGCAATAATTTTTTCATCACCATATTCGTTGAAAATTCCTTAATGTAATGGTGTTTTTATAATTGGGGTAAGTCTTTGTTCACAGGTTTAAAACGTATTAATTAGTTTATTTTTATCCGCTTAAAACCTGATTACAGACAAACCACTAATTCGTACGCATCACCTCATCTTTGCATGTCCGAGCTGGCTTCACTCACACAAAAACACAAGCGCTGTATTCACTCGTGGGGCAGGTGTACGCTTTCTGACAATTCTTAGCCTGCATAATAGGCTATTGTTAAAAACTGTTCATCATATATTTTCTATGCTAAATATTTACAAACATACCGCCCTGGGCAAATATGCAAATATATCTATTGTTGCATATATTTCCCAGGTGGGTTTAAATAAAATTTGACTGTTGTTCAAATTTTATTTTCACAGATATACTACTAGATATCTGTACTAGATAAATATAATTTCATCTTATTATCTATAGTACAATTGGTTCTAAACTCCTTATAAAAGTAAATAGTTTTATCGATATGTACGAACAAACCCCTTTGTGGTGGGCGACAAAATTCTTTCCCCCTACCAATACAAACATACTTGCATCCTATTTTCTATTGTTGTATTGTTGTGTTTAAAGACACACTAACCTACCATACTGGTTGCGTATTGTGCAGTGGGTCGATATCTCTCTCTCACTCTCTCAGGACGTTGATTCTCCTCTTCTGACCCAAGAAGTCCAGAGCTAACAACTCCCCATTCTCCTTTGCTCTGATGCTTTGCATAGATACATAGGTATGTAAATTTGGATGTCTAGCGGTCTGGCAATCATGACACCTTTTCAAGATGGCTTTAATCCTCCTAAATATATTATTGATGGTGAAATCTTCTCTCAAAGTCCAGTAACATTTTAATGCCGACGCATGGGCTAGACTTTCGTGACATGGTGTAATTAACTGTTGTAACATTTCTTGTGATAACATTACTTTCCAGTCTTGATCCGTTAATTTAAATAGTATGTTATTTTTAACTGCATACTTATCGTGAGATGGTTGTTGTTTTAATTGCTGAAGCTTTGGATCTTTATCTTGCTCTCTTGCTAAGTTCTGGAGTAGCTGTTTTACTTCGTCGTTTGCTTTATACTGGATATGCAGTAATTTCAAATCTTTATCATTGGAGAATGAGTCTCTTCTTTCTTCTCCGTAACATATCGACTGAGTGTATCTGCTGTCTTGTTGTCGGTTCCTTTGCAGTATTTAATGGTAAAAGAATATTCTTCTATGGCCAGAATCCATCTCATCAGTCTCGCATTTGTGATTCTCCACCTCAGTAGGAATGATAGAGCTTGGTGATCAGTGTGGATTTCAAAGTGCGTTCCATAGATGTAATATCGGAATTGTTTCAATGCATATACGATGGCCAATATTTCCTTCTTCGAAGTACAGTAATGTTTCTCGGCACCTTTGAACGCTCTGCTTGCGTAGGCGATCACTCGAACTTCTCCTTTTGAATCTTCTTGGTAGAGTACGCTCCCTATTGCATAGTCGCTGGCGTCCGAGTAGATGATGTACTTTCCTTTACGTTGTAGATGGTGTAGCATAATATGTTCCACAAACAGTGCCTTGACCTTGTTGAATGCATTGGTGTGATGTTGTCCCCACTTCCACTTCAGTTTCTTCTTCGAAAGCTCCAATAGTGGTTTGATTTCTTCTGCACATAATGGTGAAAATCGTCTATAGTATCCCGTTAGACCTAGGGAAACTTGTACTGAAAAGAAGCCAGTACAGATCATAACAAAGATTGCTTTATGTGAGGATGTGGCTCGTACCGCTTTCTCCAACCAATATCTTTAAACTCTCCTGGCAATTTCGTTGCTCGCTGAAAAGCTGCTTATACGTATTATCTAGATGATCCTATTAAATTAATTTTATTTTCATTGTACGATACTAGTCCGTCGGCGAACGTATTAACTGAAATACAATCAAATCGTGTACGTTCAGGATAAAAGTATAAGAGGGTTCGAGGCTAAACGTAACCCTCTCGATTGCTACAGCCTTTTCTAATGTGTACACATACGCACACCCGCTTCCATTCACGCACATTACTCTAACCTAATTGTTCAAACTGGCAATTCAACAAACTGTGTTTTATCCGTTAGTGCAAATTAGCCAAATCAGATTTTCAATTTGTAAACATTCTAGTTGTATAGTCTATTTCTTCACAGAAAGTTTGTACAAAACAAAGCAACAGGACCCATTTTCAATTAAATTAAAGTTTAGACATTGTAAAATGTATTTTAAATACCTGCATACGAGGTATATATCGATCATCTTATAAATCGTATTAATGGAGACGATAATTTGTGCACACTTAGTTTATGGGTATGGGCGAACGCCGCGTGAGAAATAAATTTTATTTACAGATTATGAACTTAATTAGAAAACGTGAAATAAAATTTATTTTACTTATAATTATCAAAAGAAACATAAGAGGTTTTTATATTTATAGTTTATTAAATGTTTTTGTAAGTTGATATTAAAGAAAACATCTTTTCAGGCAATGGTACACTTTTCTTAAATTCCTAGGTCCGAAAATATAGGTTATTCTATTGATGTGTCTAGAGAGTGCATTTCCTATTTCATGAGTCTATTTTTTTAGTACTTTTCTCAAATCAAGCGATTTTATTGCTAACAAAGTAAATTATACTCTTACTTTTGTTAAGCGCAGAATAAGTGAGTTTTACAATATTTTAATTACTTCTTAAAATATCTTCAAGCAAAAGTAATTCTCTTTTATGACATATACGGCATTGTAAATGTAATTGTATTTTATCTGTCGGCCTAAGGGAACCTTTAGTCACAGAGGGTTATGACCAAAGTCTAGCGAATTCCACTTTGTTCTTTAGCTATTTCATGTTGTTGTGTATTTCTGAAGACGACCATAGATATTTAAGACCCAATACGCCAGATATACTTAAGATTACAATAGTCGATGTCTGAAAAAAATACATTGCTGTTATCACAAAGGAGTTATAAGGAAAACAATTAAACACGATTTAGTAATAACTCATAACATCGATTATCAAAACAGAGTCTGAATTCTACAATAAGACTGTAATTCAAATAAATACAATGCACAATTAGGCTTACTAATACTAATTGTGTAATTAGTGAATATAGTTTTATATGTGCAAGAACGCTCAGAAAGAAGCTTTAGAGGAGGGGGGATTCTATGAATAAGGAAATATTTATGTTTCCAAAATCTAATTAAAAAAAAAAAATGTCTGTAACATGTTGATTTTGACTATTGTTGAACGCCGTTTCGAATACTTGAAAAACTAATTTTCCTAAAGAGTAACTAAATAATTTTCTGTGAATACGATAGTATAAAGAGTTTTTCAAGATTTTATTCGTAGATCGCTGAAGAAACTTACCTGGTAGCCACAAAAAACAATTCGCATTTGTAACGACGATACACTTCCTCTGTTCATTAAGTAAGCATTTCGAATGTTATTTCCCTACTTCTCTTCAGTAATATAGAACAAGAAATTTAATTTTAATTTAAAAACTAAACACTTTTAAGAATAATGTTAGTATTTCATTAAAAGCGCTCAAAATTTAAAGTAAAATTTATAATTATTACATCTTTGTAAACATTTTAAGCTAAAACTTTAGTAACTGAAATTTATGTAACACGAATCTAAGCCAAACTACAGTCCCTGTCTATCTACAGCTTCCGACGAATACACAATAACAGGGTGTACCTTAAACAATATCCGTATCATTGTTGATTTTTTTATCTATTTCCCGTGCTTTCATATAATTGAGTTTCCATGTATCGAAAACTTAGTAAAGTTGGTGTCTAAAAATCTAAGTTCTCTATAAACTGTATTCAAAAAAGTTTTCCGTCAAATTCCGAACAGTATAGTTTGCAGAAGTCACAAACACACACACACACACACCCCCAGCCGCGCGCGCGCGCGCGCGAGCGATAAATACGATATTTTGAGTCAGATGGAATTTTTATTCCAACTCATGGGAAGGAGTCTACACAAACAAAAGTATGTGTTCACGTAACTGTATAATCGTTCGCGAACGTGTTTATTCGAGTTAAAGTGGTAATACCCGTAAGGAATATCCACTAGAGAAACAATTAGAACGGATAATATAGGGAGAAAAATTAGTTAGAATATGTGTTGAGTAATTAGTCTTTTTTAGTCATTGGGCATGGGGCGAATCAGACGTGGTGGCCAGTGGCATAATAGGATTGTGGTCGGAAAGCCGTATTAACTGTCCCACCGCAAGACGAAAGGCAGATCAGAAATCTGAGCACTTAATTTACTGATGGATTGAGAGACAATTCATTTTGTGGCCAACGACAATCTTGTTGACAGTGATTCGTTACACTGCGTCCGATGTAATCTCGGGTATGAGCTTCGACACACGTTAATCCATTTCTTTCTCTGATATTTTAACCGTAGAAAATTTTCAGATTATGTCGTGACGTACATCGATTAAGCGGTATACTGAATCAGGTGTTTCCGTAAACAGATGTTGGTATCGTTTGCGCGTAGGCCTGTACTGATAAACTAGCATCTATGAATAAAGTAAATAATAATATATTTTATTCAGTCTTTTACAAGTCTCTACTACACAGGAAAACCTGATGCAAAATGCCGTGAGGAACGTACCTTTTCCAGGCCCTGCCGAATATTACTAGACTCGTAATTGTATTGCACAAAAACTCAATATTGTTTAGTAATTCTGAATCGAACATTACATATGACTTCAGGAGACAATCGATCAACTTTAACACACAACATTGTAAAGTCATTGTATTGGTATCCGCGTCACGGTTATTATTAAATATAATTTACCTTGACCGTCTTTGTGACTGCTTAGCAGTCACAAAGACGGTCAAGGTAAATTATATTTAACAAAACATTGGCCTTTAGGTGTTTTATGTTCAGTGATTTTTGTTTTAAATTCAGCTCTATGATTTTGTCTGATGAAATTGATATCATAACCTATACAGTAGTTGAATGGACGTGTAAAAACACCTCCCAGTTTCCCGTGCCTGGGTGATAGCGCAGCCTGGTGCATTCTATCGGATACTGTTTTTGTGTACCAATCTGGGTCCAAGTCTGAGGTACGGTTAACTAAAGAATTCACTTCCAAGATCTGTCTTAAATTGTTTTAAAACACTTACTTTAAATTGAGACAGAGTCCTCCCTTTATGTATTTCAGTTCATTCAGAAGTAAGTGAATCAAAGTATTTCAAAAGCGTAATAATCAACAACTCAGTATTTACAAAATTACCTGCAATAATTGAAACCAGTCTGTTTGAAAGCACTATAATTACCAAAACATCAGCATTTACAGTAATTTGACCATAATTCTGCCAGATTGGAAAATCGAAGATCTGACTTTTTTTATGTAAATGCTTTTTTTATTTGGTTTTTATAAAAAGCAACGGAAAGGGGGGCACTGGACCCGCTTGCTGAAAGACGAAACGGGGAAGGGTACTGAAAAATAAGATAATGATTAACAGAAACCCGTTTGAATTATTCGTACGGACTAGTTATTATTAACAATAAAAATAAAAATAAGAAGGTAGCATTGTTGTGCGGAAGTTTTTGTCTAGTAATAATAGTAAGATTAAGTAGAACAATAATTAAATATTAATAACAATAATAATAATAATAGTAGGCCTATTATTTTTTTTATTATTATTAACAACAATTCTTAACACTACTCTATGTTATAGGAAGTTCATATAATCGTAAATGATGACACATATACCGGTATAGTACCTACCTGTTTAGCAGCACAAGCCCCTGACATAATGTAACGAAACTTTAATTTTATTTGTGTGTGGGTGCGAGAAAGAGAGAGTGATAAACAGAGAGGGAGAGAGAAACGGTGTCTACAGGTACAGGACCCGTTTGAAAAATGTATACCTTAACGTCAGCATGTTGCATCGTTGACACATGTGCAGCTAATTAATAATTTTAACACTGAAATCGTGGCAACCCTTATTGAAATTATTTACGACAGTCGGTAATACTGTAGATATAAAATTAGTTTTCATAATTCGGTTTATAAAATTCAAAGATTATTTTTGCTCTCCGTACAATACTGTACATATTTACAACGCTGGTAAGTTTAAAACAGTTACTATAAAACTACATTATCAATTGTAAAAAATGTAAAATGAAAGTAAACTTTCCAGCGATATATTTCTCCTTTGACGCCTAATAAGGCCTATATAAGTGCTTAATGATTTCGAGTACAGGGGTGAGCGCTACGATAAACAAATTTACGATTATAATTGAGTTAAAATGTTTAAGAACATAAGCTTTTGTTGGTTTCAGTAGGCTTAATCTGTTTTTAGTTTCACAAGAAGACAGCTTTTCACTTTGATTCACGTACATAGTGTGAACATATAGCATTAATTGTTTTGAGTTAGAACGACCTTTAATCAGTACAGATTGTCAATTAAGTTGGAATGAGTCTAGTAGTGCAAGAATGAGTACAGGCAATAATGAAAAGGAAGACGTATGAAAAAACAATAGGTGTGAACTTTATTTTATCAACTAAACCTAATTCCAATATTTATTTTATACGCTTAGTTTTTATATTTTTATTTTTTCCGAGTTCATAACTTGTTCTCTTGTGAACAACGTTTTGTGCTGACAATATCTATTAGCGAAAGCAAATGTTTATCATCTTTTTGCAACAATTGCCGAACCACCAAACTTTCCTACCAAAGAAATGGTCAACGGTCCCAGAGGCGGAAGAACCTAGCAGTTAGATCTCTGAACGAAATCCAGAGCAGGATCAGAGGCTCGAGGGTAGCACTCCTGCCACTGGTCGTACTCTACAGTTCTTAGCCCTTAGACAACATTTATCCTACTCAAAATTTGCAAAGGTTGTGAAAGTAAAGAGTAATATTTAATTTTAATAAGATAAAAAAAATGAAAATTGATGGAAAACAATTGTATGCGATGCCCAAAATTCCCAGTGTCACTTGAGCAGTTTGCAGCAATTATAAGCCTAGCCGGTAGATAAGAATAACAGACGTAACATAAATACGTAAACACACACACACACACACACAATTGTAAGATATTAAGGTTTCTGTTGTGTATCTAATGATAATGATCACTATTTTGTTTCTTTACAGTTTGTGATACTACCAAAAACAAGAGTTTGTGATATGTGAAATATAACTTATGTTGGTTTTAAAAGCAAAGTCTTCGTCTTACTGTTCAAACGATCGTTCCGTGAGTCAAGAACGTATCCCACAGATTTCAAGTTTATATTTTGGCAAAAAGGAAACGTTTAGTCCACCAAACACTCAATCTTTTGCCGCTCTTTCCAGCCATTAATTTTCTGATAACGATAACAGGTAGTCTACCAATATGTATGTGTCATATGCATTAAATATTAATGGTATTACTTAGACTCAGTAACCTTGTATTTAGTATTTGGTGCAACTCTCTGACGGTACCGCTATAGTTGTCTATAAAGGCACCATTATGTTTAGTGAAACTACATTTTTAGCAAATGTAGACAGAAAGAAATATCAAACGTAAAGTTTCACGGAGCATAGAACAAATATCTTTTATATTCCAATAATACTGACTTCTCGCACGTAAATTTTGAAACACATTACAAGAATTAAGTAATATTGTGAAACTTTTATCAAGTGTCGTTTGATGTTTAGGATTTGCGTTTGCTCTCTGTTGTAAAAGTCTACTGTTTTCTGTTGACAATTAATTGGATATGAACTCTAAGTAAGAAGAATGATGCCTATAGAGGATGATGTCACAACAACAAAAATTATTTTCATTTATTTAAGTGTTAAGTAACTCTTGGTGTATAGAGGTGAACGATTCAGTAATAATTATTAACATTGAAAATGTTTATAAGGACGTGTCGGACATTTGAAAACGACCGTTGGTGCGTGATCGAAAATGGGAACCGGTGAGTTTCCATAGAAACTACTTCTTTGTTGTCAATAACGTAGTACACATATAAGACTTCGCTTATGAATGCGACTACATTTAACTTATAATCTGTACATTGGTAAATGAAGAATGAATTCATTGATTGGTGAATGAACATAAATATATATATATATATATATTTTAGATTTATTGAAGCATTTTCAATGTCCTTCTCTGTGCATTGCATTTGCCCAATGCCTGTAAATTTTTTTTTAATCCTCCTGTTACAGTATTTGAAATGAAAGCAGTAGTTTCTTACTAACTTTGGCATGGTCGGTATAAGAGTAGTTGTGAGCCCTCGATGTTGGAATTCATTGTTAGCAAATGTAGACAGAACGAAATATCAAACGTAATGTTTCACGGAGCACAGAACAAAGATCTTTGAGATTTCAATATTACTGACTTCTCGCACGTCAATTTTGAAACACATTACAATTATTAAGTAATATTGTGAAAGTTTTATCAAGTGTCGTTCGCCGTTCAGGTTTTCCGTTTGCTCTCTGTTGTAAAAGTCTACTGTTTTCTGTTGACGTTGTGTTTTCCCTCAAACTGTTAGGCGTCTCATTAACTAAGACTGCCGTCCTTCAACTAACGAACAACAACTCAAAGTCCACAGCTCCCCCTACTGCAAAGAGGACTTTCACATCGTTAAGCGTTACACGAGATTAACTGTGCAAATATAGACACGCAAATTCAATACTGCGAATTGACACATTCACCTTTCAACTAGAACTTTACAACTTTTTAACTTACCGCCGATAAGGACAATTTTGATTCTATAACAATAATATTTCGTTTACTTTCGTAGAGATTTTTAGCTTTTTGTACCGCAAATAATATTTCTTTGGCTATATTAACAACAGACTTGTAAATCTTTATTATACGGTTTCGCGGTGATAAATTTCTTGCCTACACGGTTTTTTTGCATTCACGATTTTGTCGACAAGCATTCAAACATTTTTTTTAATTTTGGCGTTTAGCGTAACTCCACAGACGCAAGCAAAATTACACTGCTTGTCTTCTTATAAACATTCTTTGATAATGTCTTCACATGTATCCACTGTTTACATTTATCTCGACAGAAACTGGAATTGTCACTCGTTGTCTTTCCAGTAATCACTTGCACTATATATTCGATAGAGTTCACGTAATCTAAAATTTTATATTATTACCTATTTATTAAAAATGTATTACCTACCATATGTTTTTTGTCGCATGACCTAATAATATATCTCTTTACTGTCGTTTTTTTATACTCTATAGTTTTCTCTAAGTTGCCTGAAACTTCTATGCTTATTTTATTAATCCTTTTAACATTCAGGAATTATACTTTTTTTTAACATATAATATTTGTTATTACAATCGTTCAGCTTTACGTACGTAATTAGTATATTTTTATAGTTTTCTTAATTCAAAGACAGTCTTTATTTCAATATCTTTCTTTTCTAGCAGCACTATTTTGTTCCTTTATCGATTTTAAATCGTTCATGTTGAGTCACCTGTCTACTCATTTTTATCTACTTATTCTTATTCGCCTCACTAATTATCATACTTTCACTATTCCTATACTTTTTAACTTTCTCGCTGCCCAATACGGATGAGAGATTATACAATGCAGGTTTCCCTTGCTTTCAGCGGCGGCAAGTATACTTATCAGAATTCACTCCAAAATATTTAAAATGACGCTTCCAGCTTTACATTAAATATTGTTTATAGAATATTGAAACTTTCAACTTGTGAAACTTACTTGTCTTTTCTTTTCGTACGCGTTTCGGCATGTTATACACAACAAATGATAACCAACCACAACCGACATGGTTATACACAACACATCAAACCACCCAACACAACATAAACATGCGGCCTTCAACCATATGCTCCATAGACTAACTAAAATACCATTAAGTAAACAGGACTATAATGACGAACTCAACACAATCAAATACATAGCAATAAAATACGGATACAACCCTAATTGAATAAACAAATCTACACAAACCCATCATAAACGAAAACAACAAAACACAAAATACCAACAACACACTACAAACTAAATACATCACACTCACATACCATAACTCCAACACACACAAACTCGCCAACACATTCAGAAAACACAAGTACAAAATAGCATACAGAACAAACAATACCATCAAAAAACACATCAATGATACAAACACGAACATAGACAAATACAACAAAACAGGTGTTTACAAATTAAATTGTAATAACTGCAATAGTTTCTACATAGGCCAGACGGGAAGATCTTTTTCATCTCGTTACTCTGAACACCTAAAAGCTTTATCCAACAACAATATACATTCCGCGTTTGCCACACACATACACACAAAAACCACAGCTACACCAACATAGATACTAATCTTGAAATATTACACTACGTACCCAAATGTCGAAAATTTAACACAGCAGAACAATATGAAATATACAAACACCACACAACACAACCAAACAACATACTTAACGACCAATTACAGTATAAATCACACACACTTTTTGACACAATTATACAAAAAACTAATAATAATTTGGATCCCCGCGCCAATCCCCTTCATCCACACACCACCCCCACTATACCTTTCAAAATAAAAACCGTTACAAATTAATGGCAGTCTGTCTCAAAGCTGACGAAGGCGAACACCACGCCGAAACGCGTACGAGAAGAAAAGACAAGTAAGTTTCACAAGTTGAAAGTTTCAATATTCTATAAAGTTTAGTGCTGTGAAAAAAGATGAAAAACAATCAAAACAACTATTAAATATTGGTTCAGATGTACAGTACAGGACTCTCTTAACAGACTTATTAGCTACGATACAAGAAACCTCAGATTACAGCGGCTTGAAACTTATTAGGTGTTGTAACCTTAAACACAGTACTCTCTTATGTAACTAGAAAAAATTCTCTAAAATGTAACACAAGCCAATATTGGGTGTTTTTTATAAAAAATATATATGGAAACTACAGTTATAAAAGTGTTTACCTATCTATAAACATCTAGTTTATTCACAGTATCTATACTTAAACACACCACCAATGATAGCGCACATAAATGATTTATAGACAGTAAACAAATGTTAGGCTCAACAGGAAGCGGGTAACATAAACGGTTCACCTAATCTCAGTAGAAATGTTTATTACTGAAATTCTCTAGTGTCATTTTGTAAAGTGGCTTGGTGTGCTGTGTTTACCATAAGCCCGAGGGAACCTGTTGCTGACCTCATCTGGTCTATTTTGACGAGACCAGAGGTGAACAAACGTTGTACGTTTCTGAGTATGTGAGTGCTTTGTGTATGTTAGGGAAAATTAGTTGTTGGGGAAAATTAGACATGTAATGCCACCATTAGTACATTCATATAATAATTCGATGTGATATGTAATTAGAATAACCAGTTCGCACTCACCTCGCCTGGAGTGACTCACCACCTGCAATAAACCGCTGACTTCGTCCACAACAGGCACGACGAACAAACCCACAGTGAGCACTTTACCGATTAAAAAAGGACGTGCGACTTAAATTGTCTCCGAGTACTTTGGGAACATGGAAATTCCATGAGTAAATTTGCTAAGAGCACCGAAAAGGCTCATTTAAGAAAGTTTCTCAGTTAGCTGTTTGCACAGTTCATTCACTACACTCAACAATATCTCATATTTTTCATCCAAAAGTGAATTTCCAAATTGTAATTGTAATATTTTGAATTGTAATATCCCAATTGTTCTTTCCTCCTTGTATAGCTAAATAATCTACAAACTATTATTTTGTATCTGGATAAATGTGGAAATTGTGCAAAAATGAAAACAGTTATTCCTATATTTTGATTTAGCCAGACAACTGACAACGGAAGAAAGATATTAATTAAACCACATTTAAAGACTTGAAAGTTTTAATAAGTTATAAAATTCTAAATTCTGACCATAAACTACAAAAGGAACAAATAATAATTCTTCCGCACCTACCAGAGTTTTTACGTAAATCTAATTGCTACAAGTCATTCAGCACAAGTAATATTAAAACTTTTTCACTTAATCCTAATATTCTCAAAGCATCAGCTGTTTATTTTTAAATTCTTCATTGACGTCTTGGCCCATGCATTTATATTATTATGACGACTGAACGGAATGTCTGACGTTTTTAAATAATGGGATGGTTTGCTATTTCCAAATTTAGTAACAGTTTCATTTCACAAAAAGACTTGCTTATTATAATTTTCCAAGTTTTACAGTTTTTCAACATACGCTATCGCAACAAATAGAAAACTCGCCACTTTCAAATATCTGCACCTAGTAATTGACGCTTAACAATTTACTCTAAATTGCCCTTTTGATAAGACGCACTGAATGCCAAAACTGTCTGTCAACACGTTTTATCGCTTTGATTCACAAATATGCGGCTGCGGCTGGTGTTTTCCTACTTACAGCTAAAAGGCGCATTTGCGTATCAAGGAAGTTTCACAATTTTGCAGAACGATCGGGGAAATGAAGGCGCGCGGCAGCTACAGAACCCACGAGAATATTTCGCGTTGCGACGTCCAGCCGTTTGTAGCACACGTGTACGTTACAGGTCTACTGCGCCATTTGGATACCTCTCGGCTTAGCAGTAGTCTACTATCTTGCATACGCAGACATCGTAACGTGTTCAATGACCTCTACGTTGCATTTACTGTTTAAACAAAACAGTAAAAGTTTAAACAAACAAAAGTGGTTTGGTAAACTCTATGCCATTTCTCTCTGCAGTATCCAATATTTTCAACACTGCAGCGTGAATCGAAATCCTTGTTATGAATAAACCATACTTTCAGCTGCATATATTTTAATTTTTTGTATGTATTGTGTGTGTGTGTGTGTCCGGTAGGTCGTTTGCTACCATATCCACTGCATCTCGACCACGTAACCAAATTTATGTGACGACCCGGTTCACGTATCGGATTTCCCAACGAACTGTATCACTACTCTCTTGTTCGGTTATGCAATCATAAATATTTACATAATTTTTCTGTTGGTTCTATTACTTCACTTGATAAAGTTCATTCGACTTTTAAACATATAATTTATTTAGTTTTATTCACTTCTAGCTGAATATAATCAGAAACAGAGAAACATATTTACGTAAACTGAAAACTGAAATAATTTACTCATTAATTATCAAAATAAAATTATTCATTGAAATTTCATTAATCATATCATCCTTAAGTGAAACGTTTAAACTTACAAATTACATAAAATAAAGAATGTATTCTTACTCTAATGCTCACACGCATACGTGAACGAATTTATCTACTTGCGAGTAGGCGTAATCTTCTGTATTCAATCGGTATTAAATAACTGACAGTCTTTTAAATATCTATATTTAACTATTAACATAAATTATATTTTTCTCGTGAGGTTTTGAATATTCAAGCTTTATATTATTTTGCTTTAAAATTGTTACTATGGGTATTATTTTTCATTTATTCAAGTGTGTGCTCGCGTGCGCGCGCGCGCGCGCGTGTGCCTGTGAATGAGTACGTATAAGTACATATGGTTTTACGCGTGCACAGAGACACTTGTAGTATGGCAAAAATTTAATTCCAGGAATCGCGTCGGTGAACGTCAGTTCCACGCTGTAAAGCATTTATATTCTTTCAAAGAATTCCTGAGAAAACAAAAAGCCCAGCTTACATAACAATTACGAACCAGATGATTAATGTTTAAATTCAGGCGACGCATCGTAGTTTTTAATCTATTTTTTTGTTGTTATTTGTAATTACGCTAATGTTGTTGTATCTACGAGATTAACGTAACACTGAGAGAGACAGAAGGGAAAATATATTGCAGTGGGACCAGACGCAGTATTTACTTTGAATACAGCTTAATTAAATGTGATAGTTATGTTTTGTGCCGGTACATAATTAACGAGGGACAATAAATTATGTTTTACATTTACAGCACTGTCACGTCTCCCAGTGGACGCCGTAGCAGACTGGTTTTGCCGTCACGAGAGCCAAGCAAAAATTAAGACACACTTCTGTGCCTTCATTTTCCCTTATAACGTTCATTTTGCTTTCAGCTCAGTTAATAGTTGTTGAAACGTCCTAGTGTCATAATTTCGGGTTGCTGTAAATATTGAAATAACAATAACGTAACTAATCGCGTTGAGAATTTTTCAGTTATTCTATACTAGCTTTCAAAGCTTATTAATTTTTCATGGAAATAGAAATAAATAATTGAGCAAAGTTTAAAAGGAAAATGCGCTTTCAAAATGAAAAAATGCGTGTCAATCGCAAACGATTTTTAAAATGCAATCTTGATATCTATGTATTGATCTCTAAAAGTATGACATGTTTGTGATGTATTGTTTACTCCATTGATGATTCAATAAATTGCAGTGAAGCTTAATTTTAATTTTTGAACCTACAGTATTTGTAAATACTCTTTCTTTTCCTCGCCCTCTCTCTACCTCCTTTCACTCTTCCTCAGTTTCTCTTTCTTCCTCTCTCTGTTTTTATCTATCTTTCTCTATACTTTCTTTCTCTGTCTTTTTTTTTCGCTCTCTCCCTCCCTTTCTTTTTTCTCTCTCTCTTTCCCTTTTTCTTTCCCTCTTTTGTATAGGACGTAATGCATAATTTCTCAAAAACCGATTTGAATTTCTAAACATTGCAGACGTTTTTCTGGCAGAAAATATACTACAAAATTCAAGTTCTACAAAGTTATTGCAGTCTCCTGTACTGTGCTATGGGTGTGAAGTAGGCCTATGGACAACAACCAAGAAACAAGATAGTAAAAGATAGGCCTCGGAAATGGCGCTCTTAAAAGGTGTTCTAAACTTAAATCTTATAAAGAATGAGGCGATAAGAGAAGAGTTTAGAGTTTTTAGCTTGACGCAAAATTAAAAGATTACAAACAACGGTGGAAAGAAGACTTAGAAAGGACGTCAGACTCTAGACTGGAAACTGGTCTGGAAATACAATCCTATAGAACACAGGTGTGTGGGTAGACCCAGGAAGAGACGGCTGGAGGATCTTTGAAGGTGGAACTGGCAGCACCTTGCTTATGCCGCGTTGTGAAGATGATGATGATGATGATGATGATGATGATGATGATGATGATGATGATGATGATGATGATGATGATGATGATGATGATGATGATGATGATGATGATGAGAAAATATACTAGACGAGGCCGTTTTAAAAATGTAATAAAGCCAAGAAAATGAGTGGTTTTCTTTCACTCTAAAATAAAATTACAGTTTAAAATGTTCAGAAGAGTTGTCGTCTTAATCAAGATAAGAAGGTAACTTCCTTACGTCCATATATTTTTTAACGGAATTTTCTTTTTCCGTTATCTTTCGGAACGGAAACTAGTAACTTTAGTTACTAGAACAATAGTAAACTATTCACTACAGTAGTAAACCGTTTCGTTCATTTTAGGAAAGGTAAAGAGTCCTTCACCTTCTCTGTGTACTGTATAACCACATATGTTAATTTTAAATCTGAAAGTTCAATGCCCGTTTTTAGTAGTTCAATGTGGGTCATCTCTTTTATTTCAGCCCTTTTGAGACTTTAATTAACGAATTTATTGCGGACAAAATCGTTATAGTAACAGTTTGCTTTCATAGAGGTAGTATGATAAGATTTCTTATTCGGCCATTTTAGTGTCCATAAACCTCCATACTATTGGTTCGGATCCTTTAAATAAGTGTAAATTACATTTTACTATATATGGAGCAAATAACAATGACATTAACTACTAATTTTTTGCTTATGATTGTTATGTACACACTTTTCTCTGTTATTTGCGTCGATTGAGTATTAGGTAACTTAAATTTTGGCTTTCATTTAGTTTTCATGGTACTATGGTCTGATAGGCGATAAGGAGAATTTAGATCAACGTGTGTTAAAACCCGGAAAAGTAGAAGAGCAAACTAGTAAAGGTTAAATTTTCGTCGTAAAAACAGTATCTCATAGTAAACTTGATTGACACAAGAGCAGAAATTGAATAATTTCTACAAATAGTGAAGCTATTAATTTTGCTCAAACGGATGTGTGAAATGTTGAAAATTTCTAAGACTTCCCAACGGAATCAAAGACGTATCTTCCCAAGGAAATTACTTTGAAGAGTGTGTCATCATTTTGTTGTTAACTTGTTAAAAATAATTGAAATAATTGTTAATACGCAGTAAAAAAAAACCTTGTAAGATTAGATAATTGATCGGTTGCACACGTTTTGCGATATTTCCTTTTTGCTTGGATTCTTTAAAAAGGGAAGGGGTAAATACTTAATTTTATAATCTATCTCTTGCATTCTACTGTCATAATAAGCGTGTAGTAATTGTGTGCTGACGGAAAGGATTTCGATTATTTAACGGTTCGAAGCGTTAGATTTTAGGAGGCGATAATCGTAGTGCAGACAAAGCGCGCGGCAATTCCCCGTATTTGCGAACCGTCTGAGTTTGCAAAGCTTTATGTCTATTCTGCGGCCGTTGTGTTCACTGCGGACGTCCTGTTTACCCTCAAACTGTTTGCTGTCTCATTAGCTGAGACTCTCCTCGAACTAACCAGAAGCAACGCCAGCTTCTCAGGTTTTTGGTGGTGCTTTAACTTATACGAGTTTGCTCATTGCAGATTCATGCTGGTTTTACACACCGACCAGATTTAACCGTTACCACAGCAACTTTGTTACCTTTCACCTGAAAGTTTTATTATTTCCACATGCTTTCCTCTTGCCATGTTCTTACACTTTGCACTATAATTATTTTTTATGTATTTTTGTGTGATGAATACCCTTTTTAATTTTCTCAGAGTAATTTTTCTTCGTTTTAATTATAGGCTACTGTTACGTAGTTTGCGACCTTAAAATTAAAAAAAAATCCAGACCAGAAACGGAAAAATCTTATATTTTTTAAACATTTTTAAACAAATCATATGTAGTTCACCAACCCGTCTTGTCAAAACAATAATCACTTAGTCCTATGCCCTACTTCCATTTAAGGTGAGCAGATCGTGAAAACCCATTCCAGGTTAGTTAATTTAACTTTTGAGTTAGTTACATTTACTTCTAATTCATTTGAGTTTCAGTTTTAAAGCTTTCTTATCTAATAGCTAAAGATGTAAAACGTAGCCTAATGTTAAATTTGTTAAGGATATAGGGCCCATATCAAAAAAGAATAATTAAAGCGATTTCTAAAAAGTGAGCTTTTTTAATTAAGACCACCTTGGACCGCGTTGCACATTTTGTTCTTTTTTCTTTTTGCAGTAAGATTTCATTCTTTCGCTTCTGGTCTTCCTTTATTCTCCAGCAATTTCACCTTGTTTGTTGATCTCTACTTGCATCTTGAATTCCTCTGTTACTTTCCGATATACTTATTCCTGCGAGTTCTAAACCTTTTTTGTACTTGTTTGTGCCATCCAAATTTTGTTTTATTTTCCATCCTTAACAAATGTTAATAAAATTTTAATCTTATCTTACACGTTGCTATAAAACGTTTAGAGAAAATCTTTGCAAATTTCATCATTTGATCCTAATCTAAGTTTAAAATACTTTTTCTTTAATTTTAAAGTTTAAAGAGGTTCCAGCCTGCTGCGAATCAGAGGTTGAGGTGTACCCCTACGTAGTCGGTTGAGGAGGTCCTTTGTTTCCTGTAGATTGATACACCTAGGTAGACATATCCGTTATAGTTTTCTCCATCACGATTTTATTTTTCAACCTGTTTAGCTTTGTAAATTTTCTAATAAACGACTTTACAGATACAACCGAGTGCTTCAAATCCTTTGAGGTATCATCACTTTGATAACCACTACTTCCTGAAACGTCAGGATGGAATATGACGTTCAGGTTGTGAGGACTCCGAATCTAAATCTTGTCACCGACCCAGCTTTCCGCTGGGATTGTATATCCAACTTTCCACTGGGTTCTGCTGAACAGGGGTACCTCTTGCAGGTTAAGAGATGTATTTGGATTGAGAGAGGCTAGGAGGAATCCTCTTATAGGAATCCTTATATTGCGATGAGTGTGCTGTATATTATACAAAATTGTAACTAATTTTTGAAGCAGGTGTTCTGAATATGTACATTAGCTCTCACTCTTACTGGATTAGTATGAGAACCAAATATATAAAAATAACAATAAAATTCCTAAAGTTCACATGTTTCAGTACAAAGTTATATGCTTCTAGGCCTAATTGTGAACAATGAGTACTGTTTAGAAGTAGGCCTATGTCAGCCTGTATTTCTTCAAATACTTCTGCAGCATACATTTGTCTTTTATTAGTCTTATCTTTCTTTTTACCCGTCTTTTCTTCAGTCCGCCGCAGAGTTTCCTAAAGAAAGTGCTGAATTGGCAACCCAAAGGCACAACGGAATTCGATCTATTATGACGATGGTGCAGTTTAAATCACTGAATTATTGTTTCTCCAGTCGCATAAAAATATTGCTGGATATAGGCTAAAAATGAGGTCGACTGTGTAATCGAATCTTCAGAGCATAGTAAATAATTAGTTTTCACATGGAAAATTATTGTTTAAAATTACTTAGAATAAAGTTAATTAAATGTTACCTAGTTGTGTGTATTTCCGGTTGTGTATACAGTAGCCTATATTTGTGTAAAAGAGTTTACAATACAACAGCATTTCCTCTATAGTATTTATTAATTATGTTTTACAAGTTACACTGACGCTTAATTTTATATCATTCTTGTATGTTTACTGTTACTATTTACTTTACTTCTCTCAAGTATTTTGTAAATTACAGAAATTATATAAACGTTTCGTCGTAATAAATTATATATTGCCACTTTTATTGGAATTTATTAACTGCAAAGCACTAAAAAGTAGAGCGTCAGGAAACTAGACTCTTGAATCTTGTAGAACTGACTGTGAGGAAATGAAACTGGATGTCATCAAAGTCGCAGAGTCATCTAAAGTCAGATAACGGCGTTTTGACTACTGACGCCAAAAAGCAATCAGCGGCGGGACAATATATCAGCTGTGCGCTAATAAAGAATTTCGTTGATCTGAAATTGCCAGCACGTGCCGGGTCAGAGTTGGAAACAATGTCGGCGACCTCATAATGTCGCACATATATAACGACGGAGAAGTTTTTGTCGAACTTTGTTCTCGTGTCGTTTATTGCTTACTTTAGAAACATGTGACACACATTTGGCCGTTTGCAGACACCTGTGTTACTGTTAAATGGGATCCGACGTTTCAGCGGGATTGCCTGCGTGAAACTCATTCTATTAAAATATAAAATGAAATGTCTGACAATACATTCTAAGCGTAAGTCATCCCTACGATTAGAGTCCATTGCGGATTGTCTGGGCTTACGTGGTGGAGAAGTTCTTGGCTCACTTAATTATACCACCAGTGCAATAACAATCACATGCTAAGTATATGTAGGCTAACAGTTACTGAAGTCAGGAAGAAAACCTAATTTTAGTTTGTTACGTTTCAAAAAGGGGCGTTGGCGATATTTAAAAAAATAAACTCTTTAAGAATCATGACGTTGTTTTACCTATTTTTTATTATAGCGGCATTTCTACATAAGGAGGCATAAACTTTGTAGGCTATTACCATACTAAATCACAACGATATTTTTTTCTTTTGCCTTAATGTCTAATGAGGTTGCTGAGAGGTTTAATAATAATAATAATAATAATAATAATAATAATAATGGCTCCCATGTGTACCACCGAAGTAGCTTAGGAGTTAGGCAGGAGCTTATGTGAGCCGTACGGCATACAAGGAAGACAGTGTGGCCAGCACTACGCTTCAGCCGCCCAATATTATCCCCAGGATGTTATAACCCAGGTACTCATTTTCAAGAGGCTGAGTCGATCTGGGGGCTGAAAAACGCACCTTGATTTATTGGTGCGGGCCCGGGAATCGAAACCGGTACCTCTAGATTAGTAGCCAGGTGCCATACCTACTTGTCTACTGAGCCGCCATCTGAGAGGTTTCAAGGTAATTTAATTTTTGGCGTTATTTAAAATATTAATCTCATTAATAAAACAGAAAGGATGAGTGCAGGGAAGATATATAAGTTATTAGCAATATTGACTGAAAACTTGAACAAATATTGGGTAAGAAAATATGTCTATTATTTGCGAGAGTCGTTACGTTACCTTCCAGGTGTTACCTCTTCACTTGTCTGTTACTAGTTTACTAACTTCAAGAACTAAGTTGCGATTAAAAGTAAAGGCCTATTCCTAGTAAACATAATTACTCTCCACCTTGAAATTCATGTGTACGTGAACCTAAATCTTAAATACAAATACTAATTAAGAAAGAAAGGCCTACACGGGTGGATTAACGACTCAATACACTACTACACGGGATTACTAACAGCAGACAAAACTACTAAAGTAAATGATTTTGTAATCTGTTTACATAAGCGATATAATAAGGGTATACAATTTATATATAATTGTATAAATAAAATTAATATTTTTTTAATTCATATAATTTATAGCAGATTAATAGATTTTTAGGCAGTTATTTTTCACTTTTACAGTAGAGTAGGCCTTTAGCCCAAACAGCATTGCCTATTGCACTTTATGCCATATACTGTTTTCAATTAATAAACTGTTGAACTTTTAATTAAATAACTCTCTGCTATGTACTAATGAACAACGAACTTTACATTCGAATGAAATAATATTTGATTCAGGTTGCTACTATTGTAAAAGAGTGTGTTAACAGAGTATATTTAAAAATATTTGCTAAATAATAACACGTAAATTTAGTCAAGAAAAACAATTTTTATGTAATCAATTTAGTAATAATTATTTACGGATATATAAATGTAGGCCTATATTAAATACAATTTAGTGCAAACAGTAGGTACTTTATTAAAGATATTAAACTCAGTATTACCAGTAGTATATTATTAAAGACCGTAACTCACGTTAACGTTATTATGCGTTCTCACGCGCGCGCGCGCCTCCCTACACAGTTTCATAATCCTTAAATAGATTCTCTACAATTGAAAACATTTTTTTTCTCATAGGTAAGGAAAAAATTTAAATGGCATTTAAGCAGAATATCTGGTTTTGATTGGTCTGGTTCTGAAACATGTTAACCGTGATATTAGGCCCTGGTCTATTACTGACATTCGTAGAAACGCCATGCGCTTCAGCAGCACCTGCAGCACCCATCTTTATTGTTGAGGTAACAAGGTGTTACAGCCCGCTAACCAATACATTCAGAATAAACCACACGAACTTTTGGATGACACCCTGGGTTGAAAATTACTTCTTAAGAATAAAATTGTAGGCTACTCTTATTAACTCTTTAGGGGTCTGTGACACCTTGTTCCCGCTAAACTGAAGATGGCTGCTGTAGGTGTGGCTTTAACGTCTGGCGTTTCCAAGAAGGTCAATAATAGACCACGGTCTAATAGACCGGTTGACATGTCACAGATCCATGACAACTACGGCAGTGAGAGTCAGCGTTCATGTATTTGATTGGTCTGTTTTGATGCGGCCCATCGACGTATAGTAGGCCTGCTGGTAGCGTTAACCAGCCGCTGATCGGATAACTGGTTTTCTTGTCTTGAATTAGTTCCTCCTAGATTCTTACAGTTGTTTAGAGACGGGTAACGTAATTTTTTGTTAACGTTAAACGTCAATTGGTCGTAAAAAATACTCTAGGAATGTGTTATTACAGAAAATGACTGAAAATTCTATTCGGCTGTTTTACAATTACATTACCGGTATATAATTTTAAAACGCAATTATAGACATATGACAGAATTATAATTAAATCGTATTTCAATAATTTAAAATTACAACTGAAACAGACACAACATAGCTATTATAAAAATCAGCGATGACTATTCGATAATAAAATATAATATCTTCAAATAAATACACAGCAAATAGGTTTATTTTCACCTGACTCACGTTTCACCGATATTATTTTGCAACTTCAGAGGTTTGTTTGAATTGTAATTGAATGTTTCGCTTACAATGTGTAATTACAAGTGATTGTAAGCGAAACATTCAATTACAATTCAAACAAACCACTGAAGATACAGAATAATTTCTATGAAACAAGCGTCAGGTAAAAATAAATCTACTTGCAGCGTATTTATTTGAAGATATTGCATAGGAGACCTGCAGGAAAATTAACGAGTTACTTACAAAGGGATAATAAAATAGTAGAAAGTATATGCTTTTGAATGTATTTTCAAACTTTTTACCGTAAAGTATTAAAATAAAATCTGTTGGAACTTTAGGAGAAAATATAATGCGTAGGAAATCTGTAATACGGAGGAGACCATATTTTTTGACTCTATTTTTTCTTCTTTAAGGGAATGAAGAAGGATTGTCAGCGATACGTGTAACAGTCGCGAAGTGTCAGTAATAGGGTGCGTGGTAGTGACTGTCGCCGCAGGGTGAAAGCGATTGTGACAATTCTGTGTGTGGATCATCATTTTCCTGCCGCCACCCTTCACACGTACCCTCACGTATATAAATATGCATATAATAAAAGCCGTAATAACGTTGCATCCCCCCACGTAATCTGTTGTAGTCACTGGTGAAGTTTGTCTGCTACAGTAACCTGACCCGCTGACTTTACTCAATTCACTTTCTCATACGATTTTACTTCAGACTGAACCAGTGTTATGACATCGCATTCGTCAAAGCACCCTTTTACCTTTGTTAATTTAAATTTACTTATTATATGTTTTTACATAATACGTAAAAACAATTAAATGTACATTACATTTAAATGCATTATACATTTGCGAGTACACATTTGTAAATGGAATCTGTAAAGACTATGGGTTGCAGATATTCACAATAAAAACCAAGGTGATGGCTTTTTGTGGAACTGATCCCGTACGGGCAAAAATTGTTATAGATGGTACTGTCCTGGAACAAGTTAGCAGTTTTGAATACCTGGGCTACAGTGTGTCTTATAACGCATGCAACGACATGGTGAATAAGCAAATTTTACAAGGTGATGGCTCTTCCCACATTTCTGAGAATTGGACTTTAACGAAAGGCCAGGCCAGTCGCATCCAAGCGGCTGAAATGAGATTTCTCAGGCACGTGGCAGGGTATACTCTATATGATCAGAGAAGAAACACAGATATACGGCAGGAACTGAATGTTATGAGTATACTCGACAGGATCGCCCAGTATCGACTGAATTAGTGGGAACATCTTTGCCGAATGGATGACTGCCGCATCCCCAAACAACCATGGAACTATAAGCCGAGGGGACGGAGAGGTGTGGGACGTCCGAGGAAGCCCTGGAGTGACCAGCTGCAATATTTGTCTATTTGAGACCGGAACAAACCATTCTTGGTTTAAACCTTGATGATGATGATGATATGTTTTTACGCATTTTTAATTTTATTGATTTAATTATTTAAGTAAAATTTATATCGAGTATTATTCGGCAAGAATATGCAGACGTGAGAAAATTAGAAATGAAGTCATTAAGGACAGAATGAATGTGAAAAATTCAATTGTCCATTTTATCCAAACAAAAAGTTACAATGGTATGGACACACGAAAAGAATGGCACAGGAAAGATTGCCAAGGCGAGTTATAGAATGGACCCCACCAGAAGAAGAAAAAGAGGAAGACCACCTATCACCTGGATAGAAGTAATTTTTGACCACAGTTGTTTATTGAAAATGTAGAGAATAAAACACTCAATTATATCATAGCGTTTCAGACAGCAGAAGACGCTAGTATAAGAAAGTAAATAAATTCCTAAAAATGCTCTACAATGATTGCTAATGGAGCGATCGCGAGTTGCCATTATTTTTGTTGACTTAAAAATACGTGATAGTATTTGGCAAAAATTTTAAAAACTTCTACCGGCACAGTGATGAGACTACCGGCACGTTGTGGTTGCTTCATAACTGAAAAGAAATTTAGATTTAATTTTAACTTAAAAAAAAACTTTAAATTTCTTTTCAGTTTTTCAAATCTTTAGACCTTTTCCAGGAAGATTTTTTTAATAACTTCAAGGCAAAAACAGATTTTGTTAAGAGTATTCGCTTAGCCTAAATACATTTGACAAAACGTATTTTCAGAGTCAATCCTCTTAATCTCTTATTCTTTAAAGAAATCTCTATATAAAAGAATACGAATAAAGATTTAATACTACACAGAGTAGCCTAATCAGCAAGGCAGAAACAGATTTTGTTAAGAGTATTCCGCTTTAATACATTTGACAAAACGTATTTTCAGAGTCAGTCCTCTTAATCTCTTATTCTTAAAAGAAATCTCTAAATAAAGGTATACGAATAAAGGTTTAATACTACACAGGGTAATCAGCAAGTCTGGATATGACGTTTTTAGTACTATGCCTCAATGTTTAGCAGCTTTCGTGAATGTGTCCATATTATTGTTATATAATATAGATGAACAAGCGATACGTTAAAAAGGTTTAAAACCACAAATATTATGAAACCCACGGAGTAAACTTGTAAACACGAGGGGAAGAGATAGCGCAGGTGCTGCTGGTTTCTTTTTGTTAATAGAAGTGAGGTTTTAATTAAGTTGTTTGTGTAGTTTGAACTACTCTTTAAAATTAATTTTACTGACCAAGTAAAGAACGAGTTCTACATTCTAGTGGTAGTTCTAGTAATAGAACTTCCCAAAGAACCTGTAAAGTGTTTCCAGAATTTTATGATTTAAGATTGCTGTAGGATAGTTTTCCCGTCGATTTAATAGAAAACAAACTCCTATGTATTTAAGATAGTGAAAAATTTGGGTATAGTGGTCTCCGATGGTCTAGTATTTTATGTGAGCTAGTAAATTTGATGTCTCTGAATTGATGTAGAAACTTTCTTGCAATAAGTTTAGCCATAGAAACTAAACCACGTTTATGTTAGAAAGCAAGTAATTTGTGTGTAAAAACTTTTAAGCCCGTACAAAACGCTAAAGCTCCAGAAGTTTGGTTGCAAAGTCATAAAGTGTACGTTTGTAAGAAGTAGCCAGAGGATTTGTTACTTAGTAATGTTGCGTCGTCAAGATTAGAGTAGTCCGCGCAACTCAGAGTACACACAAACGTGATAAAAAAACTGTAAGAAAGGACTAAAGTAAATAAACGAAACAATACTTTGGTCGAGAGCGTCGCGAACTAGGAACACTCGAAATAG
This sequence comes from Magicicada septendecula, assembly GCA_034769895.1. Taxonomy (NCBI): domain Eukaryota; kingdom Metazoa; phylum Arthropoda; class Insecta; order Hemiptera; family Cicadidae; genus Magicicada; species Magicicada septendecula. The sequence goes on from CM068373.1 coordinate 460,501,386, forward strand.
TTTCTAGTAAAAAGAGTTCTGCCTCTTGGGGAAGTTGACGCAGAAAACAAAAGAATAACATGAGTACAACGACAACGGTGAGACAATTTCTCTCAGAGAGAGGGGAAGAGATGGAGAGAGAATTAAACTTTAAACAATTTCACACAAACAGCGCCATTGTTGCCAATTGTCATTATTATAACAATACACAGAGGTTGTGCGCGTGCGCCCCTGTGTGAGTGTATTGTACAAAGTCAACCGACAGTGAACACTGTGCAAAAGTTATCTCTACGTCTTTCTCTCTCTACCTCCCCCCCTTCCAGTTTCAAAACTTTCTGCTGGCAAAGCTTATTATTATATTAATATAGACAGTTCTCTGTATCGAAAATGCGTAAACTGCTTGTTCATATATGTGGAACGCTTTGAACAATTCCAACATCTAACTTATCGTACTGGCTAGATTTTATTGAAAGAGTCAACTATTATTTGCCTGTTGCCGTTTGTTTCATTATAAATTTGATTTATCACATTCCTTATTACACGGAAGAAATGAACGTACTTCAATTTAATAATACTTGAGAGTAGGCCTACATGACTCTTCTTTACAATGCACCTTGGTTAGCTTGTCTTTTCTCTCTGACCTCTGTTTGAACGATTACTTGTAAAACTGGATATCAGTGAGATACGGATGCTGACACATACAGTATATGTGTTGGATTGTTTGAAGCAAGTGCGGGACATCCAGTATTTGGGATGTAATATTTCGTAGCGTCTAGATAAAGATGTGAAGAACAAGTTGAATAAATATAGATCCAACTGTCAGGCGAATCAAAAAACATTAAAGATAAAGTCAAAACTGAGACAACCAAAATTTAATTTTATAAAGTTATGGCGGTACCTCCTCTGAGTTAAGGACTCTGCAAAGGACGCCATGACAGAATTGAGGTTTTTAGGAATAGTCAAAGGATGTTTATATTTGCAGTAAGGATAGCCTATAAGGGTGAGCTTCAGACATCTCCAGTCTGAATGAACGTTGATGAATGTGAGAATAGATGGAGGGAACATGTTCTTCCTATGAAAAAGGGATCTGTACCAAAGGGAGCTCTATAACCTGAGCTCCACAGGGTAGTTGTTATCTAGAAAGCCCAGAATACAACGTCTGATTGTTAATTCAACTATAACAGTTGTAAATATAATAACAATTTGAAATCACAATGAAATGAGGCTTTTGAAAACGGAACGGGTGTCTACTCCTATAGAGTAATGTTAGCCGTACTGTAACATAGCCGTGCCGGTCTACAAACATTGTCTACTAGCTGTTTTGGCTTATCCACTTCATATCCGTTTACGGTAACTGAAATTTTTAAACGCTCGTTAGAGAAGAAAACAAGAAGTGATAACTAGCTCTTTTATACAATAGAGCTACCACGTCCTCTTTAAATTTGTAACATTTTCATAATAATCCTACTAATTATAATATAATGGTAGCAATATTTTGTAATAACATTGTTTTGTTTTTTGATCATGCGTAAAAATAATGCATGTCTTTAATAATGTTGTGGTACTGCTTCTATTAAATATTGTTACGACGGTCTACTCGATCGCCGTAGGTACAGTGGAAACAAAATAAGTACAAGACACCAATTAAGTCACTAATCACACCTTTAATTGTTACAGTAAAACAGTTCGTAATTAACAACACAGTCTCTACAACAAATCAAATGAAAATTGTACACACGCAATAAAATGTCCACAAATATTAAAACTCAATTGTATTACAATTATACCGTCCGAATATAAAACGCAACGCTTCACTACTAACTACTTGCACGTACACAGTAATAACCCGAACCGCTCTGTAAATATATCGCACTAATACTCTCGAACCGCACTATCCAAAATCTCGCATGGAACTGAAAAACTAAGGCCGCTACCCGATGTATTTATAGTCACGCTCACACACCAGAAGCTTCCAAACTGCGTCTTATCTCTCGTGCACTACGTAATTACTACGGCCTTGACACAGTCCGAGCGCCCGAGCGAAGCCCGGCACAGTCGAGAAAATTCTCGCAAAATGCGTCTAGTAGCACGTACACCACACGCTTACATCGAGATCTTTCTGGCACATTCGATAAACGCGTAGATTGTTCTGTGCTGTCGTAGCATTGTCCCCTCCTTAAGCCTGTTCGTCCCGAATTGGCAAAGCGTCTCTAAATTTGTATTTAGCTAGGCGATCTAGGTGGACGACCTTGAACTTTCGCTGTCCTTCCTGTTGAATCCGATAAACAACATCGTTAATTCTTTTTTTTACAGTGTAGGGTCCTTCCCAGTTAGACTGAAGCTTAGGTGAACGACCACGACGGCGCTTTGGATTGAACAACCAGACCTGATCTCCTTCTTGGAAACCCACACTATTGCTGCGAATGTCATACCGAGTTTTCATTTTATCACTGGCAATCTTCAGCCGTCCTCTTACCAAGCGATTCATTTCTCGCAGTTGGTTTTCTAATTGTGAGGAATAGTTCTTTGGCTCTTGGGACTGAGTCTCAGGTGATCCAAACATCAAGTCCCCAGGAAGACGAATCTCCCGCCCAAACACCAATTTTGCTGGAGTCATGCCGGTTGTGTCATGTACTGACGACCTATACGCCATAAGGAATAGTGGTATACGTTGGTCCCAGTCTGTTTGGTTCTCGTCAACAACTTTCGAAAGATGCTGCTCAAGTGTCCTGTTGAATCTCTCAACCATCCCGTCCGACTGAGGATGCAGAGGCGTTGTCCTGGTCTTTCGAATTCCAAGTAGACGGCATAATTCTTTAAACACTCCTGATTCGAAATTTCTCCCTTGATCCGTATGGATTTCCATAGGGGCTCCATAACGGCAACAGAAGTTGTGAACTAACTGCTTTGCCACAGTGGTAACCTCCTGATTTGGAATCGCGTAGGCTTCCACCCACTTAGTAAAGTAGTCACCTACAACCATGATGTACCGGTTTCCATCGTCAGTAACTGGGAATGGTCCAGCAATGTCTATGCCAATTCTCTCGAAAGGTTGTCCAAGGTTATACTGTCTCATTTTTCCCTGCTTCTGGTTTGTGGGCCCTTGCTTGCAGCACATATTTCACACGTCCGAACCCATTCCTCTACGTCGTGGCGAAGATGAAGCCAATAGAATCGTTTCCGTATTTTGTCAAGGGTTTTGTTAACGCCAAGATGGCCTCCAGATGTTCCATCATGCATCTCCTTCAAAACAGACTGCACTTTACTTCGGGGAACTATCAACTGCATGACCACGTCTCGTCCATCTGCACTTTCCCAAGCCCTTTTCAGCAATCCGTTTTCTAAGGTGAGAGATTCCCATTGTGCCCAGTAGCCCTTCAGCACTTCGAAACCATGGCAGATATCTTGCCAATCCTGACGGCGACCTTCCTCTTTTGCTGTCAAGATCGGTCCAATGTCTTCATCAGTCATCTGTTCTTGTCAACAGTCTTGTGTTGTCCAGCCGTCAGCCAGGAAATCTACAGTGATGGCTTCAACATGTTCGCTTGAGTTTTGTTCTTCCTTTCTGTGGCAATGTCGGCAGTCTTCCGGGCACGGTCTTCGTGATAAGCCATCTGCATTACCGTGCAGGCGCCCCCGCCGATGTTGTACCTTGAAGTTGTACTCTTGCAGACGTTCGAGCCACCTTGCCAACTGTCCTTCCGGATTTTTAAATCTCAAGACCCATCCAAGTGCAGCATGGTCGGTACGTAGTGAAAACTCTCTCCCATAGAGGTATTTATGGAAGTGCTCCAAAGCTCTGACAATTGCTAACAACTCTCTTCTTGTAACACAATAATTTCTCTCTGGTTTAGAAAGCGTCTTGCTGTAATACGCTATTTCTCGTTCTTCACCGTTCTGCACTTGAGACAAAACTGCTCCTAGACCAGTATTGCTTGCGTCTGTGTCTACGATGTACTTCCCTTCGGAAGCTGGAAAAGCGAGAATTGGCTGCGAACATAATGCAATCTTTAACGTTCTAAATGCTTGTTCACACTCTCTCGACCATTGGAAGTTTCGTTTATTTTCCGTTAGCTCATGTAGTGGTTTAGCAATAGTAGCGAAGCCTTTCACAAAACGTCGGTAATATGAGCATAACCCCAGGAAACTCCGAACTTCGTGTTTATTCTTCGGAACTGGCCAGTCTCTTACGGTGTCTACTTTATTAGGATCCATGCTTACGCCCGCTGCCGAAACCAGATGGCCCAAATACTGTACTTCCTTCTGGAATAGAGAACACTTCTTCGGGCTCAGCTTCAGTTGTGCACCGTGAATTCTAGTTAGAACTTCCTTAAGGTTTTCCAAATGATCTTCGAAAGTCTTCCCGATCACTATGACATCGTCTAAGTAAACAAGGCAAGTTTTCCACGTCAGGCCTCGGAGTATCAGGTCCATCAATCTCTCAAATGTTGCCGGTGCATTACAGAGTCCAAATGGCATGACGTTAAATTGGAATAAGCCACTTGGGGTTGAGAAAGCGGTCTTTTCCTTGTCTTCTTGATGAAGACCCACTTGCCAATATCCACTCTTCAGGTCCAATGTGGAAAACCACTGTGCTCCGGACAACGTGTCGAGTGTATCGTCAACGCGAGGTAATGGATAGCAGTCTTTCTTTGTAACGTCATTTAACCTCCGGTAGTCTACGCAGAAACGCAATCCACCATCCTTCTTCGCTACCAGCACTATAGGGGAAGACCAAGCACTTGACGAAGGTTCGAGTACTCCCTCTGTCAACATGTCCTGTACTAACCGAGACATCTCCTCTGGTTTAGATAATGGAGGCCTTCGAGGAGGTTGGCGTATCGGTGTTGTGTCCCCGGTATTGATGCGATGTTGCACAAGAGAGGTTCTTCCCAGTGACTGTCCCCGAACTGCAAAACAATCTTTGAATTCGTGTAAAAACTATCCGACTTCTTTTACCTCACCACTTGAGAGGTCGTTAGAAGATCTGTTCAATAATTCTTGCAGTTCGTCTGGTAATTTAGAAGTATCCGAAGAACTGGATCTTCGTTGCGTTATTCCGGCTACCCAGGCCACAGGAGTCAATTTGCCTAGGAGCGTATTGCTTTGTAAAGTGATAGCTTGATCCAAAATATTCGCCACTCTAATAGATACATTTCCGGTTTCGTAAGGTTTTACTAAACTTCTGGCAATTAGTATGCCCGGTGTGCTGACTACCTGGGGTTCGAATATAGAGCACTGATTGCCCCTAGTATCTACCGTAGTTCTAACCATGATGATCTTATCGGAGTTTGGCGGAACAGTTACGGCCACTTGGTTTATGACGTCCATCGATTTTTCTGCTGTCGTCATTGTTGATAGCATTACCTCTTCGCCTCCGATTCTCAAGACATTGTTTTTGAAGTCGACTATAAATCCGTATGCGTTCATAACGTCCACACCAAGAATTGCTTCATCCACAATGTCTGCAACAAGTACTTGATGATTAAACTCAAGTCGACCGAGGCGTAGGTGTATCTCCACTTTTCCATACACTTTTACAGGCCGTCCAGTAGCTGTTCGCAAGCTGCAAGAACACCAGATTGGCTTGAGATCTTTCACCACGTCGGGGCGCACAATAGAAACTGTTGCGCCTGTGTGTCAACTGTAATCGAGGTTGGCCTTTCTTGAACAAATCCGGTAACTACCAAGCTCCCGCTGTTTTTCTGAAGCGTAGAAATTGCGTATTCTCTAGGGGCTTCGTTCCTCCAGTTAGTCAGCACACGCCCCGTTGCACCGACTATTGCTCGTTTCCCTGCTGCTGAATTCTAACCCGACAATCTCGTTGTAGATGTCCAGGTTTCCCACATCGATAACACTTCGGTCTTCCATCCTTTCTTATTTTATTCTGTGGCGCCGACCGTCGAGTCTCTGTTCCTTGTTCTTCTTCCTCATCGTCTGTGCCGTCGCGATCTTTTAGCGCGCGCACTTTATGACTTGTCCAACCAGACGCTGATTTGGCGGCCTCAAATTGCAAAGCATGTACCAGGGCGTCCGCACTGTTCTGGTGTCTTGCCATTCGTAACACTTGCTGTAGTTCGTTATCTCGGACACCGGCAGTAAATGTCTGCATCGCAAAACGCGTTCGAAAATCTTCTGGCGCTTCAGGATAGGCCAGTCTAATTAGTCTGTCGATACTTGCTTCAAACTCTTGAAGACTTTCCCCGGAATGCTGTCGCCTTGCTCTCAACTGTGTGCAGTACACATCTCGCAAATGTTTATCACCATACCGTAATTCTAGAGCTTTTATCAACTCGGCATAGATGTTCTGGCTGTCAGGTGGCACTTTCTGTAGTAATTCTGCCGCAGGTCCTTTTAATGCAAGAACGAGTGAAACAGCCTTGTCTTTCTCTGTCCAATTATTTGCGCATGCAGCAGCTTCAAATTGGCGGAGGTACGTTGCCCAGTGACTGCTTCCGTCAAAGGTTGGAGCTTTGACATGAACTGTCCCTACTGCAGGCAAAGTGACTTTCTCTGTTAACTTATTTTCCGTGTCTTTTTCTGTCTTTATCACTGGTACAATCTGTTCAGAAATTTGTTTTGGTTGAATCTTCATGCACTGTTCAACTTCAATTTTAATTTGCTCTCTTATATTTGCCATTGAGTTTTCTACTGCAGATATTTTTGTTGACATAACTTCTTCCACAGTCAAGACAGATTTTTCTACTTTAGCTATTTTATTTGACATGGATTCTACTACGTCAGATATTCTGGTAATCTGATTATTGAGCTCACCTCGTAATTCACCTACGTCGCCACGTAGGAGACCCAATTCTGCGGTAGTATGGTCTTGTAACTGTTTCTGCATAGTTTCAAAGAGAGCTTCCGTTTTATCTTTTTGTCTTTCTTCTGTCTCTAGCATTAGTGCTTTCTGACGTTCCACAGCTTCTTCTCTTTCCTGCCTGCGTTTTTCATCCTGTCGTTTTTCTGCTTCTTCTCTTTCTTGTCTTCGTTCTTCTTTTTGTCGTCTTTCTGCTTCTTCCGCCTCCTGTCTGCGTCTTTCCTCTGCTTCCAGCAGGAGGGTTTTCTGTCTCTCTTCCGCTTTCTCTGCATCCTGTCGTCGTCGTTCTTCTGTCTGCAACAACAGCGCCTGGAAATTTTCCATCATCTGACTGGCATCCATTGTTTTTCGATTAATTACGAATTACACTCGTCTTGTACAAAGTATCCACTGTTTCCACTGTTACGTTCTATCCCTGTTCTGACACCACTGTTACGACGGTCTACTCGATCGTCGTAGGTACAGTGGAAACAAAATAAGTACAAGACACCAATTAAGTCACTAATCACACCTTTAATTGTTACAGTAAAACAGTTCGTAATTAACAACACAGTCTCTACAACAAATCAAATGAAAATTGTACACACGCAATAAAATGTCCACAAATATTAAAACTCAATTGTATTACAATTATACCGTCCGAATATAAAACGCAACGCTTCACTACTAACTACTTGCACGTACACAGTAATAACCCGAACCGCTCTGTAAATATATCGCACTAATACTCTCGAACCGCACTATCCAAAATCTCGCATGGAACTGAAAAACTAAGGCCGCTACCCGATGTATTTATAGTCACGCTCACACACCAGAAGCTTCCAAACTGCGTCTTATCTCTCGTGCACTACGTAATTACTACGGTCTTGACACAGTCCGAGCGCCCGAGCGAAGCCCGGCACAGTCGAGAAAATTCTCGCAAAATGCTTCTAGTAGCACGTACACCACACGCTTACATCCAGATCTTTCTGGCACATTCGATAAACGCGTAGATTGTTCTGTGCTGTCGTAGCAATATTTTTCACACCACAATAAAAATACAATGACTATTAACATACACTTTTTCTTACAATAGGCCTACTGGTGTCACAACAAATGAGGGAAAGAAATAAGAAGATTTAGTGAACGGTTACATGTAATTTTTTTAATTTATGAGTTTTATAGCTACGCGTTCTGCTGAGAGATTTAAAGCAAACTAATTTTTTTGTTAATTTACAGAAATTATTATTTGGCCAAAAATATTCTTATTACAGGCGTTGCGTAGCTCATGGAGAATATGACGGATATGCTGTTTCTGTTGTAGGTTCCAGTGGATTTGACAGTGGTTAGGTTTGGTGTACCAAACTGTTCGTTCCTTTCTATTCAGTCGACATATTATTTTTACGTAGATATTAAAGTGACGAATAATCAAATCTTAAGTAGCCGGCAACTATTTCTGAAAGTATAGTTATTTTAGGTTATACTTTTTATATCCGATTACGGTAACTGAAATTTTAAATGCTTATTGGAAATGAACAAAGGAACCGATAAAAGTTTTTTCCATATTCACCGTACATAAAAAGAGAAAAGGGGCTAGTGGTATCGTATCTCTGTTGCGAGTTGGGGGGGGGGCGAGTTGGTGGAGGTTTTTGAGACGTAATGGAGCAAACAGTTCGGTATGATGGACTATGTTTGCTGCGCGCGCGCTCGCACGAGCCTGTATATGTGTGTGCTACCAGCAGACAGACAGTAACCGATACCCCGGTCACCAGCGTCGCAACCACCCCACTTTGGGTTTCCACCCCCTTAGACATCACAAAGCACTCAGAATAGTCAGAGAGCAGACGTGAGAACTCCGACAGTTGTTATCCTACGAAACACATTCAGCGGAAAAATTAAGAAAATACATTATGTGAACGATACGCGTCGCCGCCGGACGCCCGTCCTCCAAATACACAACGAGCTCTCCACTGGATCACGTTCGTATGTGTTCGGAGACATGCACGTTGTGTTGTGTATCCCATGGCGAAGATAATTTTGCATTTTCCAGATAATTTTGTATTTTACGAACAATTGAAAATGCAACTTGAAGGGAATAAATTTACTGGTTGTTGATGAACGAACAGTCTTCAAAAATAATTTTTTTTTTAATTTAGGTTTTAATTAACAACACGTTAACCGCAGTTGTATTCTGAAACAGTGGCGTATTTGGGGGGGGGGGGAGACGAACAGGAACTGAACCCCCAGAGGGTCGAATAGTTGACGAATTTTGTTAATCTCTTAATTTTTAGGCTGTTTCATTAGTTGTTTCAGCTACAGTATGTACGCTAATATAACAGTAGCTCTTTGTACAAACAGGTTTATTACACAGCATTAGGGTATACGTTGGAAATATGAAATATAGGAAAATCAATTCAGTCAATAAATATACGTTAAAAATGTTTCAATAACACGCATTGTTATAGTGTTATTACCGTTTATTTTAATGGGACAGATTTCAGGCATGTTACTACTAGTTTGTCAGTCATTTTAAAGATAGTAATGTTGATTAGCCTTATTTTTCTTTTTTTTTTTTTTGTACGAAGCTGACCCGACCCCGGACTCTAAAACAAAATTCTAGATAAGCCACTGTTCTGGAAACTGACCTTTCGACCTGTGAACGTCTTCAGATGTTACAAAAAATTAACCTAAATATAAGAAACTTTGCAAATGCAAAACAAACACCGTCAGGAGACAGAAGCAATAAACGTCAGGAAACAGATACTTCACTTTTTTGTCAATATAAAACTAAAATATTAAGACCACTCGATATCCTTGAATAGATTTACTAGAGTCAACAAATTCACTCACAACGAGTTCTCACAAGTAGAGTCGGTGTATGGTTAGCCGGGCTGTTACGCCGTGGTCTATAGATGTTAAGTGGAGACGTATCGGCCTCCCCATCGGAAGTCATATTCAGTACAAAATTTGTTTTGGCAGTTGTTGGCCAAATAAACAGTGTATGCTATTTAGTCTATACAGTCTACCTCATTACTGGGGTTAGTAGGTGAACAACTGCCACAGACAAACTACGTCTGCCACCTTACCATCCCGATCTGAATCCTATAGAATTTGTCTGGGGTGATATTAAAGGAGGATTTATTTGCACATAATTTTAGTGGATTATCTTTAGATGAAAAGAAAAATTGTTCCGAAAAAATAGTTGATAATTTTACAATTGAAAAGTGGAAAACATGTTGTGAACATACAAACAAAAAAGAACAGTACTGGATTACGGATCATATTATGGATGAAGAAGTGGACAAATTAATTATTTCTGTGGGAGAAGAAGGAAAATTAACACCATAAATATTTACCATTTTTTATTACTAATAATTAATTAGATTAATTAACGTTATTTATTGTTAAAAAGGTTTAATAACATTAACTTTTATTATAGCGGTAGGCACCTCGATTTACACAGGCGGTTGCTTTATGTAGCATAAGAAATGTTTTTAAACCATGCCTTTCACAAATGTTGGGGTTAGGTTCTGGAAATATTATTTTCAAATTAAGTAGAGTTCTGGTCTACTCAAATTAAGTAGAGTCTATACAAAGTTAAGGATTTTGGAATCTGTTAGTAGTGAATTTTATAGTAACGTGCATGATTATTTTGTGATCCGTTACTTTGAATAGTCTGTTACAAATTAATACCATGCGTACGTTTTCGCACTCGAAGAACAATTCGTTGCCGGTATATAAATAACACGTGTAAAATACTGCAGTAATAAGTGTGACTGACGATAATCGAGGGGGTAACGTTCCCCCTTCGTTGTGACGCTGTTGTGACGGCAGTCCCCACTCCAACTATTTTTTGTCTCTGGTCTAGCTATAACTTTGTAAACCTGTTTTATGATGTATAAATATATATTTTTTAATAACTGAAGAATTTTTAAAACTGTATCCTTATTTTATACCAACTTATTGTCTTAGGATTCAAACAATAGATTGAGAAAAGAAATTCACGAAAAATAGTCAACGCCGTTGTTACCAACCAACAAAAAATCCAAACTAACAAAACAAAAATTCCAAACTAACAAACGCAAATTAGTACACCAAACAAAGCTAACGTTTTAACGAAAGCTAATTTAGGCCTACATATTAATAACCGATACGGCAATAAATAATAAACTGTATCTCCGTTGTCTCCGACAAGTTTCCGTCTTCTCCTTCACCTGTTGCATCATCACTATAATCGTTATTCTTCTTCTTCTTCTTCTTCTTCTTCTTCTTCTTCTTCTTCTTCTTCTTCTTCTTCATCTTCTTCTTCATCTTCATCTTTTCTTTTTTCTTCTTTTCCTTCTTCTTCTTAAAATTCTTTCCTTCCCCTCCTTTCCCTCCTCTAACTCCTCCTTCATCTTTCTTTTCTAGACATATACCTACTTGCGCTACTGCCACTATTTCCTTGTATTCCCTAGAATTATTTTGCCGCTTGGAACATTTTCCCCTTTGTAAACGCAGTATTTTGTTGTCTGCCAATATCTTGTCTTCGTTTGCTCGCATACTCATTATTTGTAGTAATTGTGAAAATATTTTTAATGCTTCTCTAATATCTACTTTCTTAATCCTGTCCAGCGTTTTGTATCCTCTAACTGATATCAAAAACGTCATTCCTGCAGCCCGTAAATCTTCCTTCTTCATTGCCCATCACCCAAAGCATCACTCTTCACTTTCATAACGAAACACTGGTACTGTCATAAGTTTGTAAAACTTTTAACCGTGTTTATTTCCGAATTGTCTCCTCAAGGGTTAGCCGAATTGTAACAGCCATACCTCCAAAATTTACCCAATTCATTGATAATGGCACTTTTTTACTTCAACTGATCCTAAATAATGAAAATGTGAAACCTCGTCTACACACGTGTTAGGAAATAAGTTTTTAATCGCTTCAACTTTCTGCCATAAAATATCATATACTTAGCTTTGTTGATGGAAACATTAATCCATAGAAGGAACATAAACCTATGCAAGAGAAGCAGCAGCTCATGTATTCTTTGTGTTTCATTACTTTTAAGGCTTTGTAGAAGTTAAACTGAAGTTGCCGACTTGTTGTTTCTAAGTATTGTGTCCTGTTTTTTAATTTTTTTATCACGTCGTCAACGCGTATGTTAAAAACTGTGAGGGACCACATTACATTTCTGTCGAACACCTCTCAACCAAGTTACGTACAAATGTACACAGGCATATCAGTTTTTGTCCGTGCGTTCGCGTTAGTCAACGTCTGTGTTCGTGTTATAAAGAACAGCTCCATAAAACGAACGAACGTTATTAGACTGCGATAACCACGGATTTCATTTTGTGTCGGCCGGTTGTGGCCGTTTCGGGTTTTTGCAAATCATTTTAGAGGACTCGTGTAACCGCCGCCCGTGAAATTGTTATTGTTGCTGGTATTAATTTATTATTAAACGCGGCCGGCAGGGGCGTGTAGTTGTTGTAATTAATTTCGTGTAACCTCGCACGCACGCGCGCGCCCCACACAAATTTACATATTACATCGACGCAGACAAGTATGTGTTGTGTGCTGTGTACACAGCAGACCAATCTCTCCCCCTCGCCGGGGATGGACCACCCCGAGGGGGAGAGTGAGAGAAAATATTCTGCCGGGTAAATATACATTCAGAGGCTAATGTGTTTAATGTTTTATTGTCGCGGCATTTGTGTTTATTTAACACTGCCACCGCCAACAGTGTCGTCACAGTTGCAAACGTAGGTCTACTCATCCAATGACATCTGACATGACATCCTGTAACTGAAATGAAATTCATTAGACTTTTTTAATGACTAATGACTCTTAGCTCGGTTTGAAACCAATGCATTTTCTTATTTTTGTTGACGTTTCGATTCGTCAAAACAAAATTTGGTAGTCCGCTGCCCCGGGGGCGTATTTACGAGGGGCGAATGGGACCTGACCCCCTTCCCAGAGGGTAGAGGAAGTTAATGAATTTTGTGAATCTCTAAATTTTTGGCTGTTTCATTATTTTTTCAACTGTGTACGCTAATATACAGTAGTAACTACTTTTAAAATCTACAAACAGGTTTATTACACAGCATTACGTCATACGTTTGAAATATGAAATGTTGGAAAATCATTCAGTCGATAAATACCTTGAAAACAATGTTTGATTAACAAGTATTTTTATTCTGTTATTACCGTTTACTGTAATGACACTGATATCAGCCACTTTAAAGATAGCAATGTTGATTAGTCTTACCTTGTTTTATTCTTATGTATGAAGTCGACCCGATCCGAACCACCCCCACCCCCCCAGGGCAAATTCTAGATACGCCATTGCCGCTTTCCTCGGCTTAACTACTGAAGACTACCCGAAGTTGTAAATAATCGAATCGTTGACAGAAATCAGATTACGACGACTTATATCCCACCGAGATGTTTTCTCCATAATAGTAGATAGAGTTGTGAAGGAGTTTTTTATCAAACGTAAAGAAGTTTTATGTAGGAATGTGGCTCATTGTGCTAGCTTGTAACACAATGTGTTTAGAAGGTAAGGCAATCACTGAAGGAAAAACTTAATATACTTAATTATTTTACATTTTTCTTTTTGATTAGATTAAATGTAGAGCACATAAACAGTGGAATTACGTAGCTACCGCCAGTGTCATATGCCAAGACACGAGGGCGAATATATTGCTACGACAGTTACGTAATGCTCTCGACTTTTCGAGAGCGTCGTTCGACCCGCTTCTCGGCTAGCCGACCAGGTGCAGTGTCTCAGTCAAACCCGTTCCAGATTGCACGAGCTCTTGTTACTACGAAAATTATGTTGGCACACGGCCAGAAGTATGGAAAATTATTCTGGAACATCTGCGGATATATATGGGTTTACGGGCGGTTTAGAAGTTAGTTACACCTGACGATATTGTAGAGAGCGCGGCAAGTGATTGTTGCGGATTAGTGAAATTATTGTGTTATAATTAATGCAGAACTGTAACAGTTGACAATTATTATTGGGTGTGGACAAATTTAACTTGAATTGTCGTATGAGAGTACCTTGTTGGTTTTAAATTGTTATTTGTGACTAACTAAAGCTGGCAATTAGTGACGTCATTGGTGTCTGCACTCTGTTTCCACTGTCCAATACTACGATCCGTGAGACGGGCATAACAATCGACAACGTTTTCAACTAATAATCGATAACTGAAGGAACTTGTCTTTCCCTTCCAAATCGTATACAGCGGATAAACACATTTTATTAAATAGATACGCGTCGTTATTTAATAAGTTTGTTCATTGTGTAGGCCTACGTTATTTAAAAAAAAAAAACCATAATTTTTATAATTTTACATATGCACTTTATTTGTTAGGCCTACTGCAATTCACCGTTCACTATTTACACTTCTTTTCAACAATTTTCAATTATATAAATGGCTTCCTCCTCCTGTCGGCGTGTCCTTCTAGCAACTATTTCCTCCTTTCGTTTTTGTTCTGCACACTTCCGTATTCCACAGGTTTCTTCGCATTGTCTTTATCAACTTTTGTTTTCCCGTTATCTTTCAGCTCCTTCTCCTTTCCTTCTGCCCGGAATACCTAAACTATTATTTATGTTATCCATTTGTCTGGAATCTTCAAGTTAAACGGACGTGATATCCTATTATTTAAAATAAAAATCTGCAAAATGATCTATAGAACAGTTCTTGAAATCCACGTACACATAGTGTGAAATTATACATCCTCTTTCAAGACAAAAATGTCATAAAAATAGTTAAAATTGGGCTTTTTTGTTGGACATATCGCCCGAACAAAACAAAATTATCTCTACAACGTCATGAAGTCGATGCAATTGTATAGAGCATAGCGACTCGTTTGGCGTAGGCTCTGCTGGGTAGACGGTATAAGGGAGAGTGCTGACAGTCTGATCAAGTTTCGGAACTGGAGAATGTCAGAACACGATCGACAATATTGATGGAGACGTCTTGAGAATCCCAGGACTCACCGATGGTTGTGGTGCTGTTGGATGATGTAAAGATGATGATTATGATTTTTCCGGACCTTTTTTGCCTCTCCTTATTTTACGATTTTCCTTTTTTACCTGTATCGTACCAGTTATATTTCTTCTTTATATTCTAATGTGACGACCTCAACTGCGTACGTTGCTTAATTTTTGTTGACGATTCCGTTCGACTTCACAGAAAGTCCCTTCTGTAGATTTAATTCATCTTATCGTCTACCTTAATACACAACTTTCTTCTCCTTATGCCATTATATTACGTACAGCAGCGCGCACTACAGTATGGTAATGATTATTACAGTATATTACATAATGGTTATAGTATATTGCATAATGGTTACAGTATATTACATAATAGTTACAGTATATTACATAATGGTTACAGTATATTGCATAATGGTTACAATATATTACATAATGGTTACAGTATATTACATAATGGTTACAGTATATTACCAAAAAGTAATTTGAAAAGTAAACTCACCGCAAATAATTCTTAATAAGGACGCAAGCAAACAACTTCAGATGACTACAACTAAATGTTAGTTCCTGCAACATTTCCTGTTCTACTTTCTAAAACCTGACTAAGGATGACTGTTAGTGTGAAGTAGAACCGCCAGTGAAACACGAAACAAGTAAACATAAATGTCTTAAGCTACTAAATAGCAGGAATTTTTTAATAGTTTGCAACATGTAATATATACGCACGTTACCTATGTTATTGCCATAAACCCTCTACAGGTTTTGTATATTTTATTAACCACATTTTGTGTTTCCTTTATGTTTTAAAATCCTTCATCCTTTGCGTTTCTTATTCAGCAAGATGAGACATGAGACACGAAACTAATTGCTACTAGTAGGCATTGAATGTAACAAGACAAGTAGAGTATGAAAATAATATTTGTTGTTGATTCACCTCAAGAGAGCTGACCTTTATGTGTGTGAAAGAATTTTTGTGGGATAACTAGAGAGTTTCAGTGTTTTAGTTAACAAAATAGTATACGGGAAAGTAGCAGGAAAATCAGGCTACTAAGAAGGAGAGATAGGGAAAGGAGAAGAAAAAAAAAGGAAGAAAAATATGAAGATGATAATGATAAGGATTATAATTACGGTCATGAAAGCATGTTTCAATGCTGCAGGTGCGAACTGTCGTAGAGTCTCGTCAAGGTGAAGAGTGGGCGGATATTATTAACTTGCCTTAGGCCGAGTAAGGTCGGTCAGATTACAATCATAGTTTAATATCCGTTATGTCTCGCATTGCATTTGCTTGCGTACAATTTACAGTCGCTTCGTCAGTGACGACATTTACGTCTATAGCTACTAAATTTATACTCTAACCTATCTTTTTTAACTTCTTTGTTTCATCGACTAGTAAGAATTATTCTTTTCCCATGGTGTGTTAGCTTTTAAAATTTGGCTTCGATTTGACGAATTTTTAAAAAATTATGGAGGTTAGATCTTTCTCTCTCTTTGTGTGTTACCAATTGCTTGATTGTTTTGATGCGGCCAGCGTCCGTCTCTTAATCTGAGTCCTGAACAAATCTCTTTGAGGCCAGGTAACTGCTAATTCCTCCTTGAATCAGCGGAATTCCATGCAACGAGTTTTTTTTTATTTAGGCTTCCGTCACAAAATAGGAATAATTTACAGAGTCGGGTATAGTTCAGCAGGTGATAAATAGTTTAACCGATGATTAACTTAACCTAACCTAACCAATAACGAAAAATATTAACTGAACTTACGTCTCATTGTCTGGATCAGTTTTCCTCATTAAACATGAATTGTTTTTAACGAAACTGTTTTTCCGTTTGGAAATAAGTGAATTTACAGATATTCACCGTCATGAGACAAAAAATTAAAATGTAACCTACAGGTACAACATAAAGTAAAAATTAACCTACCCATTCAGGTATCCATTAGTCATTAGTGGACTGTGTCGGGATATGGTTAAGCCTTCAGACTCGCCATTCTTTTAAATTGATGGTTTCTCCTGTAGGCCTACTATTGACAAATCTAATGGACACAAAGCGCGTATCTCAATAACACGTAAATAAAACAATTGTTCATAGGACAGTTTGGAGCCGTGAACAAGTCCGCAAAATCAAGTGGCCCTATTCCGTTGACGGTGATTTTGTAAATTATCATTCACTCAGAGAACCACTCACAGTGACACACAGAACCACTCACAGAGAACCCAGGTGACACAGCTTACGTATCCACTGAACAAACAAAATCCACCTCTCTACAGTTTGCGCAGTGTAAAGCACCATAATAATAGAAATGGATAAATTCAGTTCGTGACACATATCAGGTAAGGTCCTGAGTTTTTTTTAGGCATAGATTATCAGCTGTTTGTTTAGATTTGCAAATGATGACAAGCAAACGCCTTAAAAGTAGTGCTACGAAATTATTTAACGTTCTCGGAAAGTAGAGAGCTTCATTCTACACGTTTCTCGACTAGTCCAGCGTGCACGTCTGTGTCAAGGCCGTGGGCTAATGTAGCCTCCAGACTGTTCGAGCACTTGTAACTATGCAAAATATATCGGCACGTCGCCAGGAGTATGCAAAATTATTGTGGAACTTCTGCGGGGAATATATAAGCGTCTACGGCCGGCTTAGAAGTTATTACACCTGGCAATATTGTAGAGTACGGAACAAGTGATTATTGCAGATTAATGGAAAGTGACTATTGTGTTTATTAGTGCGGTATTGTTAATAAGGTGTCATTATTATTGCGTGTGAACAAATCCAACTTCAATTGTTGTATGAGAGTACCTTGTTGATTTAAAATTGTAATTGCGGCTACTTAAAGCTGCTGAATAGTGGTGATTTCATTGGTGTCAGTATTTTGTTTCCACTGTAGAATACGGCGATCCGTGAGACCGACGTAACAGTGCGTCAGAACCTTTAACAGTGGAAACAAAGGACACTTAGTAGAAGAGTAGTGTACGCGGTAAGTCAATTGCAAAAATGGATACCAGTCCAAAGATTGAAATTTTCCATGCGCTGGGTTGCAGACATTGGAATGACATCGGCAGGATGAGAACGCCGGCAGGAAAGAGAAGGGACAGAAGAACGGCTGAAAGCACTAATTTTGGAATCTGAAGGACAACAAAAAGAAGAATGTAAGCGATAAGCCACTGCGAACCTTCAGACCGTCGTAACAGTATTCTCAGACAATCAAACGTGTGGTACCTCTCGGTAACACTTAAATGTATACCACAAGAGTATCTTATCTATTATATATATATATATATATATATATATATACTCAAACTTTCACTAGTGAACACTTACTTTTGGTTTTATGTCCCAAACGTTTCGACGTGGTGTCCGTCTTCCTCAGTGGGATTTGAAATACAGAGTGTCAGTACAAAGTAACCGTTATGGGTTGTAGGTGTGTGTGGTGGGGGTTGCTGGTGGGAGGGAATTGGCGCTGGGATTCAAAGTGTGTGTTTGAACAAGTGTATCAAAAAGTATATGTGATCTATAGTGTAATTGGTCATTTAATATGTTGTTTGGTTGTAGTGTGTGATGTCTGTATATTTCATATTGTTCTGCTGTGTTTAGTTTTCTACATTTAGGTAAGTAGTGTGGTATTTCCATGTTGTGTTCTATGTTTGTGTAACCGTGGTTTCCATTTTGTAAATGTGTAGCGAATGTGGAGTGTATGTAGTTTGTGGTGAAGGCTTTTAAATGTTCAGAAAAAAGATCTTCCCGTCTGGCCGATGTAGAACTGGTTACAATCACTGCAGTTTAATTTGTAAACACCTGTTTTTCTGTATGTGTCTGTGTCTTTGTTAGTATTATTTATGTGTTTCTTGATGGTGTTGTTAGTCCTGTATGCTACTTTATAATTGTGTTTCCTGAATGTGTTAGCAATTTTGTGTGTGTTGGAATTGTAGTATGTGAGTGTGATGTATTTACTGGGTTGTGTACTGTTGGTTTTATGTGTTTTACTTTTTGTGTTTAGGATGCGTTTGTGTAGTTTGTTTATTAAATCGGGATTGTATCCATTTTTGACTGCTATATATTTGATTGTGTTGAGTTCTTCTTGGTAGTCATGTATGTTTTGGCGTATTGAAGTGAGCCTATGGAGCATGTAGTTGAAAGCTGCATGTTTGTGTTGAGTTGGGTGGTTGGATGAATTATGTATGACCACGTTTGTACTGACACTCTGTATTTCAAATCCCACTGAGGAAGACGGACACCACGTCGAAACGTTTGGGACATAAAACCAAAAGTAAGTGTTCACTAATGAAAGACAATTATCTTATCTAGTTTTTCCTTCTGATGCTTTTTGCACAGCACAATTAAATTATCTCGATTATTTTCCCGGCACAATTAACTAACTGAACAGATAATACAGGGATTGCAGAATACTGATGTTTGCCTTGTTCTAACAGTTTATGTGTGGCCGCCATTACCAACCCGTACACATACAACGATAAAACCGCAGCTGTGTGAACATATGTGATCCCCGCGAAACCGCAAACGCAAAACAGTTAGCAAAAACGATAAACGGAATCGAAAATTTAGTTAATTAATATTCGATAACGACCCGCGGTGTCGTGGTTACTAAACTGGCAGTCCAGCACGAGGCAGGGCAACGTCCTAACTAACTCGGCATACATCATTCCGATGTTGATACGAATTTACAATATATATTGTCGAAATGTTGGCTTTATGATCTGAATTTACGTGCTTTGATATGAAGTAACTTTGCAGAGTTGACTGCAATCAAGTGCTTGAACATACCATTAGAGAACCATCTTTAGTTGTTATAACCTCAACTTGCCGTGCTCGAGTTGGTCGGTGTTGTACGAGCAACGGCAAATGACTTAATAATAATGCTGAGTCAAACTATTCTTGCCGAGAATACTGACC
Source organism: Magicicada septendecula (assembly GCA_034769895.1). Taxonomy (NCBI): domain Eukaryota; kingdom Metazoa; phylum Arthropoda; class Insecta; order Hemiptera; family Cicadidae; genus Magicicada; species Magicicada septendecula. The sequence continues at coordinate 460,521,055 of CM068373.1, forward strand.
CACTTTGGTAAGTCACAAACTAGCTGCTACGTTACCAACAAACTCGGACCAATAACCAGACTTGGTTAACACTGAACGTTATGAAAAGTTATATCATTCACAGTTATCAAAGGTTCGTGATTTTTAATTTAGTTCTTTCATTCAACATAATAGTTATTACTGCAGGCAAACCTATTTGTAAATGCAGAAAAATAAAAAGTATTCCTTTTATACAGAACCCATTTGGCTCTATTATAATTGCCTCCATTTTTTTTAAACTTTCATTTTACTGTGTACTGTCAGTTAAACACGCCCAACGTAATGAGATAATCTATGATTGAGTCATACCTTATCAATGGGTCTGTTTCCATATCCTATGCATTTACTATGGTAAATGATTATATAATCTTCGCCTGATCTCTCTCTCTCTCTCTCTCTCTCTCTCTCTCTCTCTCTCTCTCTCTCTCTCTCTCTACCTATCTATCGATCTATTTATCTATCTATATATCTATCTATATATCTTCTGTCTATCTACTTTCTCCTTCTCCCTTACTCCCTTATTAATATCAAAAAGTAAAACCGTTAACAGGTTATAATATTGTGCTTCTGTAGTAGAAACGTCTAGGCCGACCGTTTGAAGTCTTCCGTGGAGACAGAGTATGTTTTCTTCACAAATAGTCGGAATCGACTATATACGTGTCGATACATGTCGACTGTAGCCGGAATCGACGACGATTTTTCCAACGTTGCAATTACCTTCATATTCACTTACTGCCTGAATAAGCTATCGAATATCTCTTCAAAAATTTCGTCTATATTATATAATTTTGTTTCAGAAATTAATTTCGTGCTGTGAACTCTTGGCATTCTTTCGACTATCTCGACTCACTTGACAGAAGTACATTCAGATCAAACGAAGGCAGTTAGATCTCAAGCTTACATATGCCTTGGCTTGGACACAAGCCTAAACTATCATTAAATAATAAACACTTCTTATACAAAGTCTACACGCTCCTACGGACTCCAGCTGTGGGAATGCGCCAATCCTACAATATTAAAATTCATCCAATGATCTCAATCACACTTCACACCGACCTGAAATTGGCACTCATGAAAGGCGAAATCCAGAGGATTGCAACGAAGTAATGCTATTGAATAGTAGATTATGAAAACGAGTTAACAGGGCACCTGTACAACAGTCCCGGTGAAAGAAGACTTCACAGAATTTAGCCTCAAGACTTGCTACATCCTTCAAAACATTGTTCGTAAAAACAGTGTTTGCTTTTTTACAAAGAAAGGCGTGACATCGATTTTTTGCCGGCAAATAAAGATAAACAAGTGGAAGTGAATGAATTACAGCGAATTAGTACGACTCAGCGCGAATCTGATTTCTATAGGTTTTGCTGACTTAGCGATTCATAAGCATAAGCTCTAGTCAAGTCCTTAAACCCCCAAGCAACTTACCAGCACATGGTACAGACCTCTGTGTGTACGGTCATTACGACAGTTTGTCGTTTTATAATAACAATAATATTACTATTACATTATTATTATTATCATCATCATTATTCTTATTCTTATTATTCTTATTATTATTATAAGGGTAATATATATTGCAATGAAACAAATATAAGGCATAGTAAATTACAACAAAATAATATCAGTCTTTTATCTGGAGTTAGGAATTTATTTTAAAACAAATTTAATATGGTCTATGATATGAACATAAATTATTTATTCTTAAATTTTAATAGAGTCTGTAAAATGGTTTGAATGTTTTTCTCTCTTATAGTCTATTTTACTTGTTCGACGAAATCCCTTGACGAACCGTTGAACTGCTCCACAGCCACACTCGTCGCCTGCTGAATCCGCTGCAATGATGACACGTAGAACTCTCGCAACACACGCACGGACGCCGTTTCACCGATAGAGTTTATCTCATTTATCACATGGCTCGATAATGGGTTTAACTATTTAATTCGATTTCGGTGTGTTTTTACGTACACCTTCCGGTATCTTGACGTGTCCTCGCGTTCACCCAGATGTATTTCGGCAAATACACCTGATTCCTATGAGGAAAAATCTTTACTATCGCGAGATAGCACTGTTTAATTTATAATTAAATTGTTTTGAGTTCTAATATCCAATCAATCCAGCAAACGAGCAACTCGTTGCTAAGACCCTGTACTCGTAACCCTTATGTAGAACGTATACTGTTACGACAAACCCGCTCAGAGACAACGTCTGTTAAGACCGAGCTGTTAAGTTGAACTGAGCCAAGCTTCTTTCACGAGGGACCAATCTGAATGAAAATTGGAGCCTCCGATTGGTTAAAACCCTTAGCACGTGATTGATGGGTTAGATAAATAGACATGTCCTGATCAATTTTGCTGAAGACTGCAATAGCATGTACAGATTTTATCTAAAAGTTTTATGACTTTCAGAAGATAAGGATTCTTTAGAAAAGTAAATTCTGTTAAAAAATACATATTAAAATAATATGTTTTGAGTCTTTGACATATGAAAAATGTAGTGCTAATTCAGAAGTATGAGATGTCCAAGTTTCAATTCGATACGTTAATTTACACCAGAGTTATACATGTAAATACGAATAACACGCGCGCACGCGCACTCGCGCACTAAATTCGCACTTGACATGACAGAAAATAAATTTACCGGTATTTTAACATACAACAGTTAATTACCCATTTCTTATTTCAAAACTTATAGCTATTTTAAAAAATTTTAACAAAATCAATTTTCAACATGTTTATTACGTCATAAATTGTATAAAAGCATGTAGTCATAGCTAAAAAGACCCTTTCTGCGATGTTCCATTACAATATATATACAACAAGTTTTGTAATATAAATGCATATATAATAAAATGCACCCCAATATCTGTGGGGGAAGAAGTCAATATCAAGTTATTAAAAAAGTCCAAAGGGATTTAGAAAAAAATAATATAAACGCAGAAAAAGCAATTGAAAGAGAATTTTTTTGAGCAAAAGTGTTAACAATGGAGGAGTCCAGGGTAGGAGAGAGAAAAACGTAGGTTCAAAGACACTGAAGACAGGAAGAAGATACACAGTGAAAAGATGAAAGGATATTGGAGAAAAGGAAAAGAACAAAGAATAAAGAATTGAAATTGGCATGTAGTCCTTATATGGCCGATACAAAAATATGCTACCCCCCATACACATAAACACACACGCACACAATCATAAAAATCATTATTTCTTTATGCAAGTCTTAAAGACTTTGCAACATTCAATTCTTCTGTCACTGTTTTCTGGGAGTTTCCGTTCGTAGACAACAACGATCCCTGAATTTACGTTAGCGTTTAAATGTCTTGCTAACATACGCAAAACGAATTACTTTTATAAATTAGTATTTACGAAACCATAAATATTTTCTGTTACATAATAGTGATTTGTGAAAAGTACTTCATGTGCGGAAACTTTAATAAATGCTTACAAAAATTATTATATCATACTGCAGGAAATTTAAGAGTTACATTTGATTTACACAAATACATTTAAAAGAAAATCGTGAAAGTTTTGCAGTGCACTAAGTTTGTATCAAAATTATTATATCATACTGCAGGAAACTTAAGAGTTACATTTGATTGACACATATACATTTAAAAGAAAATCGTGAAAGTTTTGCAATGCACTAAGTTTGTACCAAAATTATTATATCATACTGTAGGAAATTTAAGAGTTACATTTGATTGACACATATACATTTAGGCTAAAAGAAGATCGTGAAAGTTTTGAAGTGCACTAAGTTTGTATCAAAATTATTATATCAGACTGCAGGAAATTTAAGAGTTACATTTTATTGACACATAAAGGCCTACATTTAAAATAAAATCGTGAAAGTTTTGCAGTGCATTAAGTTTGTATCAAAATTAGTTTTTTTAAGTTCCTCACTCGCGTTTACCAGTTCTAGATTAATATTTAGAACAAATATTCTACGAATTTAATCTTTAAGATATAAAATATAATAACATATGGTGATGTTGTTGTGCTACTGAAAAAACACGACATAGGTGGTCAGAAACCAAACTTGCAAGCCAAAAAAAAAAAAAAAAAAAAGACCCACGCGCACAGTTGCAACAACTTCACTTCAGATTATGTGAAGGTTTTTTATGATGTAGGTCTACAAGTCGCGATATAGCATGTGGCACATTTTTGGGGTCTTAATATGTACAACCGAAGCTTGAGTTAAGTAAATTGGCATCCATAGTGCTATACGAAAAATAATAGTGTTTACTAAATATGTCAACAAATAAACTGCACGCGCACACACACGCATATCTAATGTTAAAAGTAATAAGTATTTTGAAGCACAGACTCGCTTTTCTCTACGCGTACATTTGCGTGGTAGGAACGTCTGATAACAATTTTTCTGTCGACAAGAACGTTTTATTGATATTGTTATCAATACAAAACGTTTCGCACGTTCTGTGATGTTTACCAAACAGGTGCTGATCTGTTTGAGTGGTCGTCGCGTGGGATTGCTGTTTGCAGCCGTGACACGATGACTTGTTAAATGGAATTCACTATAAGTGGTTGCATTTGTGCACCGAACCCTGGACAACACATACATCTGCTAGTGTGCAGTCCAGCACTATGCGTCAGTCGCACGCGATGACCGCATGCAGCCGTTTAGCACATCGCCGTTATGACTTGTCAAATGGAAATGCTCAGATGTGGTTTTGTTTCTGTGCCGAACGCTGGAGATCGCAGTGAAACTATTGGAGACCAGTCAGTCTGCAGCTACCGCATGCGATCCAGTGTTCCTTATTGTTGTACTCGATTGTTGTCATACTTTCAATAATTACAAAAAATAATTAACAGAAGTTACAATAGTAATACTTTTAATACCGTAAAACTGTTAATCACATAAATGTAAACTAAACATGGTTCCTAGACAACCAATAACTGAACAATAACATATGGTCTTTTCAACATTTGTTACAAGCAAGTAAAATTAATACACGCACTTATTATTAATTCGGTGATTATTCCGTTAAAGAATGAGTTTTGTAAAGACTGTGGACATATTCCGGAAAAGACTATGGACTTTAGTATTATCTTGAGTAAGATATTTTGTAATTAATTATAATAATAATAATGGCTCCTTTTGTAAATCTCATCATCATGTGTATCCTTTTTCCATATTTCTATCATAATTTGGCTCCTTGTTGTTTTGAAACGTACAAACACATTTGTTTTTGTTTTCACGTGATTTCTGTAGATTGTAGCTCCAGCTTACTATTTACAAGCTGAAAAAACTTTCTCTCTCCCAATTCGTCAGTCGCACCCATTCACTCAAACGAAACCGCACCACTGGGTGTCTTTACCACTGAGGATACCACATCACAGAATAGGAAAGCCGTTTGGTACCGATACAGTATCAATAAACGTAGTTACCATCCGAAAAATATTGTTATCAGAGGTCTGCTTGTCTAAATATCAGAATTTGTAATTCGATGAGAACTGAGACTGCGTGGGTCCGTTTCACTGTATTATTAACTTTCATCTACCCACGAAGTTTAAACTGATTCCACACAAAACTGATTTCAACTCTTTCGTTGGCGTTTCTTGATTTTCATTTTTCTTATTAGAGAATTTCGTCAATGCCGAGGATTTCTCCTGCCAATACACTACAAGGACAAATTAAATAAACATATGCGAGGAATTTCCTAATACACTAAAAACTCGTTTATCCGAATCGCGTTTATCCAAAAATCTGGTTTATCCGAAACAATTTTTAGTAAATTTTAAAAATAAACAAAAGCATTTTCCTGTCGCTATAATCTATATTTAATAGCGTGGACAAGCAATTCCACGTGATATAAAGTAGAAAGTCAATAATCAGAACTAAATGAAACGACTTCGAGATCGGGCAGCCAGCAAACGAGCTTCAAAGCTTAGGCAACAAACTATAATTGATTACTGTACGAACAAGCAATAGGACTGCTTCAGTACTGTAGAAACTATAATTTCCAGTGCGGTGCCGTTTTATAGTTTATTGTGTCATATTCACTGTAAGTAACTTTTAAATTATTATTATTAAATAAAGTTGCTGTACTTATAAATATGTATTATTATTTACAAAGAAGTTTCGGTTTATCCGAAATTTTGTTTATCCAAAACTGGCACGGTCCCATCAAATTCGGATAAACGAGTTTTTAGTGTACTACCAAACATTCTCCGGTTATATCTATCTTCAGCATTTTCTAATTGAAGGCCATACTTGCCCATATCATTCTGTAAACACTCAATCCAACTCTTCCTGAAACTTCCTCTCTTTTTTCTTCCCTCTGACTACCATTTTGTCTCTGCTTTGGGGATTCTACTTTTTTATATTCTTCTGAGATGCCCGTACCACATCAAACTTTTTGTTTTTTCACTTCTACAACCGTGTTTCCACTTTCGTTATTTGCCCAATTGTTTTTCCTTTTAATTTCATCTTATTATTATCTGCTGAGATCCGTCTGTGGAAAATGGTACGGTACGCTTCAGCGTTTCTAGTAAACATTGAATTCGCAGAAGCAAACAACCAATTCCTATCATACTTGTAGACGGAGCAGATAAGTTTCATCACCGTAGAATCTGTGGGACGCCGTGTTTTGTTGTCTGTGAGGATGAGTGAGAGAAGAGCATTCGTTATCTGTAGCGGTGATAATGCATGCATGGAAAACATTAAAGGTTACTGGGTGACGCACATTACGTATCTACATTGTGATTATCGTTAGCGCCGACTTTACAGAACACTCCGTTATATTCCACTAAATCGCCCGGGAGTACAACTGCTAGTGATAGTGAAATTCCCCGCAGACAGCAACGGCTTATTTGCATATTCTGCGTTACAGTTAATCTAGAAACCCACGCCTTTCTCAACCGTCGATATTATCTACCGTCGCTTGTACCTTCGCGACGAATTTGGCTGATCTACAGTAGTGAGCACTGCCGTACTATCAATCTGACAATAATCAAAATGCCAGTTACTCATTGGCTTGTATATTTCGTGTGAGAAGCGTTAATGAAAGCAACCAAAAGCATAGTGTCAGGTAATATCTAAATGACCTCTGTTCAAGACGTTATTTTTGAAAGGGAAAGCAACCCTTTTCTTATAGCTACGCGCACATCCTCGCTAGCGCGCACATCTGAAAAACTTTAGTAATTGTAATTTGCTCATGAAAAATTCTGGACGATTGAAACGGTCATTACAGCGCGATTTTAACAGATACAAATACTTTGCGACCCATATATCATTAGAAATTTCTCTAATGTTATCCGTATAAGCAAAACACCTTCATGAATTTTATCAGCCAAATTTAGACTAATAACCGTTATGTTATTTTTGTAAAATTAAATACTTATTAGATTAGTAAATCCAGACTAAGAAATGTTGATATCATACTTACAGAATTGTTTATAGGCCTATTTTGTGTACGAAATAATTCGTATATTACATTTTTCTATTTATGTGTATTTTATTGTTATAAACATCATATTTAGGAATACAGACCCTTATATTTTAATATTTCTGTTTTAAAAGGTTATTTCCTTTTGAAGTGCTAATAGGCCTTAATTGTCATAATAAGAATATAACGTTCATAAAAATAAGTAGGCTACATAAGGGCCTTACATCATGATATGCTATGATCTGGTTAGTGGCAGTGTAATTACGGTGTATCGAAGGCTTTAATTTTCATTTTTATGTGTTGTAGCCTATATTGTATTTTGCTGTTTCATTTAATTTCAGGAAAAAGTGTATTTGTGAGGGCGTCGATGGTTGCGACTTAATGTATAATGATGTGCAGGTTTACTGACGTTCTTGTAATCATGATACAGCAAACGGTAAATGATACTGGAATGAACAACGAAAGGCACCGTGTAATAGTCTCATGGCTTCACATTGCCACGAGGAAAACCGCCTAATAATTTTCTTTGTACAATCGTCATGACATAACAACTAAGTCATTATGCAAGTATGCTAAGATGGAGAGGGAGACCACAATTGGAATGGGTTGACTATATGAAAGGTTGGCTAATATAAGAGGAAAAGTAAACATCTCTCTACTTTGACAGAAGAGTACATAGGCAATGGCTGAAAGACCCCGACACCTGACGACAGAAGGAAATGGAATAAAAAAGAATTATTGAGTAATCTTTTAATCTTACCTCCTTTAGTTTCGTAAATAAATCCGACAAAATTAACGCGCATGCCAACAGACCTAGACATACGTCGTTTCTTGAGCCCTACTGGAATTAAATAACTTTACGGTTAAGTTAGAAGTATTTAGATTAGCAATGTTTTTTTTTTCACTAATTAAAATATACCGTACTAATACAACGCGGAACACAATTATTTTAGGAAAAAAATATTTTTAATTTTTTCCCTCATTGTTTAAACTAGTTTTCGTTCTTTAAAGCGTCATGAGTGGTTCCCGCTAGGAGCACTGACCGTTCTGTTTTTGGTGACTGCGCCGTCTTTGTCTCTAGTATAATGTGTTGTTCCAACACACAGCAACGATCTTTCAAACGACAGCACAGTCACCAAAAACAGAAGGGACAGTGTTCCTAGCGGCATCTACTGATGAAGCTCGTAATGAGCGAAAAAAAAACTGGTTCAGGCAATGTGATAAAAAATCGAAAAAATGTTTATCTAAAATAATTGTGTTTCGTATCGTAATATAATATTTTAGTAACACTCGGACACGTCATGGACAACCAAATCAAAAGAGGTTTTATTATCTGATTTGGTTGATGCTTGTCTATAATGTTTCATTTGTCTTTGTTTTCCGCGGTTGTTTTGTATTGCAATAAAACAATGGAGCAAGAGTCATATTAAATATCCGGAGAGGCTATTACACACTTTACGACTTTATATATAGACATTTTAAAATTGATATGTTCAAATTTTTGTATAATAGCTATAAGTTTTGAAATAAGAGATGGGCAATTGTGTGTTATATGTCAAAATGTCCATAAATTTATTCTCTGTCATGTCAAGTGCAAATTTAGTGCGTGAGTGCGCGTGAGCGGGTGTTATTCGTGTTTTCCTGAATAACTCCTATAATAATTAACGTATCGGAGTGAAATTTGGACAGCGTATGCGTCATAAATAGCGCTACATTTTTCGTATGTCATAAATTTTAACATGTAATTTTACTATGTATTTTTTAACTGAATTGACTATTTTATAGAAGCTTATCTGCAGAAAAGTCATAAAACTTTTAGACAAAATCTATACAAGATTTTGCATATTCTGGCATAGTTTTACATGATGTTTAGCTATCAAGGTAGAAATCTATTAAGTGTTCTAGATTTCAATCAATCAGGAGCTCCAATTTTCATTTGGGTTCGTCTCTGGTGTAATGAAGATCAGTCAGTTCTCTTTTGCAACTCCTCCTAATAAAACGTACTCTCTGTGCGAGTTTTTCGCGACAGTACACGTTCTTAAGGGTGACGACAATTCAAGATCTTAGCTACGAGATACCCGTATGCTAGAGCAAGGGGTTATTAGAACGCAGAGCTGAGTTATTTGAAGATCAAATACTGCTAACTCGCGGAAGTGAAGATTAGGGCAGTTGTATTCATTCGGAGTACACCTGTACGAACGCATGGACACATTAAGATTGCCGGAAGGTGTATGTTAAACATACCGCTTTAAATAATAACAAATTAACCCACATTTATTGTACCTGAGATTTGTAAATAAAACCATATCGGGCAGATAAACGGCGTGCGTGAGTGAATCGCGGTTGTCAGCGCGTCAGCGGAGCCAGCGGACAACGTGAACGTGCAGCATACAACCGCACAACAGAAGGAATTCTTCGACCAAGTAAAATTAACATTGTTCAAATAAACATTTATTAATAATTAAAGACAATATATTTAAAAAAATAATTTGTGTAAAAGAATTTACAGACAAGATTTAAATTTGTTTTAGTTTAATAAATGCCTACCTCCAGATAAGAGACTCTGTTATATATTATTAGTTCTAATACACGTCTACGCATCGTAAATTTGTTTCGTTGCAGTACGTGTTCCGTATACGTAGCCATAATTTTAGAGGACACAATTCATGATGTCGTACACAAGACATTCCGCATTACTTTCATAGCTTTTCCACAGACATGTTTCTGGCTTAAAATTATTTACCACCGATCTATTTCTTAAATGACTAAGAATAATATATAGCCTACTGTAAGATTTTAAAAACATTTTTATGTTCAACACTCTTTCGTAGGACAGCAATGATTTTCGTGGCATCGTATTAATTTTATGCCGGTGAAGAAAAAAGACAAGCGGAAAGGAATGAATTAGCCCGGTCATGAATGAATGAATGTAGAAATGTTATATAATTATTATTCTCGCTTTAACAATAATTTAATGCAATAATAACAACACGTCACTGAGGACGTGCAAATCATAACAAACGTGTTATGTAGTTTAACTATTTGTAATTTCTTAATATCTTTGTTATTACTGACATTTTCGTTAAAAATGTAACTTTTGTTTCATTTTAAAAATTTAACAAGTATCATCCTATGAACTGTTTAATTGTTAGCTTTGGTAGAATAAAGTACATAAGAAATTCTTTTATATTCTTGCATTACTACTTTTCTCTTAGCCGTTTAATAAATATTCAACTAATACAGTAACATATTTTAAATATATTAGTGAAACTCCTTCAAAACTCTGTATTTGCAATGATACTTTTTACAATTTTCTAAAAGTTGTTCAAGATACCATTATATATAAGACACAAAAATTATATTTTATGAAGTTACTATAACCTACCCTACCTCGCCTAAAACGTGTCGAAAATTTCGCAGAACGGCATCTATAGCTTAGCGCTAGAACTAACATTTTTCGAGTGTTGCAAAATTCATATGTCTAGTAACCGTCTGTTCATTTTCAAATCTGTCTGTCAATTCATTCACTGTTTATTAGCGACTATAAATTTATGTGTCACTCGTTTTAAAAAAACTCTCTCTCTCTCTCTCTCTCTCTCTCTCTCTCTCTCTCTCTCTCTCTCTCTCTCTCACCTTCTCTCTCCCTCTCTCTATTTATGCACCTAAGCATTCAAAGAATTTCGACGAAACCGAAACATCGAAGCATGATAATGTTTTTAGGTTTTTGAAACGTATAATGTGGATTACGTTTGGTGGATTACGTAAATCATTTCCAAGCCACAGACGGTCACAAACAGAGCATGTAAAACCAAATTTATTCTCACTAAAACGTTTGCTAAACTCAATGTCAGCAGCGATTAATTCTGTCTTGATGCGTTTACACATCAAATTTCTAGACTGTGGGGATTCGAAGGTGTGGAAGCGTCACGTTTTTCGATGACGTTACATTTTTGTGGAATGGCCCCCAGCCTAAAAACATTATCATGTTAAAATGGACAAAATCAAACATCGTGACATTATTGAATTGATTGTTAAAAAAAGGTCTAGCGCCAACAGATATTCACAAAAAATAGTAAATGTGTTAGGAGATGTCGCGCCTTCAAGAGTAATGGTTTGTAAGTGGGTAATAGAATTTAAACATGGTCTACGAGTACTGAAGGCGATCGCCGCAATGGACGCCAAAAAACTGATAACTCCAGATACCATTAAAAAATTTTCATATACGGTGTTAGAAGACCAGCGATTAAGAGATTAGGAGATAACACTACTGAGATAAAAGGCATATCAAATCAGCGCGTGTTCGTATATTAACTCAGGAACTTTACGGTAAAAACTTCGGGCAAGCGGGTCGCTGCATTTAGAGTTTCAATTTTTGATGCTCGTACGACCATATTTAAGCTCAAGTACCCATTTAGAAACCATTATTTTGTAAGATGCAGCGTCTTCATGACATTTATCACTTTGCTGTAAATTTCCATTGGCGAAGATCATCATAACCTTTTCTAAACGAAGATTTCTTGATTTTCTCTTGTCATTCAAAACACGCAAATTTAGAAGAGGTGGTAAACAACGAATACTGTGACAGATAAATTTGTAAACAAGTGTTTGTCAGAAATATGAATCTTACAACACACGAAAAATTAAGCTGTAGATGTCGCTCCGCAAACTTTTAAACTGATTTTCGTATGAACGGAGTCTGTATTATTATTGAAATCATTGTCTTTTACTTGTATAATTAGTCTGTTTTAGTTGAGGAAGTATGTGAAAAAATTATTTTCTTTCTTCCGACAAACCAAATCACATTAGAAGAATTAAAAAGAGGAATCAACTTAACACGTGTGTGTGTGTGTGTGTGTTCTGTAAAAAAAAATAACTGAAGAAAGTAAACCCCAAAAAAGGATTCAGGTAGAAAAGTGTTTTACTACAAATTGTTCGAAAACGAGTTAAAAAGTTGGTTTATTCCTTGTATAGTTTGCAATATTAAGTCGTCGCATTGACTGTCACGCCCTTCTTCTGATGGGAGAAGAGATGACGAGGTATCATAAGTAACTAGCAAACAGTAGTATAGCAAAGCTCTCACGGCCGCCATCAACTTTGTTCATTTTGTTCACCGCCAGGCTATTAGGCCGTGGTCTAATACTGTTTTCAACAGACTTTTCGGCCCCACCATTGGCAACACTGAAGATGGCCCCCCAATGATGGGACCGAAACGTCTGTTGAGAACAGTATTAGACCACGACCTAATAGCCCGGCGGTTAACAATATTAACAGAGCAGTATAGTGTTTCACACGTTCAAAATGTTTATACTGATTCATTGGCGACCCTTAAACATTTCTATAAAAACGCTTTTTAATTTATAGAATATTGAATGTCGCTGAGCATTACCTGCTTTGCCAGAAGATCTATAAACAACTATTACAAGAGTAGGCTACATTTATCCGGAAACTGTATGTCAGTGACCAAAAAATACATTCATTTAATGCCACTGAGACTGATTTTCTACTTTACCAACAGGATGTATGGAGTGCTATTAGAAGAGTAAATTTATCTCGTACACAAAACGTTGTCTGCTTCACCGAATGAAGCTGTATATAGTGAATACGCACAACGCACGACGCATGAAGCATCGTATTCCTCGCGAGAATAGCGATAGTGAAACCCCGAGGGATAGCGGGTAATTTGCATACTGCTCCGCTCCCTCCCCCCCGAGATGCGCTGCCACTGCCGCCGTTAATCTGAAACTCCGTGCCTTCTGCTGTCACTGGTCGCATTGCTATAAATATATCAAACAGCCCCCTTGCCGCGCCCGTCCCCCCTCCCCTTGCCTTCCGGTTATTATTAGAAATTCATTAAACTGATTGGTCTCTACATTCGGTATGGGGAAATTAGTCAAAGCCGGTTAAATTGAAATATCATCATACTAATGAACTGTCTCAATGCGCTGCCAACACAAAATTGAGTTTCCTCTCATTGATGACTATTCTGTATAATTATGTAATTTAAATAATTTTAAGTCCACCTCAGTTTCATTACCTGAGTATAAAATCAACGTTAATGTCGAAGCAAAACAAATCTGGGTATTTTACGATGATGAGCCTACTTGTTTTTTAAAGTAAGTTGAAATTTTCAAGAGATGCGTGTAAAACTGTATCAAAATTGAACATAATTTTGGTTTGTCTTGCCAAAAATTTTTTCTCACTGATTCTCTAAAGAAAAGTTCTCTAATGAAAAGTTGATCCTGGATGATTCTGGATGAACGTTGAAGGTAGCACTGTAGATTATATATAATTATATACACTTAAGAACTATATAATTTAAGAACAATTACTAAATAGAATTGACGATTCATGATTTATCACTCCTATGATCATTTTTGCTTACTGGTCGTTTGGATAGCCATCATTTTTTGGTAACAACTGTAGCAAAGTATTCGGAATTGTGGGCCTGAATTTTTTAAAAACTTTGATTCTTAAAATATAATATTTCTTTGAAAATAAAAATTTCTAATTGACTGTTAATTTTTAATTATACAGTACTTTTGAAGTAATTTTATTCTTTATTAAAGTACAATTTATTAAACGTTTTAGTAGATTTCCAATAGTAGAGATTTTTATTCGTATGCCTGCTCAATCGTTTGCCCACGCGTTTGTACGTCTGGTCAATCGTTTGTATATTTTCATTGAGTAATGTTTGTTCTTCTGTATGATTGGTCTTCAAAGTCAGTTTTGTTTAGTCCTTTGGCCAGTACTGTTGCACCACCAATATTGTCGGCCATAAGAGGAATGCCACCAACAACTCTCAAGTGGCGTGGTTTTAATTCGTCCAACGAAGTTGATTTTGGAGGAAATACTGCAGCTCCTCTGAATTCGAAATGGTGTAGTTAATTCGTGAATATCTCCGGTGGATTTTATTCTGTATACCACAGTAGATTATACTTCGTTCCAAAGCTCTAACTATTGTTTATATTTCAATGGGATGAAATTCATGAGATAGTTCAGTGCTGCCTTCTGATATTCCATGAATATTGTTGCAGACGGTTTGTTAAATTTTAATTAACAGACTTTTTTAATTAAATTCTTCAATATTAGGGGACTATTTGAATCAAAACCACCATTTGGCCGTTCAAGCGATTGGTAAAGTTGAAAAGATGTACAGGTTGGCAAGGAGACTTAGGCCTTCAATTCCCGCGTCGTCGTAGATTACAGAAAAGCCATTAGCAATTAAACTGTAGCGCATTGTAGAGCAGACAGCGATTAACATAATAATCTGACTTTTCTTGACTTTTTTCGTCATTTATGTTCCTTTTACTGTACTTTCTAAGAGATGTTTCGTCTTTGTATCCTGACAACTCGTACAGAATTAGCAAAACTTTAATCATTTCCTTGTTTCTTCGTCAGTTTTAGTATTTAATTATTATTAGAAAAAACAATATGAAAATGACAAATCGTTTTTAATTTAAAGTTTTGTTATGTCAGAAACAGAGACGATGGCAAATGGCATTTAGTGATTTTCTGAGGAAGATGAAGTTATTAATAATATAACAGTCGTGAGCTTACTGGAATCGAGAAGTAAAAATAATTCATAAAATAAGATATTGAAGGAGATAAAAAAAATTGATGTTGAAATATTTCTAGTGACGGGTGAAGGCACTAGAAGAGGATAACGATAACATTCGCTAACATCTAAGCCTAAACAATAATAGAACTGTTACAATAAAAATATTTTGTTTATTACTAATTATAGTATAGCCCACTTATCAATGATATGATTCATTAACATAGGCTATAGCAATGAAGTCATTCATAAACTTTAAAAGTTTCAATATTTCTGCAGCCCTACAACCACACATTCAGGAAGAACATCAAAGGAAAATATATCTTGGAATGTTTTAGAGGAAATATCAGATGAAATATTTCTTGGGGTTGTAGCGTAGTTACGCCTTAGCAGTCAAGAAGAGCGATGAGTTCGTGAGGGACTAACTAAGTGTATTTAATGTACCGAAGGTCACATAGGCATACAGAAAGGCCATGTTGACGAACTTTGAGCTCTTATAGTGTTAAGGGATTACAGGCATAAATATATGGGACGCCTTAGGTCAAAGATGTGGTGGTCAGCTGCGTAACGAACCAGTAAAATGGTTTCTACCGTGAGGTTGGTCAGTTTATTAAGTAGAATACAGATTTTTCGTACAAAAAATCTTGGCAGTTTAAATTTCCAATGTGTTTATCTTAATATCATCAAATTTGTTCAGTTTGTTTGGTACACGGTTTGGTTAGAAACATTTCGTATTGCGTCCTGCAGCCGCCGCAACCCTCTTTTGTTCTTCTCCCCACAACAAGCTGGATATGCTAAGCACGTTCACATTAATGTAAACAAGATATCAAAATAATTCATCTGCAGCTGCGGTTGTTGTTGTTTTTTTTTTCAACACAGAAAAGAGGATATAGCTAATGAAAACGTCGTTGTTCCACCCTGCTCATCATCGTCAGTGCTCAAACGACACAACAAAAGTATGATTTATAATTCAAATTTTTGTTTGGGTATAAATTACAAGAAACATTACACTAAAGTACTCCGTCTGTAAACAATCAAAAGTGTATTTGCGGGGGCGGGGGTAAACGGGGCCGAACCCTTCCCCCAGAGGGTCAAAAAAAGTTGATAAATTGTGTTAATCTACTAAATTTTAGACTATTTTATTACTATTTTTAAAGCTGTGTACGCTAATGTAGTAGTAACTACTTTTTAAATATACAAACAGGTTTATTAGACATTGTATATGTTTGAAATGTGAAATATAGGAAAATCAATTTAGTCAATAAGTATCTTGTAAACAATGTTTGAATAGCACGTGTTTTTATTGTTTTATTACCGTTTGCTTGAATGGAATTGATTTCAGGATGTCGTATCACATTTTTCAACACTTCAAACACAGTAATGTTGATTAGCCTTAACTCCTTTATTCTTTTGTATGAAAAACCGATTCCTCCACCCTAGGCTAGATTCTAGATATGCCTTTGTAAATAGTGCTGGTTATTTTAGGTTTTATTAATAAATGATGTGCCTGTAATAACAAAAAAAAGTCTATAAAAATTTTATGTAGATCTAAATTAGATGTAGTGTAAAACACTGGTGATACTAATGTTACATGTGTACAAGTAATAAAGAGAAATAAATGGGAAAAATTAACAACTGATCTATGTTCAGTAAACACATATTATATTAAATATTTTAAAGACATCTCTCACATGTCAGATATTTTGTAAACGATCTCTCAGACTACATCACTTAACTGCTCTTAAAAATGTTTTCCTGAGGCCTGTATTTTTGAAATACCTTTCTGCAGGAGAGTCCATGTTTCACATCCATACATTAAAATCGGCACAGCCACGACCATATAAAATTTCAGCTGTGTCTCCCACTGCGGTTTTATTCTTCAGTAATTGTCTTACTGTTCCACAGGTATAATTAAATTTATTTAATATTCTCTGCATATCGTTGTCCTTTATATATGAGATATCACGTCCCAAATAACTAATGATACCTGCTCCAAAACACTATTACGAATTACAATTTTTTCTGTTACAGGGTTCTTTCCTAGGAAGGGCATTACTTTTGTCTTAGTATTTGATATCTTAAAGTTGTATTTCTGGCAGATTGTATGCAAGGTATAAATTATTAAATTTTTATTTGTTTATAATTGCAAATTAGTAAACTATGTAGTAATTGTTATAGCCCGCATTGTGAACAGTGCGAGAATGATTGTGTTGTATTTGGCTGTAAGGTTTGCTGAAGTAGGTGGATTTTCGACATAAGAGTTAATCAAAATTGTTTTTCAATGATATATTTTTAATTCTAGTACTCTTAAGAACGCCATCTATTTAACAACCGTAAACATCGTGCTAGTTGTTTAAAGAAGCAGCAATATATAAAAAATAAAAAGAGGAATAATACTGACTGTACTGTTATATCAGTACATTTTCATTTACCTACGTAGGATTTGTTCAGATTAAGAAGGCACCCGAAGAATTTTATGTATTTCAATTGCAGCAAAGTATATACGGGGGGGGGGGAGGAAAAACTATTTGCGTCTTCTTCGATTGATCCGAGAAATATACAACTATCATATATCCTGCATTTAGTGATTAGCTACTGCTACTGCTGCTGCTACTACTACTACCACTACTACTACTACTACTACTGCTACTACTACTACTACTACTACTGCTGCTGCTGCTTCTGCTACTACTACTACTACTACTAATACTACTACTACTACTACTACTACTACTACTACTACTACTACTGCTGCTGCTGCTGCTGCTGCTGCTGCTACTACTACTACTACTACTACTACTATTGTTGTCAGAATTAAATATGCCTATATTATTGTTAATCTTTATAATATTATACGTCAGAGATAAAAAGAAGGAAAATTTGCGTGACAGGTTTGCCGTTACGAGATTTTCACAACGTTATATTAAATTTAGTGTAACCAGTGACAAAAATGTAGTCAGTGATTGAAAGAACGAATGTAATACGGCGGCTTGCCAAATGGGAAACACTGTAGGCAGACTGTTCGTGCAGGAAAACTCCAGATACTGTCGAGCACAGTAGAGAATTAAATAACGGATATTAAAGTTAGTATTTCCACAGACGGAATTCGTTGTAGTGATTCGCTGACTGCCTGTACAAGAACTGAGGAATCGCGAAGGGACTCCATATTTCTTAAATACCCTACCCAAGGTCAGGTAAATTGTTTTGCCATCAAGAAACGATGATTTTTTTTGCCATGAAATTAGGGATAAAAATGAATTTCACTTTCCTTAAAACACAATTACGCGTTGTACAATGCACTTACATAGCACTGTACAATGTACTTCGTATTGTTCTCTTGAGTTTCTAGCCTTCCACACGTCTTTATTATCAGAGTAGACACGCTCATATGATATTATGTTGGATATATTCAGTGTTCGTCTACGTTTTCTTTCACTGCACTTCTCTCGCTCTCACTCTCCCCCCCCCACTCTCTCTCTCTCTCTCTCTCTCTCTCTCTCTCTCTCTCTCTCTCTCTCTCTCTCTCTCTCTCTCTCTCTCTCTCTCTCATGTATTCCTCTCCGTTTGTTTTTCTGTCTCTCTATCACTTTCTGTGCTTCCCGATGGATTTATCTCTTTACACACTGCAACGTTACCTGTAAATGGATTTTCTGTAATGCGAACGATTATAAATTACAAAGCTCTTTAAACTGAAAAGTATTTTTAAAAGAAACGACAAAACAGTCATGTCTTCTGACAAACGAACGTAAGTTTGACTACCGGTGATTACATTATCACAATTTTCCGGGCTGTTAGGCCGTGGTGTAGATTGTCCATGTTTATCACCAGACGTATTGTCCGCACCGATGACAGGCGTTTTCAGTGGTGCGGGCACACAGATCACAACACCCGCGAACAACTACTAACAGTCGCGCGGGAACACAGAATACAACCGCCCGCGAACGAATGCAAACAAGGACTGTTCTCTCCTGTTGAGCCACTTAGGCCTATATTTATACAATTTTTTGAAAAACATAACCAACCAGCACCTTGCAAAAAGTGTATAAATGTAACTGCCCCAATAGGACAGAACATACTTTGTCTGCGGGTGGTTGTATTCTGTGTTCGTATTCGTTCGCGGGTGGTTGTATTCTGTGTTACCGCGGGACTGTTCGTACTCGTTCGCGGGTGTTGTCATGTGTGTGCCCGCGCCACTGAAGACGTCCGTCATCGATACAGATAAAACGCCTGGTGATAAACATGAACAAACCTATTAAATACTATTCATACACATATTCTTTTGTAACACTGAGAGAGGGGGAGAGAGAGTGAGACCGTGTGTATGTGAGAGAAAAGAGTGAGATAATTGTTGACGGTATTATAAATGAAGAATTAGTTGGAACTGATTTAATGAGATTGTACACAAGCAAATAATTCTTTAAACGACGAACAGAGTAAGCGTATGATATCTGTCTGAATTTAGCTGTTAAATTTGCAGGGACGTCCAGAAAATTTGTTCGTTCAGGGTTGAAATACTGCTAGCGTACAGTCAGTCAGGTGTAGGTTTAACACATCAATCATCTTCCGCACTAACTTTGCATGTTGTATAAATGTGACAAAAACAAACTAATCAGTGGACGGTGTCAACGATTTGTTTCCTAAGTTTGACTTTGTAAACGTTACTATCTCTATCCACATATACACGCCGATCTGTTTGCTCTTGTCTTTTGCGCTGAACTCTATATTCAACATATTCTCTAACTGTCGCTTTTCACGTATGTTTATTCCTCGCTTTGAAGTACTCTAGCTTGTTACATACGTGCTGAAGCCTGTGCATTTTACGTTTACTATCACTTGTGGTCCCGCTTATCCAACGTTTGACTGCAAACCTAATCCACTTAGGCCACCAAGGGTTCCCTTATATATTACTTCATCGCTTTTGACATGGAATCCATAGGTATGTAATGTCTTACTCGCACGTTTCGCGAAAATCGACCGTTATGTTTCAAATGTACTTTCGGCATTCCACTATCTCACGAACCGCTCAACCAATCCCAGCAAACCAGGTGTCAGGTGATCGAGTCACTCGGCCCCCTTCCACCAATAGTACTGAGAATTTTGACAACTGACTTCAGTCGCCTCTAGGCTTTGTCTGCGTGAGGGTGTTTTTGCGCCGAAAATTTCTAAAGTGCTCCACTAAAACTTAAATATCTCGGGAACTACAAGTCCGATCGCGAAAATACAAAGTGCGTTGTGATCCTCAGAACTGAATCTCTCCAATAACATCAATTCCGAGTACCAGAAGCACTCACAGAAAATAATAACAACATTTGAACTCAAACATTTGAAATGCCTCGACCTAAAAATCGCGATAAAACTCGAACCAAAAATTTCAAACCGAAAACCGGCAAATCCTATGCAGAGCGTCAACAGGCTTATCGTTTGAGACTAAAATCAAAGAAATCGGCGGAGAACTTAGAAAATGGCAACCATTTGAAGATTGACGAAACCCCGTCAGCGCCCAAGCGGCCCGCATCTCCGATACCTGGGTCATCCGGCGTGCCCCCAAAGCGACTCAGATCGAGCGTACGGCTAGCTACCAAGAAAACAGACGATGAGAACATTAATAACTTGTTGTGCTTCGACAACAGTGGACCCTCGATGATCTGCGCAGAACAGCCCGGTCCAAGTCGCCGCTTCAAAGGAGTCGACGAGGAATTCTCTAAGCACTTTATTAACAATCCGTTCGGCTCGGTGTGTGGGATCTGCGATCGCTTGCGGTTCAAGAGTGATCTAAGACCGTGCGTACCATCATACATAAGTCTCTTGGCCACAGTGTTCGGAGCGGACGAGTACTCAAGTGCGAGTAATATGGAAGGCGTGTGCTCTACGTGTGTTGCAAGTCTCAAACAAGGCAACGTACCGCCGCTGTGCAAATCATACGGCTTCCAATATCCACCGATCCCGCCAAACTTGCTCCCTCTGAATCCCGTTGAAGAGAGACTTATATGCCCGCGGTTACCGTTCATGCAGATTCGTCGGCTCCGCTATGTAGACGGTATGTATGAGATCGTGGGCCAAGTCATAAATGTGCCAGTGAAGGTAGACAACATGGTTAACGTGCTGCCGGTTAACATGATTCCATGTCTACCGGTAGTCCCACGACTACCAGGTTTAAATTTTTTCTACAGTGAAACTTTACCGTAAGAGAAAGTTCACCATGCTCCAGTATGTATTGCCAATTCTAAACAAAAATGATTTTTTTTTTTCGAAATTTCTTCACGGCTGAAATTTCTTTATTTTTTATCATCAAAACAACTGTAGTTGTTACGCTTCGATCAGACGTTCTGTCCGTTTTACGATTTGACATTTTTTCTGGCCATTTTGAGGTAATTAGTATTAGTATATTATTTGCTGCTATTATTTTTTTAACGCCAGACAATATTTTCTAATACGCAAATTCGACATCAGCCTATTATGCCATATCGCTTCCCTCAGATTGCTTTTATATGGTTTATTTACAATCTGTTCAGGTCTTTCGCCCTTTCTGCGTGATCTTTATCTGTAGTATTGTGTCTTCAGATCTTCTGGCGCATCACACTCTGCGAGTTTCTCCAATTTCGGTTATTGCAGACACGTCCGCTCCTTTTCTTTCCCTTTCCTACACCATCTCTTCTAGTTATTCCGTATAGTATTCTATACACATACATTTACAATACTTTGAGCTATTACCTAATCACGCAAGTGGGTCGGTACAATTGCGTTCATATCGTACGT
Organism: Magicicada septendecula; assembly: GCA_034769895.1. Lineage (NCBI taxonomy): Eukaryota > Metazoa > Arthropoda > Insecta > Hemiptera > Cicadidae > Magicicada > Magicicada septendecula. The sequence continues at coordinate 460,542,786 of CM068373.1, forward strand.
TTGTTTGTTTGTTATCATCTTATAGCTCTAAAACAGTTAAGGCAATTTTTATAGATCAGATGTCGAATCACTGGTCTTACACTTGAAAGTGCAAGACTATACAAAGTTATATGAAGATAAAAATTGCCGACGTTACATTTCATATACAGTAAAATGTTGGCAAATTTATCGAGTTATCGACTGGGAAAATTTGTTACTTTGTGTCGTTTTAATTACTAAATTATTAATTACTTTAATGTGTAGCAAAACACAACTTTCCAACCCATCGCTGTTATTGTCAGCCAATGATACAAAACAAATCATTCGTTTCGGAACAAATTTTATTCATTCTTGAACTGATAACGATTCCAGGAACATTTACAGCCCATCAAACAAAATATTAATACGCAGATTCCATTAAATTAAGCCTGGCATTTGAACGCGTGCGATCGTGTACATAATTTCATTTTCCGTAAGTGCGGCGATAACGTTAACACGCGCAGTAAACGTCGATAGAGTGCAGCGTAAACAATTGTGTAAACAACACTTAATGTAGCACAGGACAGTTAACCGATGATAAACACGTATTAACTAAAACATTTGTTCGGTTGCAAGTCGTATCTCGTCGGAATATTACCACAGCCGGTGGAGACGAGGCGAGGGAGCGTGAAGTGTGTGTTAACGTTTGCCAAATAACGATAACATGATATTTAATTGTAGGATTAGAAAGAGAGAGAGTGAGAGGGGTAATAGCAGATGTTGACTTAATCCGACCCGCCGCGTAGTCTGTAGGAAGGGGGGGGGCATTCAGCAAAGCAATATGGTGATGGCGGTCGGTGTCGTCTGCTCAGCTGGGGATTAGCATAAACACTCAGATTGTCAAATGCAATTCGTAAATTAATTTCTGACCCTTTCTTCTTATCCGCTGAGACAGCGATAACGTCGACCCCTTCTCTCACTCATGACATTTAATTGTTGTTTTAAATACACAGAACGCCTGAGCGATTAATAGGAGGCAGATGTATAACTGCGTAATATCTTGTCTAGATGGAATTGAGCTTGTGTGGGTTTAATTTATATGCGACAATTTTTAAATTTTCTTACTTAAAAGATTAAGTAAATTGCTTTTCTGTCTTTATATATTGGACAACGTTATAGGTTCCTTGTGCTTTCATGGTTTACCTTCGTTTCTTTTTACACTTTCCATAGTTTTCCTTCATTGTTCGGTAGCCATACAGTTTTTGGCCAAACTATTAAGCCATCACAAGAAAACTGAAAATTAGTCTTTTTTATTTAATTACACAGTACAAAATATGATTGGGAATTGGGAATTGGGAAAGTACAAATCCGCCCGAGCGTAAGTAAACAAAAACGGATAAATGTTATTTTTATATTACCCTACTTAGTTTTTTGTTCCTTCTTTAACATCTCCGATTCTCATGGTCATATTCTTAATTTAGCTACTTTTAATGAATTATTATTATAGTTCAGTGTTTATCTACACTGAAATTCTGGCTGTCGTTCCAAACTCTTCATTCGTCAGTAATCTGAGAATTACACATACGGATTTCCCCAAGGCAAACTCCCATTTTGTTTTAGTTTTGTCTTTTACTGGTGTAAAGCGTTTTCCTCACAGGTCTTAAAAAGGTGATAAAACTCAGCATTGTTGACGTAACCGTTTAATTACTGAAAATTTCTGTGCTAATCTGTTAGCCACTTTTACCCTATTTATTTGTAATCATATTAATGTGTGCAAATATTTTACACACCTGAACTTAAATTAAATATACAATGTTAAATTTGTACAATGTATTTTTATATGATGTTTTTTCCTATTTCTCATTTAGAAGCTTCATTAGATTATCAATTAGATTGGGATCCAGAAACCTCATAACTAACTGCAGTGTTATGTAGGAATCTCTTGAGCATGTAGAATAAACATAACCAAACCAAGTCACATTCACGACTCAACATATCGAATGCCCAGCAGTAAAAATAAAAGGCGTTCCAAAGTAATTACACATGAAACGGTTATCAGGTGGTGTGCCAAAAATTGCGTTTGACGCATTTTTTTGGACCAATTATTTTATGTTCACAAGAGCGTCATGGAAGGTATGTAACATGGTTGTGTGTGTGGGGTTGGTAACCTCACACCCCACATCCTGCACTGGCTTACTTGCACCCAATACGGCCTGCGCGAACCGTTTCATCCCTTACAATTTCATCTGTACCATAAATATTCAACAATAGGCTTTACAGCTGTGTAAATTCTTATTCATCGTACCTGGGCCTAATACTAGATAAAACACATACCTGGAAGCCACACATCACGACCAAAATTCTTAGATCAAACTCTCACAACTTTACTGGCTTCTCAGAATGAAATCATTGTTGTTTGTTGTCTGCTGAGAAAAACTACGTGTATATAACACAGTCATTAAATCTGTTTAATCACACGGAGTCCAGATCTGGGATTTTGGGAGTCCCTCTATTCAACACTAAGATTATCCACTGACTCCAATAAAATATCCTACGAACTCTTCTGGACAGCCCGTGGTGTATCAGTAACAGGGCCATACACGACGACACTCAGATCCCACTGTTGATGAAGAAGGCAAAAGAATAACATGCGGCTATTTTACAAGCTTCGCTTACACCGAAACGACACAGTCAGCAGCCTACACGATCCAACTGAAGCTTCAAGAAGACTGAAGAAACAGTAGCCTTCAGGCTTGATTACCTAATGTTATTTTTTCTACACCACCAAGTATTAACTAAGGGAGTGCCATCGTTGGATAGACTCTCCCTTCATGTATGCTGTGATCTTATCAGATTACTCGTCGGCCCTTGTGGAAGCAGATTGGAATTATCTAATAAACAAAATTCTTATGTAAATATTATAACGTAATATAACCAAACTTCAATGTTGCCAACATACATGGCGATAAAAAGTATACTTTTTTTAGAGAGAAAATACTGAATTAACACTATTTAACTTCGGTGAGATCTAAGCAATGTGGAAACAATTTAAACTAAAAGGGTCAATTTTCATTTTTCTTAATCGGTAACCTATAAAGCTGACCAGTCATACAATGTTCCATTAACGTCCTTCTTAGATTTTCTTTTGCATTACTTTATTTTCTGACCTAAGTCGTAATACCCCAGCTCGTCTTACGTCATCTGATTTTTATTTCTTCTTATTAAAAGAGAGCTTCTTACTATTTGCTCATTTTCATACTTAATTTTAATGACTTGTTTTTGAGCTGTTGTTTGCTGACGATTTGCTTGTAATTCGAAACACAGAATCTGCTTTAAACGAATCTGTTGTTAAGCTTACTGAGATTTGCAAACAATACAATATGAAAATGTCCCTATAAAAACAAAGGTTGTTTCGAGACAAGGAACCAATAGGAACCAAAATAATGATTAATGATCAAATCCTAGAACAGGTAAGCCATTTGAATTATTTGGGAAATGATATTGGATGTGACAGGAAATATGATATTGATGTTAAGTTAGGTAGGTTCCAGATGATCTGTATAACAGTCAACCGTGTTTTTGGAAGTAAAGTACGTGGAGATACATAATTAAATTTTTACAAAAGTTAGGGCGGTCTCTGTACCGTCCTATAAGTGTGAATTATGGACGACAAACAAGACACAAGACACGCCTCGAAAATGGCGTTCTTAAGAGGAGTTAAAAGGTGTTCTAAACTTGACCGTATAAAGAATGTGGTCATAAGAAAATAATTACAAGATTAAGGTTGAAGGAAATAAAAACAAATTATAAACAACTGTAGAAAGAATAACTAAAAAAAAGGAATTCATATTTAAGAGTGGCCAAACAAGTCTGGAAGTATAAACCTAGAGGACTCAGGTGTGCGTGGGTAGACCCAGGAAGAGATGGCTGGAGGATCTTGTTTGAAGGCGGAACAGGCAGCACCTTGCGTATGTTGTGTTGTGAATATGATGATGATGGTTATGTTTAAATAAGAAACTATTTTAAACATACTTGCTATACGTACTTTTACGTGTACTTGCTATACCTTTGGTGTACCTTTTTGACACCACATAATATTACTTCTGATTATACTTTTAAAATTAACGATACAAATGTAAAATATCGGTATGGAGAACCATACACGACTTCCATGTCCTAAAATATATATTTAAAATCATTTAAATATTAACTAACTGGATGCTTGAGTTCTGAAGAAATGACGTATCAGCTAAAATGGTACCCCAATGACAGGTGGGTGAAGACTATCCTCAACCTTCGTGAGGAACGACTGTACTTTTGAATAAAATGTTTGTAGGTTGAACAAAGAGCCGGCCAAAGGGACCTGCGATCTGATTCCTGTAATGAACTTAGGCTCTCGCTGCGAGTTATCGGCCGAGGATGAATGACTCGCAGACACTTTTCGTAAAATGACTTTCTTTCATGTTTTGAGGGTAGTACAATCAGAATCTGCCGTTATCTTGAACGCAATTTTTTCGCCATGACCAAACTTCCATTTCCTTATGGAACATGGAAGTAAAAGCAGGATTCTGTTTAAGTATTTGTGTATACAACTCAACGTGTGTCAATTGCCTTCAACTTTAAATAAACGCAAGTACGAAAGGGCGTGTAAATTACACTTTTTTGTTATATCGTTATTATCACATTACGGCATAGGCAAGGGCTACCTGTTTCGCCATCAAGATACTCCAGCTATCTCTTCCTGAGTCTATCCATACACCTGTGTCCTGCAGGTGTACATTCCCAAACTTGTTCGGCCAGTCTTGAATCCGATATTCTTTCCAAGTATTCTCGTCGTTGTCGTCATCCTTTGCGGCTTATGCCAGTAGCCTGTTCCAGTCTCAATGGAAGTCACCCAACCGTCGTTTACGGGGTCTTCCCACACTTCTTCCCCCGTGGATGATAGTCAAGGGCTCTTCTTGGAAATCTAGTTGCATCCATTCTATCTACATGTAACCACCACTCCGTTTTGTACCGGCAGATTTTCTCATTCAAGCTCTCAGCTATTCCTAGCTCCATTCCAATATGATAATTTGTAATAAGGTCTCTCCTGGAGCTTTACAGCCTTCAAGAACATCATTTCCACCCCTTGTATTCTATATATATCTTTGCCCTTTCTACTCCAACTCTCACTACCATACAGCAGTTGCGGTATGGCCTTTACATTACAATATTTCAATTTCGTCTCTTTCCTTGTTTCCGTCTTTAAATGTTTAATGATACAGTCACAAAACGACTGGAAGAGGCTAAATTTGCTTTCAACCTCCTTATCATCTTGTAGGCCTATGTGATGCTGCACCCTAGATACCTGAAATCTGGCACCTGTTCTATTGGCGATTCTAAGTATGCTTTTCACTGTTATTTATGTTCTTTTAATCTTTTATTTAAGTTAAAAACTTGTAATTATTCTATTTTGTGTATGCGTATCAAATCACTTATAAATCAAATAAATAATTTTTATTGTAAATCAAAAAATTTATTAAAATGTGAAAAAAAATTATTTGTGTTGTTTCATAACGCACTTTTAACACAAAATAATAAATTAAGTTTCAGGGCAGACTTTTAAGTCGACCTTACGTTTTAGAGTTCCAGTAAGGTTTTGCCTTCTGGAAGTCGACAGTTAAAATTATTTTCTCTCAGTTTAAACAGAAAACCCTGTTTACGCGGTTTACAGAAACAGGTCCTTACAGGAGTAAACAGATATAAAAAAACAAGGCGTGTATATGTAAATGTTATGACCTCTAAAAAGAATATATTTAAATGGCTAAATTTATATTATTATTCTATGTCCGCCTCTCTCCTCTCACCCATATAAACACATATACAATGCGTATGCGCGTTCTCGGCCCAATATAAATTTGTGTATCTATCCAACAGAAAGTAAAATTTGCAATACAAAATTTAAGTTTTAGTTTTCATTTATAATAATTTTCCCATCGATATCTAACGCTTTTGTTGAGGATGCTGAGATCATTCAAAAACTTCTCTTAATGTATTATAGTAGTTTATGTGTGCATGAAAGTCAAGTATTGATATATGATTTAGGTAGATTTTTTCACATGAGTGTAACAGATTACATAATATATTTCATCTCGAAAAACTATATTAAGATTACTTTTGTCTTTCCTGCGTAAGCCTTTTTATAAATACAAAATTTAATTCTTAATTATTGTCCTTGGCTTTTCATTATTAGTACTAACAAATAATCTTTCTTGCACTCCCTAATGCATTACAGCTGACAATATTGAGACGTATCTAATAATGTCGATTTCGGTTTCTGAAGTACGAACAGTATAGTTTAATGCTCGAAACACTTTTTAACGGGTTTGATAAAGGGAACATAAAGAATGTCTTAGAGGTTCCTAAGGGATTTCCACAAAGTTACCCGTGTTTCAGGAGTCTGATATTTCTCTTTGATCTTAAGACAAGCCACTTTAAATAATCCGCCGGTGATGTGCTACTTGCTCATGAGAATTCGTGCTTCGTGCAACTTTTGTTCGTGTTTCATAGGGTAAACGGCTATTGCTTTTAGCAAAACAATAAAGTACCTAAACGTGATGAAACTAAAGAACAGGCCATCAGAAATGTTTTAAGTGAGTAGATTGTATTAAACAAATAATCTTTATTTGTAAGTCTTGATCTTATCTTTAATGTACAGCTCCCTAATATAGCCAATTAAAAAATTTGGTATTGCAGCACAGTAAATATTGAAGTAAAATCACTTTAAATCTTCTTTCTAAGACGCTAAAAAAAATTAATTTTGCAGAAAAGGTGCTTTTATGTACATTTTATGCAAACTTTACAAAATTATTTCAAATAGTGTTTTTTTTTTGTAAGTCAGTTTTACTTCATCCATAAAAGAACAAAACTAATCGACAGTCTTAATTTCAGTTCAACACGTTTCAGAGGTATCAGGAAAAACGATTTGAGAAACATACAGACTACACAAGCAGAATGATCACTGTTGCACACCACTATATAAAATTATCCCGATTAGAGCTGTCAAGCTTCACAGCTCATCGTCAGATCGGAATTAAACCAAAAACCTGAAAAAAAACCTTCACTCACATCTCACCCCACCCTAATCACACACAACAAGCTATAATTGAATGTCCCTTCCTCACCCTCAGCCCTGTCCCACCATCTGGACAGTTACATATTTTTCTAGCAAATTCCTTGTGTTTCAGTGTTTTGTGTGTGTGTGTGTGTGTGTGTGTGTGTGTGCGTGTGTGTGTGCATTCCTTTTAAACCTAGTCTTTCTCATCCACACATGTGTGCCAGTCACACACCCTTATTTTAAAAACACCTAATTAGTCCTAAGCAATTTAATTCTTAATCTTATCTATCTGAAACACAAGGAATTTGCTAGAAAAATATGTAACTGTCCAGATGGTGGGACAGGGCTGAGGGTGGGGAAGGGACATTCAATTATAGCTTGTTGTGTGTGCGTAGGGTGGGGTGAGATGTGAGTGAAGGGTTTTTTTTTCAGGATTTTGGTTTAATTGCGATCTGACGATGAGCTGTGAAGCTTGAAAGCGCTAATCGGGATAATTTTATATAGTGGTGTGCAACAGTGATCATTCTGCTTGTGATTTCAACCACTAACACAACTTTCTTCGTTATACAGACTACAGTGCCTCTCCTTAACAACTACATTGTAACCCTATTTAACCTAGAAAAAACAAAGACACAAGAAACACTCTTATTAAAATAAAAATATCAGCGTTGTGACTTGCGTAGTTTTATGAGAAAGAAAGCGTTCACCTTCAGGAAATACACAGTTAGAGATATTAACGTATTAGCCTCCCGTCTGCACTTAGTCCTCCGCCTACCTCTCTAGGTCAGTCATCCGTCTAAGGTGTTGATCTTTTGTATTGGAAGGACAGGAATAAAGAGTTATGTTTGGAGGTATTTTTTATTATCAGTTTAAAGATAAGGTCTCGAGTTCATCTCGATTTCAGCATTACGACGGCTTGGTACACTGCGACGTTCGGTATAAGGTTAAAGCATAATCGTTTGTCGCGTACATCCCTTCACTGCTCTAAGGAATTTCATCTCTGTCGACTGAATGAGGAATTCATTTCAATGTATAAGAAGTCAAGCTTCATTAACAAGTAATATGGGAGGCAGTTGTATGATTAAAGTTAACCGGGCTGTTTGGCTGTGGTCCACGGTTTATTGGCAAACCAAACGTTTCAACAGCTCCAATGGCTGCCATCATCAGTGGAATTTTAAAAAATCCTGAACGTAGGGTGTTCACGTGAGGCCCACAGTACTGTGGTATAGGCTGAAGATGTCCCGACATGCTACCTGTACTTATAAATTCATCAAAGTCCCACGGACAGGTAAAAATGACACCATCAGCCAATCCGAATAGTGCCCAGATAGAAACCGCACCAAGAGCCAATGACAATAAAGATGGTGTATGATTGGCTCGCACCACGCTATGCCATCAGGTACTCAACAATTGTTTTCCCCGGTGTACTGTGGTGAAGGCTAATCATTTCCCGCGATGCCACCTGTGGTAATTGTTTACTAATTGCAAATCATGAGTACGATAGAACTCAGTCCACGTAACTGAGTTCATTGTGTTATGTGTTTGTGTATTGATGTGTTTTAATTATTATACTCTTGACACGTTCGTTATGAACTAGAAGAAAAACGATTTTACCTGATGATGGGAACGTGTTCCCGAAACATGTCGTAAGACATCAAAGACGTAGTCGCAGCACGGATAAACAAAAAGGTATTTATTAATTTCAATTTCACTGCGACTGGAGACCAAATATAATGAAACTTAGGACAATGTTAATATGGGAGGCACTTTTAGTGTTCGTTGGTAACAACCAAAATTTAAATAAAATCAAATTACTTTTCATTATTTAACGATTTTTTTAACTCAAATATACATATACCAAGTTACACTGATATCGGAAATTGGGTACACGTGTACGCTGTATATTCATTATTCAGTACACGTGTCCTACTAATTTCTAGGAGACACTGTAAAGGCATTCGGCCAGAGTCGACAGAAAAAAAGGATGTGAAAGAAATACAAATTTCGTGAGCTGTGGAACGTAACGGATATACTTTTATTGAAAATGTTTTCCTCGAGACTTCCTTATCGTGTGACTATTTTTATCGCGCAGCGCGGCGACGAATATGATCCTCATGTTTGTTTTATTCCCTTCTAAAGTCGCTTAATACGCCCAAAACTGTAAACATACTCGGTCTAAATAGCATAGAGGGAGAAAACACTGCCTTACTTTGAGACGTTGTGGTGTTCGTCGGTCGTCGAACGCAGTGTAATTGACCCAATATATTTGAAACGCAGCGTACTCGCGCCGAAACGCACGTGTGATAATATATATAAGGGGAGACCGGCCGGCTCAGTTCGGGGGAGTTAAGGGTTATTTATGGTGGCTAAAGGCGTGTAGCGCTGCTGCATTTTAGGGGATGAGGAAACTAACCCCGCTGCGCCGCTGCCTTTTCGTTACTGCCTTCTCTCCTGGGCCCCCTCAAGTAAATATTCTCCCTCTCTCAGTGTAGAACTATTTGACAAACCAAATCCTAAAGGGAATTTGTATAATCCTCAATATACATCCGCAAATATCCTTTCGCAACGTTACTAACATATGTTTGGAATCCAACTTAGGATTTCATTTAAGCCCGGCCGCCTGTTTCCAGTTTTGTAAGAGAACTATGAAGATGTTACATTTGCCCTACTCATTTCTTGTATTCACTGTAATCTTATCTGTATTATAGTCGCGTATTATACGTCAACTACATGATCACTGTGAAGTTTAATATAGCTTATTTAATTAGGTAAATGTATTCAATAATTTCTCTGAAATATATTACAAATTGATGTTTACGAACACATGGTTGTAACAGTGTCATGCAGAAGCATCTGAAAGAATGTAATGTACAGCCTATCAAAGGAAGCAGAAATCAAATTAATTATGACAAACGAAAGAATAGTCAAAATACATGATATTGGTAAGACAAGATTCAACGAATGTTGGATAGATAAAAATAGAATACGTGAACTGGTGAATTCCTGGTGGAGGGCAGCAGTAGCCACCAGTGGGGTAGGATAGGATCTTGGGCCGACTTATCTTTGCAATATTACAGGCGTGAATCCCACTGGATTTGGTTGGCTGCAATGCTGCGCCCTATAGTTATAGGCTCATATTGAGCTGCTGCCTTGCAGTTGGGTGTTGCGGCATCAAAAGCAAGTCTGAATAAAAATACCGGCAATCACGGCCCGTAAGGAGCCAGCCTCACATATGACTTATCCATCTACAGGCTAGTACCCTAGAATGGGGAAATTAATGTACACAGAAACGTCAAAGGAAACAGACGGACGGAATTAATTTTCACACTCCTTCATAAAAAATTGTTTCTTTCGCATTGTTTTTAATCTTATGGTAGATTATAATCTGAGATTCTAGACGAGGAGGGGAAGCCAGTGCTGAGTGCATTTCCCCGCCACTCCAATGAACAGGCTGTCCGCCCACCGACCATGCCGACTTTTAACTGTCATTTGTTTTTACTTCCACGTTCCATAAGGAAATGGAAGTATGGTGATGGCGAAAAAATCGTGTTCGAGATAAGGGCTGATTCTGATTGTACTATCCTCAAAACATGAAGAAAACTCATTTTCCGAAAAGTGTCTGTGTGTAGAATTTTTTCTATGGCAAACGATAACTGCCACGAATTAAAACAGAATAAAATAATTTTTTGCATATGTGCCTCAGTTGTAGAGGAACCGACCGAGGCCCATTGATTTTGGTGAAGATCGGTTAAGGGAAAGGGGTAGTTTACCCGCAACGTTTTATGTTTTAACAAGAGTAAAGTACTTAATTTTGATAAATAAAGTATCCTGAAAAGAAAGTCATAATAATCCACTGTAGAAAGGTAGATAAAATATCTATAAATGAAATGGGTAGTTGGAGGGAGAGGAGGTAATTTTTTATATGTGTACTACGTTATCGGTAACAAAGAAGTAGTTTGTTGTTAAAATTCTTTTCCGGGCCGTTTGACTGTGATCCAATGTTTTCTGTAAAACTAGACGTTTCGGCAGTGCCATCGACTGCCATCATCAGTGAAAATCGAGTGCGCTAACATGAGGTGATATACGTTAGTGACCACAGTACTGTGGTTAAGGCTGAAGGAAGAAGTAGAAAGAAGTAGTTTCTATGGACATATTTCATTTCAAAAATTATTTTGAATATAAATCTTAGAGCATGGAAGTCATGTATGGCTCTCCATACCGATTTTAAACACTGTTGTAATTAAAAACACGAAAATTGGGCTGACAGTGTAATAGTGAAGTTGAAAAGGCCGCTGTCTGCCGTCGTGCACGGTACTCGTAGGCGTGGGAAGCTGTCTGCCGCCGTGCACGGTACTCGTAGGCGTGGGAAGCTGTCTGCCGCCGTGCACGGTACTCGTAGGCGTGGGAAGCTGTCTGCCGCCGTGCGCGGTACTCGTAGGCGTGGGAAGCTGTCTGCCGTCGTGCGCGGTACTCGTAGGCGTGGGAAGCTGTCTGCCGCCGTGCACGGTACTCTTAGGCGTGGGAAGCTGTCTGCCGCCGTGCACGGTACTCTTAGGCGTGGGAAGCTGTCTGCCGCCGTGCACGGTACTCGTAGGCGTGGGAAGCTGTCTGCCGCCGTGCGCGGTACTCGTAGGCGTGGGAAGCTGTCTGCCGTCGTGCGCGGTACTCGTAGGCGTGGGAAGCTGTCTGCCGCCGTGCACGGTACTCTTAGGCGTGGGAAGCTGTCTGCCGCCGTGCACGGTACTCGTAGGCGTGGGAAGCTGTCTGCCGCCGTGCGCGGTACTCGTAGGCGTGGGAAGCTGTCTGCCGTCGTGCGCGGTACTCGTAGGCGTGGGAAGCTGTCTGCCGCCGTGCACGGTACTCTTAGGCGTGGGAAGCTGTCTGCCGCCGTGCACGGTACTCTTAGGCGTGGGAAGCTGTCTGCCGCCGTGCACGGTACTCGTAGGCGTGGGAAGCTGTCTGCCGCCGTGCGCGGTACTCGTAGGCGTGGGAAGCTGTCTGCCGTCGTGCGCGGTACTCGTAGGCGTGGGAAGCTGTCTGCCGCCGTGCACGGTACTCTTAGGCGTGGGAAGCTGTCTGCCGCCGTGCGCGGTACTCGTAGGCGTGGGAAGCTGTCTGCCGCCGTGCACGGTACTCTTAGGCGTGGGAAGCTGTCTGCCGCCGTGCACGGTACTCTTAGGCGTGGGAAGCTGTCTGCCGCCGTGCACGGTACTCGTAGGCGTGGGAAGCTGTCTGCCGCCGTGCGCGGTACTCGTAGGCGTGGGAAGCTGTCTGCCGTCGTGCGCGGTACTCGTAGGCGTGGGAAGCTGTCTGCCGCCGTGCACGGTACTCGTAGGCGTGGGAAGCTGTCTGCCGTCGTGCACGGTACTTTTAGCCGTGAGAAAATGTGTGGACCGCTACGTAGTGAAGTGACGGTGAGCCTGTGTGAAGCAATACCATAATAAAATCGGACGTTTACAAAGGTTATAAATATAGCGTCATCAAAGTTGTAAGAAATAATAATTATTATATTCTTTTTTCGTTCTTACTTTACTATTCTCGTTTGTCTTTTTATTGTTCTTATAACTTTGTTATTTCAGTTACGTTTGGTTATTGTATGATATGACTGCGCTAACTATAAACTGTAACGAAAATAAAAGTAGAAAATAAAAGTGAGCGCTAGTCAAACATTAAGCTAGCTGTAAAAGGGACTGATCAGATGTTCGCTAGTAACAGGTGTCTCTTGCCCCGTAATGCATGTTTTCCGAGTAATCTAATCCACGGCCAGCTTGAAATAGAAGCGTACGGAGCGATGATTTCTCCGCACACACCTGTTCCCGCTATTACACAGTACAGTATTCATACTTGTACATCGTGTGTTACTGAATCGGTTACATATGTGTGCAAACTCTGTAAGATGTGCAGTTACCAATTAATTATTATCCGTGTACCAGGTAATACACAATGCCAATGTACAATCTCGTACACATCCCTTTCCAGTAATATTACGGATCTATTGGTTACGTACAAACAGCATATGCATAGGATATTTTGTAACCAATACGAACACCTGTCACTGATATTAATATCCCATTACTTATTGTTGACGTTCGTACCTGTTTAAATTACTATTAATGTTATTAATAATATTATCTCCTTAAATTCGTAGTGACCGTCAATCAATGAATTTTTCAGTGAAGGGTTACTGAGGATCGGTCAAAAATATAACACAAATTGTTAACTAATTATGCCGACATTTCAACAATGTTTATTGTTATCATCAGGACAATTGTTGCTGACGCCAAACACACAACTGTCAAAAATAATTTAACAATTTGTATTATATTTTTGACCGATTCTCACTAACCTTTCACTGAAAAATTAATAATAATTTTTATAATTTCAAAATCTTTAAGACCTATGGTGTGATTGATTTCTCTTTTCATTCATCGTACACGCGACATTCTTAAGCGAAAAAAAATAAAGAGATTTTACCAGTCCTTGTTGTAGCCGAATTAGCTTAATAATACTCATGGTTTGTATAAAAATTAAATTACAGTAATTGATTGGTCGCTCGGCACTTGCTGGAGCCAATTTAATAATATATAAATTTAACAAATAAACATTTGTTTCAGTTCTACAGAGAAATTTTATTTTCCTGCCAATTGTTTCAGCAGTTACGAGGTTAATTTGAACTTGCACAAAAAGACGATTTTAATCTGTCACTATTTTCTATCCCATTACTATCCAAATGTAGACACTGATTGGAAAAGAAACAAAACTAATAACATGAAACTAGTGGTAGTATATTGTTTATATACAAAACAATATAAATTATAAATAATTATACGGGAAGGTATAATATAATATTTTACTAATAGAGGAAACTTAGCGAAAGAAAGCATTGTTACAAGAAATGAGGTTTTTTTGTAACACAGGGATCTGAGGGAGCCATTAGCGGAATTTTTGGCGTTTTTGGTATACAGATAATAACACAATGTAAACAATAAAGAAAGAGGATGGAGACAGTGTTGAGGCAACTCATACGTGTATCTGTGGCAGACTGAAGGAATAAGGTGAATGGATAAAATAAGCAAGGAGGGTAGAACTCTTATGGGAGCTACAAAGACAAGAAACGGAAACATACGTGGTCATATCCTGGATGTAAGAGATTACTAACAACGCGTTTTGGGAAAGCACTGAAAGAACAAAGACGAGAGGAAAAAGAATATTCAGTCTCTTGAGGAGGGGGGGGGTAGCGTACGAAGAGATGAAGACTCACGCTAAGTAAGATGGGCGGTGGTCACTGGGATATATATCTAGTAGACCATCAGGTACGGTGCCTGGCTACTAATCTAGAGTCCCCGAATTCGATCTCCGGGCGCACCATAAAGTCAAGATGCGTTTTTCAGCACCCCAGGTTGACTCACCCTGTAGAAATCTGTACTTGGGATACAATGATTAAAGCTGTAAAAAAATTGCCGTTCCTATATATACATATTTTGCTACTATTGGTACTACTGTTGATTGAAATCAAACAAATTGCTCACCAGTTATTAGTAGTTCATTTTAAAGCATGCACAATAGATTTTCAATCTCAGTCATTTAGCAAAATACACAAAAAATGTACAAACAATCAGTACAATTCGATTCATTTTATTTGTTTAAATTACTATTATAATGTTCAGTTTATTCAAAATATTTTAAAAGCAGCCAGGCGGAGCCATTATTTTATAATCGATCTGTACCTAAGCCGTCATCTTAGGAACACTCAATGAATTAGCCGACGCCAAAAAGAACGCTAAGTCAAAAAATGTTTCCAATGCAGTTTTATTGTAGATGTTTATTTTGAATGTTTTGTTTTAAGTTGTACTATCTGAAGTCAGCACTATTAATATCACTCAGCAACTTATACTGTTTAAATGTTTAGTTTTATCAGAATTGTTAAGTTTGTAATGAATTGAAGGTTATCTGGTTATCTCGAATATAATACTGGTTCTTACCTGGTACGTATTTTGTATCCTTCTTAATACCACTGAGTTACTTATTTGCCACAAGACGTTTCGTTGTACGTTGGTAGTCATAGTTTGTCTTCGAATTATTCTCGTCGTATGTTAACAATAATTTTTTAACTTATTTTCTTTTCAGCTTTTATAAACTTCAAAATGTTCAATGACTTCTTACTTATTTTGTTTTACCAGATTGACACTATGGACAATTAATTTCTATACCACATCCTTTTGGCTTTGATATTAACTGATCATACGCTTAAACAAGAGTGAAACACTCTGGCGGGTTTTCTGAAACACACTATTGTTACAAACACTTCATTCTTTAGCCTTGGGTTTAATTATTTAATATAATGTTTCTAAATCCTTATTTTTGTCTGTAACATGGCTTTTTGTGTTCGCTACATTGTTTAAATACACCTATTTTTATCTAATTTACACTTTGGTCACATAAATTACACTACTTTATAATTTATAAGATTCATTATAATACTTGTGATCCTTGATAGCATATAGTATAATACTTGTGATTCGTTGATCATGTCTATATACGATTTTAATTTATATTTCTTACAAACCACTTCTACGTTTTATAAATTATGATTTATTTTTAACCCAAAAATGTGGTTACGTTCTGCATGAAATTGCAAAAATCAGTGTTGGATATCACGTCCCTAATAACTCTGCTTTTGTAGTGTAGCGTATTTTTCTTACGTCATTCTTATTTGCGTAACTCAGGAACAAACCCTCAAGTGTCGTATAGCCTATACATGTTACCATAAAGAACAAACAAAAATATCCAAATCTTGTGGAAACACACCTGTATGCGTTAATGAATAATATTAGGAGGCAATGTCTATATATTGAACAAATTGATGTTTGTGCCTTCCATTACAAAAAAGAAACACTCAGAAGCAAACGCACAATCTTCTCACAGAATAAAGGCGTACACAAGCGGTTAGCAGATTAATTGAAAGAATCACAAAACTCTCCGCATATTTTATACGTATAAGAATGTAGCGCATGAAGGAGAATTTGAGCAAATGGAGAAGACGATATAAGCAAACAGCCTAATCCGCAGTAAGTGGAAACATTTTTCCTTTTAATGTAAGTGAGAAAATAGAATTCGATTTGAGGGGGAATTTATTTAAAGGATTACATTTTTTTGTATTGAGCGTTCCAGTTTTAAAGTGGTGTAGAAAGTAAACAGTAAAGAAAGGAAATTTTTTTATAAAAACGTCTTTGAAGAAAACGTTACTATAAGACTCTAGTAATCTGACAAATCTAGAAAAGCTTATACAACAAAAATTTATTAAATATATCTTTAAAAGAAGTATTCAAGCTTATACTCTAAAGAAATATACAAACAATTTCTAATTTAGTTAGTAATGAAAAGACAGCGTTTACAGTAGTAACTTTTTGTCAATCCTTAAAACTTAATAATGTTCTGTAATTTAATCCAAAGCCTTTGTGCTGTAAAATAGAAGCAAGAAGTAAACATTTACAGTCACTCATAGCCATAACTTGCAATTACAGACACAAACATTTACAGTCACTCATAGCCATAACTTGCAATTACAGACACAAACATGCAGCATTACTAAATTAATCAGAATATCGTAATATTCGAAAGTCCTGATACTATAGAACTTATTTATATTCGTTGAACTTCATCCATTATTTTACACTTTTCTCACCATCCTACTTGATATTGTCTCAATAGTCGTATTTTTTCCTGTTTAATGCCTCTCTTCTCTGGTTCGTCTCTTATACCCTAGATTTAATTTTCCCTTAACGTTCTTCTTTTAAATTTCTTACTTGTACTTTTGTTTCATATTCTTACGTTGTCTCTCGTATGTTATAAAGGTCTAGACTAGCTAGCTCTTTGGTAAAGGTACTTTACCTTTCAAAAGATCTACCTCAAGTCGCTGTTTAAATGTCCCCTTAATATTCTTTACCCTCATTGTTTTCTATTCTTCTGAGATATGCCATTACCATGATATTTATTTCTGATGTATGATTCTCAAAAGCGTATATTATTAGCCGCTAAGTGTAATGTTGTTGGAGGAATTACACTTTACAAACCTGTACAAAACAAATTGCTGTGAACAATTTGTAATAAAAAAAACTCAATCTGAATTAATTTTTAATTAAACAGGCCGATATTACACCTAGACTGGCAATGATCCACTGTTATGGGGGACGCGCTAACACAAACAACATTGATTTTATGCAGAGGTTCCCAAAATAAGAAAAATAATCTACACTTACTGATATGGGCAAATAAGCGGGTCCATGAAAAGTAAATTGACGCCCAATTGTCGAAATAAAGGCAGAGAAAGAAGACGTGTAGTTGCGTGACCGCGTAAACTTTGAAGAAATTGAAAAAGACTTTGCTTCTTAAAAGGCAAAAACAGACAAGAACAAAGAAGAAGATCAGGTGTAAAATAAAATTCCAAACGTATTATATGCTAGAGAGCAATGTAATTCAAGAACAAAATAAAGTAGGTTTAAATTAAAGCCGATTGAGAGCCGCCATTAGACAATGTGTAGAGTTACGTCGTACGGCGATTTATTAGAGAAATAAAGTTACTGGATAGCTCTAAGTTTAAGCACAGGATTAGTTATTCAGCAATTCAAAGTGACGTATATGCATTTTTCCAATACTAACACAAACCAACATCAACGCTGCGGCAAACATCACTAAAACAATTATGGAAGCTTATGTAGGTGGTAAATTCATAGCTCTATTCTGTTAAATATTATTTTCTATCTCTCTGTCGCTCCCCAATTTTTACGTTCACACAAACAGATCGTAAAATTTGTAACTAAATATAATTAATTTACTACCGACTCGGAACACAAAGTTTTTATGGGTAGTGCCTTTGTGTGTTATAACTTCAAACAAAGATACACTGAACACACAAAGGCACTACACTCCACTACAGAATCCACTTTGCAAACCACTTCATTGAAGCAAACCACACATACAAAAACATCGAATATAACATGGACATTCTACACGCACACACAAAAGGCCGAAAACTAGACACTCTAGAACAATTGGAAATATACAAACACACGAAAACACATAAAAACGACATCCTAAACGAACAGACACAAATCAAATCACACGCATTATTCGATCAAATCACACGCTACACACACAATATCGATCTTTCAAAATTCGATACCGACACCAACAACAAGACGGACAGGGCTCCCAGCGGCAGCCTCTGAAGAAGCTTTTTATAAGCGGAAACCGGTTCAGGCTATAAGGTAAAAATTTTTGTTTCTTCTCGATCTTTTCATTTTTGATAGGACTTTAGTGTTACACATTTGCACTGTCCCCGAGACTTAAAATTCTAAGGTACGTGTCTACATTTCAAATGCTTCAAGTCGATTCACAGAAGGTGCTCTCCACGGTCCAAGTACTTCTCCGTACAGAGATGTCCACACATATCTAGAGTCTTATACGGAGATTAACGCTTAAATATTTGTCACGCACGCACGCATACACACGCACGCACACACACGCGCGCGTGCATTCCCTATTAATTAAAACAAAATTCCCCGTTCATCCTGACATTCATTTTTGCGTCCGTTTCCCGTTCTAAATTGATAAAATATCGCCAATATTTACAGCAATGCTAATGCCACCACTACCATGTTACCGCAGCTTTGTTACCTGTACATCTTATCGTTTGCTGCAATTATGGCGAAATGATCTCTTCCCTACGACTGTGGTTTAGTTTTGAACTTTAAAGAACTATATTTGTGATAATAAAGTGATATGAACTAAATTTTGTAATAATAAAATACATGACTGCGATTATAATATATGAATTCACATGTAGAGAGCCCATAAACAGGTTCAGCGCAGTAGCGAACTTCACGTAATTTACATTACATATCGTGGTGCATGTAGTTTACGTATCGTGTTGTTTTAACACGTCAGATATATTCACACTGATCACATTTTTAACCTATTTGGACTCCCACTGTTATCAAGAAGACAGTCGGTACTACTAATAGTATATCCGAGTGTTTATCTAATTTTTTTAGATATTTTTCATTATGCTTTTTATTTCCCTTGTCACAGTATCCTCTTTGAAATCGTCATCGGTTCTGATGTCATTGATGTACCAAGATACGTTCAAGATGGTTCGCGATGTTTTTGATTTTAATCGTTGTAATATTTCAAAATTGCAGACTATTTGTGTGGTTTGGTTTAACGCAGTAGTGTAGGCGTACTATGGAGTTAATACAATTTAGATAAATTTGTTATCTAAGACGTTTTATTTAATTAATAAAGTTGTCTTAGTGGTTATAATCACAAACAGATAGTATACTGTTGCACACCCCGCTATAGGAAAAATTCCTGATTACCGCTTTCAACGTTTTAGAGCATCATCCGATCGGAAATATCTGTGCTGAGTTGTGAAGCTTAAAAGTACTAATAGGGAATTTTTATCTATAGTAGTGTGCAACAGCATAATTTCTGTATAAAAAGTTATAACTGTGTTTCAGCGCGCGTGATGTCGATCAAGATTCACAGTACTTAAAGACTGGATCCTGTGTAACAGCGTACACGAGACTGAAGAACAAAAAGCTACAGCGTGTTGACTGTAATAAAATTGATGTGGTGTAGCATTTTTCCGAGAAAAGTGTTTTATTAGAGTACGTGCCATTAATGGCAGTGCTTAAACACTGTTTTGCTGTTAATATTGAGCTAAACTGACGCGAAGTTTGTTTGACAGTTGTGGGTGTGCCTTGAT
Source organism: Magicicada septendecula (assembly GCA_034769895.1). Lineage (NCBI taxonomy): Eukaryota > Metazoa > Arthropoda > Insecta > Hemiptera > Cicadidae > Magicicada > Magicicada septendecula. The sequence continues at coordinate 460,562,606 of CM068373.1, forward strand.
CAAATGTTCGGTCCCTTATTAACGAGATGAAGGGTGAGTCGCTTTGTGCCGCAACAAGAAACGGTTGTGTGTGTGCGTGTGTGTGCGCGCTCGTGGTTTTGTAACGTGATTGAACGAGTTTTTCAATGTAAACAGCCTGGTTTAAAAGCAAAGCGCTTCGTTTCACGAGTTTAGTCTTATTCTGGCTGTCCTGAAGAGCATTTATAATTAGACCAGTATTTCGTAATCGTTCTTCTAAATTATAAGCGATCTCTTTTCTGGCGTCACCAAAGGAGTTGATTATTATTCTAATCACTCGACTTTATGTAGTACAATTCTGATGAATCTACATAATCGTGAAATCCTGTTTTCATATTTTTGTCTATTCATATTTTTGAAGATAAGAAGACAAATAAAAATGCAAAGTGAAAGTAAAATTTTACACAAATTAACTGCATGAAGTATATTACTCTTGGCAATAGTCGGAGTACCGTGGCCTGTAGTGATAACAGTGGTGTTGTTGTTATAGTCGTCGTTGTAGCTGAAGTTGTCATCGGCTCCAGAATCATAAACCTGTTTTCTCATTCACATTATATCCTTTAAAAAATTTATTTTGTAGCTCACTGAGAATTACGATGCTCGTCAGCGCTTAATCGAATCAAAACAGACTCAACGAACACACAACATTTTAACTAAATTCCTGGCCACCTGAACAAACGATTCTTTTATAATTGAATGACCATTGGCTGTGAATAATGTAAAAACCCAGTGGAAGTGGAGAAAGGAAAATGCTGTGGTGGTAAACAAAATTTAGTTTCTTTTTTATCCGAAGTTATCACAGCTGACACTAACCGTGGCCTCTAGTGATAACAGTGGTGTTGTTGTTATAGTCGTCGTTGTAGCTGAAGTTGTCATCGGCTCCAGAATCATAAACCTGTTTATTTCATTCACATTATATCTTTTAAAAAATTTATTTTGTAGCTCACTGAGAATTACGATGCTCGTCAGCGCTTAATCGAATCAAAACAGACTCAACGAACACACAACATTTTAACTAAATTCCTGGCCACCTGAACAAACGATTCTTTTATAATTGAATGACCATTGGCTGTGAATAATGTAAAAACCCAGTGGAAGTGGAGAAAGGAAAATGCTGTGGTGGTAAACAAAATTTAGTTTCTTTTTTATCCGAAGTTATCACAGCTGACACTAACCGTGGCCTCTAGTGATAACAGTGGTGTTGTTGTTATAGTCGTCGTTGTAGCTGAAGTTGTCATCGGCTCCAGAATCATAAACCTGTTTATTTCATTCACATTATATCTTTTAAAAAATTTATTTTGTAGCTCACTGAGAATTACGATGCTCGTCAGCGCTTAATCGAATCAAAACAGACTCAACGAACACACAACATTTTAACTAAATTCCTGGCCACCTGAACAAACGATTCTTTTATAATTGAATGACCATTGGCTGTGAATAATGAAAAACCCAGTGGAAGTGGAGAAAGGAAAATGCTGTGGTTGTAAACAAAATTTAATTTCTTTTTTATCCGAAGTTATCACAGCTGACACTAACCGTGGCCTCTAGTGATAACAGTGGTGTTGTTGTTATAGTCGTCGTTGTAGCTGAAGTTGTCATCGGCTCCAGAATCATAAACCTGTTTATTTCATTCACATTATATCTTTTAAAAAATTTATTTTGTAGCTGACTGAGAATTACGATGCTCGTCAGCGCTTAATCGAATCAAAACAGACTCAACGAACACACAACATTTTAACTAAATTCCTGGCCACCTGAACAAACGATTCTTTTATAATTGAATGACCATTGGCTGTGAATAATGAAAAACCCAGTGGAAGTGGAGAAAGCAAAATGCTGTGGTGGTAAACAAAATTTAATTTCTTTTTTATCCGAAGTTATCACAGCTGACACTAACTCTCAGATACCGGTTTCCAAAAGAGTCTACGAAGAGAACGTGGCACGGTAGTGTTATAGAAACCGTGGCTTTTTCGAAATTTCTTGGTCGTTTTAGTTGAAAATATTTTAATATTTGTACCGACGGCAATACAATTTAATCCTAACCCAGTTTTTCCTTATGTTGGTTCTTCGTTAGGCAGTGAGTTGAAAATATTTTAAAATGTGTACCGACGGCAATACAATTTAATCCTAACCCAGTTTTTCCTTCTGTTGGTTCTTCGTTAGGCAGCGAGTTGAAAATATTTTAAAATGTGTACCGACGGCAATACAATTTAATCCTAACCCAGATTTTCCTTCTGTTGGTTCTTCGTTAGGCAGCGAGTTGAAAATATTTTAAAATTTGTACCGACGGCAATACAATTTAATCCTAACCCAATTTTTCCTTCTGTTGGTTCTTCTTTAGGCAGCGAGTGTTTAGCCTTAAAAACTTTCTCTACCAAATTTTGTTTACCAAATCATGCGATAAAAATGTTACTGAATTGCATATCTGACATGAGAGTAAGCCTACCATTCACATTTTAGAATTCTTATATCTTAGATACAAGAATTAATTAGTAATTACGAGTAAAATACTTCTTACTCGTAATTACGTATACTTAATTAGTAATTAAGGCGGAATTCCTGGGCCTTTATCCAGAGGGGCGTTAGGTCGGGGGCCTAAACCGTCTTAACAGGTGGCTCCGTCCCATCGCTGTCCCTAACCTGTGCATACTGCTTCAGCGTGGCGCGGCAGGGAAATTGGATCTTCGGCTAGAATAAAGCTGATGTGTGCCAGGCCAACTGGTATATGCATCGCGTACTGCTGTCCCTGGCAAGTAGCTTCACGAGGTACACTAAGTTTTAGTGGCGGGCGTGAAATGGAGTCGGGGTTTCCAGCGTTCCCGGTCCAGTAGCTGCACGGGGTGCTGTGAATCCGAAGTAGCGCCGCGTGTTTGAGAAACTAGGCTTCTCTTCCCTGACGAGTATTCTCAAGGGGTCCGTTCTTTGGAACGCCGGCGGGCGAACCTGCTCACGCATCCGTGAAAGTCGAAGTTCGCGTGACTGAGTAGTGCTCCTGCGGTAACGATAAATTTAGTAGAGCCACAAGAAGGAGTAAATTTCGATATCTTTACTGGGACATTTTAAAGGATATTATTATAGTCTACGTACTTTTTTGAAGTAAGTTTACGGTAAATTCGGTAAAATAAGTAGAGTAAATGCATATCATAAACAGTGAGGTTTATGATATACAACTGTAATGAGATTGTACTTAACAGTAATTTAAAAAAAATCATCAAGTCACTTTGGTTTTTATCTGTGGGATGTTTACTTCATGCTCTTCTTCTATTCACTGTTGACAAGAGGAGTAGGAAAAGCAGTATTTTTACAACGTTTGCTTCACTCAAGTGGTTGGGAAAAAGCAATATTGCGAGAGTTCATTGCGCGTAGGCTAAGCTAGAAAAGAATTTATTCATAACGTCTACAACTTAATTGAAAATGTTTTAAATAGGCGACTATAGCCAGTTGTTTTGTTTGCGGTAAAAACTTCAAGTTGACATTATTCTCAATGAGTTATTTCTTAATATTTTTAGACGAACCTGCTTTTTCTTTCTATATTTTTACACAAGGTTTTTATGTAAATTCTTTTACACCGTCTTCTTTTAAGCATCTATTTATGATGCAAAATAAAATAAAAACTTTCTGTAGCAAACTAAAAATATTTTCTCTACAACTAACTAAATTTTTCTTTGAAGAAAGACGGAATGTTATTAACTTCTAGTTGAACCGCAAAAAAGGTTACAGTTTGGGTAAGAATTCTCTTTAGCTCTCTGGCTCTCTCCTTTTTAATAAAATGAGTATTCAGCGAATACTAGGATTCCGACTCGTCTGATCAAGGAAACAGGAAATAATTTAAGCTTATGATAATGTATCTAATCTGGGCACGGTGGTCTCTTTCATTAGAATAAAATATTACAATTTCCCTTTACTCAATTAAGCTCTCCTGTGTTCTCTTGTTGGGACTTGCTTGCTATATTTTATTGGTTTGTTTTCTGCTTGAAACATGAAGACTACAATTACCGAATTACGAGGTATCCAATAAACTACTGGATGAACGATACAGGCTTTCACCATTAATGTAAGACCGATTATTTACACGAACTTACACGATTAATTACTTCACTATTTAGAATATTTTCAGTCCTTGAACTGACAATCAGTTGCATATTGCGAATGAATCGCTGTTGGTCTATTTTGTACACTTGTTGTAAACTACAGTAAATTATATCTGTTCAATATGTGTACTGCACTCAAACGGTGCAGTCGAGCGTAATTATTGTAAATACTTTATCAATGTCCTCTTCACTTGAACGTACACAGTAATAAATCGAACTGCTCTGTAAATATATCGCACTAATACTCTCGCAGAACTATCCAAATAACGTTAAGGGGAAACCTCAGAAAAGACAGGAGGCTGGTATACATAAGAAGCCGTCTAAATGAGTTGTACTGTATGGATGTGTAGACTGGTCGTTGACAACAAGGGAAGTCTTTCCTGCAAAAAGTTAAAGGCTGTGTTTCATTGAATAGAATGACAAATTTGTCTGTATATTAGAAAACGTGGAAATCAAGAGTAGCGTGGATTGGCATCGAGATATCGGAGGAAACGGAAGTACAAGCAGAGAGAACGCCTCTGGGATGAATTTCTGAAGCAGTATTGAAATGTAAGCTTACAAGGCGAAAACGTATTGGAAGACTTAGGGAGAAGCAAGGTTTCTTGAATTAAATTGAAAGATTTTTCAAATATTTGTGTTGACAAAATTTACTGAGCCCATGACAGTTTGTGGACGAATTGATATTACATCCAAAATATTTAATAAGTCTTAATTTTATGATAATAAATAATAAAAACATAATTTTATGACATCCAAAACACAAAGTGCACATTAGTTGTGTTTTCAGTGTCATAACAACTCATCTACAAAATTTCTGAAGATGTCTTACAATCTCCTTCGTTATCAATCCACGGTGGCTACTAATATAAGTTTTATATATTGAAGCGACGTGAACAAACACACGATCAAATTCCTTGAAAATTACTCATCCACCATTCATATAGTAAGAGTGGGAAACGCAATGATTACACCCTTAAAATTGTGTTTTAAAATCAATATGAATGTGGGATTTGTATAGACTGCTCATTAGAAATTATTCATCTATACTTCATAAATAGAAAAAGTGTAGAAATTGTGAACAACCCAACTCATTGTTTGTTTTCTGCCCACTCGTAGAAACAGAGATCATTGCCTCTGCTAGAAACCTGCTTGATAAATGACTTCCGTTTAATTGACGCTGGACTGTATCTCCAGCCGCGGCAGTCGGCACACATTAGTTATTGCTGTTACTAAATAACAGCACCGACAAGAACGCAACATTGGGAGATTAGCTTACCACGAGGCGACTGTAAGTAAGGCAGTAGGTCCCGTCGATCGATTGCCTGATATTCTAAACACCCCGAGGACTAATCACAATCGCTCTTCTCCGAACAACGTGTATTTGTAAGTATCAAATTGCAGCAAACGGTAATCTAAAGAACAACAAATTTTCTCTTTAGTTCACCTGAAACAGTGTTGTCTTTTCTTTTATTTGAGTCACTTTCTTTCTGTTGTTTGTTTATACCCTGCTGACGGGCGCATTGCAGAAAATAAAATACGGAGTGTGTAGAGGATTATCAAATAATGAGGGGAAAGAGAAATAGAAAATCATGGAGTTAGAATAACTAAAGCACAGCAAATGTAGATACGTGTGTAAACAAGAAGACAAACAACAAGGTATACAAATTAACACTTCTTGAAAATCATAAGAACAGATAAACGATGGCCATGAATGACGCACATAGAATTATTTAATGAGGTGAGATATTAGGTTATAGACGAAATTAGGTAGATGGGCGAGAAGGAGTGGAAGGAAAAGATGAGGAACAGAAATGAGTGGATGAGGCTGATAAAAGGGACTAAGAAGAATGGAAAACTAATGAAATGGGAACTGAAATCGAGGAATCAGAAGAGGTCAAAAGAACGGTTATAGGCCTAATTCTGTTTGAAATGCTTTTGTGGTTGTTGTCGCTGTTGTTGTTGGTGGTGGTAGTGGTGATGACAATGATGATGCTTTACTTACTTTCTTTAAAATTTACTAGGTAATTCTCAGGCTACGTCCTGGTGTATTCTAAATGCTTATTATATGTGAATACTATTCATAAGTGAAATTGTAAAATGTGTGTTTTTTGTTTTAATTTTTTAATTCATTTCAAATTGACGGGTTTCAATGGACGCCCTTTTTTTCTGCAGGTACACTGTATTCAAACATATTCTAAATCACGTTTGAGTAAGAAAAAGATTATGGTAAAGAAAATAGACTATAGACTATAGACTATATGCTCCTTAACTTGCAGAACTCACTCGCTATTTGAAACGAAGTACATTTATTATTAAATACATTTTGGTAATAGATAATTTTTTTAAGTTTTCAGAAAAATTACGAAAATCCAGATTGCCCTACTAATTGTGGTAGGGCAATCCCGAAAAGTAACAATTGTCGAGTAATCATACAATAAACCCTAAAAATTGCAGACACTCGCATTTGTCTAAAATTCCCTGTAGTCTGACGTTCGGTTGCATTAAATATATTTTTTTCACATTTTTGAGCCCATTTTTAAACCTAGGGTTTTGAAATTTTCAAAAACTGTACACTATATTCCGTGTTTGGTTAAGATTCTCTTCAATTTTCCCCGCATGGAATATGTGATTTTGTCAAACTTTCCATGCCACTCTTTTTGGCCACTGACATTCTAAAATTTTGAAATGTATAAAAATTAACACTACATTCAGATTTCAGTTAAAATTTTTTTTTGATTCAATACGCCACATGAATTTATGTAATTTTATCAAGCGTTTCACCCATTTTTTGACCTCCAGCGTCATGTATTTTTTTAAAATAATCATTAAATTCATATTTTGGCTAAAATTCCCTTTAACTTGATACCTCATACTTTTACGATATTTTCCAAATTTCCACTCTCATATTTTTATCTCCCGCCCTCCTATTTTTGAGGAGATAAATCTCAAAGACAATATTGGTCCTACAGGGTAAAAGTGTGTACACACATGACAAGTTTTACGAATATTCTTTGATGCGTTCAAAAATTACCGTGAGATATGCCCCAAACAGACAGACAGAAAAATGCCAAGCGGTCGAGTTAAAACTGAGAACTCGCTTTGTTTGTTCAAAAAACGATAATGAATGAAGAAGAGAAACGAAAGAAAGCAACAGAAAAGTAAAACCAGGAAGTAAGTTGATTGTATTCACCTCAATATACACTGTGAATCTGTCTTGCTAATAATTTCCCTAATTATTTTGTTACGTATTAAAATTTATTACGATATTTGTGTAACAGTGTCTATCTTGAAGATCACAATTCGCTGACCGGTGCCTTGTCTACAGGCCCTTTTGGTGTCTTTAGTATTGTAGCGAGAATCCTATCAAAGAGCCCAGAACATTCTCCACTCTTTCCCCTGTGACAGGTGTTGCCCCAGTCAAGGCCGCTCTCAAGTAGGTTCCAGTGTATTGAAGAACACTTTAGATACGCTTTAAGTGGCGTGATGTGAGGATGGAAAACTTCTAGGAGGCTTGCGCTATCCACAAAAAGCCATAGCAGCCGGCTTGTCAATTCAGTGGTGTGAGCGATTTCTTTAGCGCAGGATCGAGTGTGTGTTGGAGTATTGTAGCGAAGTGTTGTTATTAGTGAGGAATTCTTTATAGTTGATATTGTTATTGCGTGTGGACAATTTTTACTGGAATTGTTGTAAGAGACTATCTTGTTGATTACAAACGGTTAATTGTGATAATTAAAGCTGGTTTTTAGTGACTTCATTGGTGTCTTGTATTTCGTTTTCCACTGCACCATACGACGATCATTGAGACGGTCGTAACAGTATGTTCTGTGTACCACTACTTTCGCTGTAGGCCTAACAGCGTTTCAGAACCTTTTCGTACGAATTTTATCAGTCTTCCTTTCGATGTCAATGTCCAGGCTCTTTTTGGTCACCTTTGATCGTCTATTCGCCGGAAGTAGCTATAGCCTACCACAAAAGATTTGTAGCGGTTACATTTACGTTTGATTAGATGCAAATAAACCATACGCCGCCAACAAGAAACATCTCTTCATTTTTTATTTTTCATAAATAACTTTAGGTTTTAAGTTTCAAATTGTTTAATCCAATTTCAAGCTATTGAAGAATTGCACACACCTACATAAACATCCTGGTGAAACAGAGAAATTACGAAATCGGTTTTAATTATAATTTAAATGTTAGCTGAGACAGAAATAGAATATTTCCAAGGGGACACTGAAACATTACCTTCGCAAACTAGTGGTGAGACAAAACGTTTTGGAAACATTAGAATGCAGTTAGGAAATAAATTAATTGTTTAGCAAAACTACATTAAAATCGTTGCAATGTATTTCTGGTACATTTTTATAGCAGTAAAAAGAAACACGAAATAGACAAAGAACATTCCTTTAAATAACCCAAAGGAAAAGTGGAGCAACCGCTTCACGGTTCGGGAATGTAATATTTTATCCTTACCCAACCCGAGACATACTTTCATCAACTTAAAATATTTCCTTCTTTCCGCCCGACCGACAGAGCCTGCATTTTATTTTTCCCTAAATATTCACTTTATTAAAAAAAAAAAAAGAAAAGAAAAATAAGAGACAAGCCGAGAGAAACAGAGAATTCCTCCACAAACATTAATAATAAAACGGTCATAAACTTCTAATGTTCTTTTCATAACGATTTTGCGGTCTCTCACATTCCGGTGCTCGTTCTGCCGTTTGTTGGCTACATTTTATGAAAACTATTTAGTAACTACATTCAGAATTTATTACGTTTAGCTTCCTCTTTCGTTCATCTAAAACTGACTTACCGATATAAATAAATATACCAGTAAATAAACCTGAATACAGATGAGCCCTCTAGGAAAAGTTCATAAAAACTCTTATGTCGTCATATTTTAAAGTTACTATTTTATAGCAAATAAAATAACGAGCAATGGGCTGTAGTTTGTGTAGAATACTCTTTATTCAGAAGTGTACAAAACGTATTACACACAAATAATCAACAAATTTTCTTCAACAGGCTTCTTTAATTATGAGAAATTTCGTTTTGACAAAATTGGTTTTCATTTACGTAACACGAACTGTACTTATGTTAAGAATTACTTATGATATCGTTTCCTTCCGCAAATCAAGGGTGACTTTGGAAAGCATCAATTGGTATGGAAAAGAATTATTACGTACGAATTTGGTTTATAAAATCAATACAAATAAGTCAAACAACATAAAAAGCACTATAAAGGAAAGCAATGATTCATAAACATTCCAACCTGAATGGATAATATAGAGAAAGTGAATGAATACACCTAAATGGGTAGCAGAATCCCAAGTAATGGACAAAGCAGAAAGCAGCTACCGCAAGTTAGAAGAATGTATATTGTCGAATACTGGATTAGGAATTAGGAAAACATTTCTAGTTATGTGTTCCGAGCATTGCGCTATCTGGATAAAAAAACCTGGATACTATGAAAAAAGATGAATTCGGTTACTATAGGCAACTGTTAAAAAGTGAGTGGACAAAATAATAAATTAACAAATGAGAGGGTTATACATATTATGGGAGAAATGAAAACTCTGCGGACACTATTCTAACGAGGAGATGAGGGAGGTTGGTGGGAAGCTAATTGAAACCCGGAGTATTAATGGTATTGATGATGGAGCGCGCAGAGAGGCGTGTAACTGCGCTCTAAGGCCCCTGAGGCCTATTATTAGGATGTGAAATGATATCATTCTCAGAATATATACTAATATAATACTCAGAAACTACGAGATTGGCTCAGGATAGGACTAACTAAAGGACTAGGGAACAGCATCAATCCAGTCAGGCGACTGACCCCGGAGAGCGACCGACCGAGAGTGAGGGGGAGAAAGAGAGTGCTTGAAGGGCAGAAAAAGACAGAGAATGGTACCTAACTTGACTAATAAGTGTACAATAAAACCTGATGAATAAGTTGCATTAAGTTCAACCTTATGTCAGACGAACTCATATGTCAGCAAGTAAAGAAACACGGCTAAAATTCTACAAGGTGATGGCCATTCTCACACTTATTTATGGGTCTGAGAATTGGACTTCGATGAAAGAAATGGCCAGCCGTATCCAAGGGGCTGAAATGAGATTTCTCAGGCTCGTGGCAAGGTATACTCTCCATGATCATAGAAGAAACACAGATATACGGCAGAAACTGAATATTATAAGTAGCTATACTCGACAGGATTCCCCAGTATCGGCTGAATTGGTGGGAACATCTTTGGCGAATGGATGACTGCCCCATCCCCAAACAACTATGGAGCTATAAGCAGAAGAAACGAAGAGGTGTGGAACGTCCCAGGAAACGCTGGAGTGACCAGCTTTATACTTTGTTAAGACGTTTACTCCCGTATGTTGTGATATATAGAGTGGGCCATAAGGTGCTTGACACTGGAATTTACCATTAGTTTTGTAGTAACCGTGAATTTAAAACAAATGTAAAAAGTTTTGTGGTAATTAACTAGACCTTACAAATAACTACCTCTCTCTGTCTACCCTAGAGGATGTACTGGGATCCGCGGTCGCCGAACCTCCGTGTGATTATCCATCCATTTTGTGTACACGAGCATGCAACGCTTCACTTTGTTAGTTGAGCCACGGTGCTTTACCCATACGACCGTCCTGCCTAGTACAATTAATGCGATATAGTTTTAAAACATTTGTGTTAACTTCTTCTTCTTCTTCTTCTTCTTCTTCTTCTTCTTCTTCTTCTTCTTCTTCTTCTTCTTCTTCTTCTTCTTCTTCTTCTTCTTCCCTTCCTCCTCCTCCTCATCCCCTCTTCCTCCTCCTCTCCTGGTGCTGCTGCTCCTCCACCCCTCCACTCCCTCCTCCACCTCATCCCCTTCCCCCTTCTTCTTCTTCTTCTTCTTCTTCTTCTTCTTCTTCTTCTACCCTTCCACGGTTAGGCAATACTGCCCGTTCCGGTTTCACCATCTAATCCTCGGTTTTCCTACGTTGCTTCTACCTATCGAGTGATGATTCAAGGCTTCCTTTAGAATCCTTTCTTTATACATTTTCAATACATGACAGCCTGCTCACCAGCATTTTTGTAAATTATCTCAACGTTTTGACAGAATTTATTATTATCATCGTCACGGCTTGTATGGGGAGTACAGAAATAGTTAATAAGCCTTTACATGTAATGAGTTTTTGTGTGATATCTTGTGTGCGCGCGCGCGTGTGTGTGTTTATTACATGAAGAGTAATAATAATTATTATATATACATTGTTATACTTTTACTAATAAGATATAGACTTAATAATAATATTGATACATCTTAAAGCTAATTTTATTGTATCAATTAGTTTGTATATTCCACCGTACACTCTTGATGATGACAACAAGTTGTGTCAGAACATTTACACAAATGTTTTAAAATTGTTGTAGTGAGTAACAGTGACTCAGAAAAACTGTCGAAAGGAGTTGTATAAAATATATTATTTTCAAGTCACTTGTGGCCTATTCTGTATTAATACCCTATTATAAAATAATAATAAAAATTGGTTTTATTGTCAACTGAAGTCCAAATTGATATGTTTGTATCTATATGATGTCTTTGTGTACATCTACTCTGACCCTCGATAAATAGACTATAGACAGGGTAGATCACCGTTCGTTTACGGTCGGTTAACACTAATCTTTCTCTTTGTTTCAGGTGAGTCTACAACATATATTATTAATTGACAAAGAAAAGTATTTAATAGAAAGCAGTTTACAATAAAAAAGGTGAGTTTCCATAAAAAATTATTATAATATTACAAATTATAATATAATAAGTGTCTGTGTGTGCGTGTGTGAAATAAACATAAAAATCGAAGATACCGTAAGCTGTGCTTTTCACCTTAAATCCAAATTACACATTATTAAAAATTATTCTTCATAGCTGCAATTCATCACACCCCTACTCAGTGACAGTAACTAAATCACTGAGTTTAGCAAACTGCAAATTGTAGGTAAAAACACATAAACGCTTAACGTCACTTATCATGTATCAAAACGAGCGGTAATGACTGTAGAAACAAGTAACGTGCCTTGACTTGGGTAACCCGATGGACAAAGTGGTTGGACAAACTTATCTCCATACACATTTAAAGTAATGAATATTTTAAAGATTCACGGGGAACAATAATTATACAATCTGAGGATATCTTATTATAATAACAAAACATAATGTTAAAGAGTATGTTTTATTCAGTGAAATATTAATACGTTGATAACTACAGGAGTTAACGAAACTAAATGACTTACAAATTAATGAAAAAAATAAGAGGCAAATTAAGTTTTATACGTAGATCAGAATTCATATTTTAATTGTAGATATTCCAATTTAGTAACGTAAGGTAAACGAATACGTTAAGTATACGTTTTAGTGACGAAAACAGTCTCATCACAAATTGTATTACTGAGAGATACGAGAGGACAGTAGAACAGTACTGTCTAAAACTGTCGTTCGCAAGAAACCGGCGTAATTATTTCACAATCTCCATGTGTAAAAGTGATTATTTAAAACAGCTGTAGCAACCAAGAGCAGAAAAAAGGCACAGTATTTGGCTGAGTTAAAAGTGACGCTTGACAGAAAATTCTGGAAACACAAAGAAGTAAAATTTCTATAATAAAATGCCGAGAGTGTTAAGCGTTCCAGAGCTGGGGAGTCCCGCTGATCGGAGTGTGTTGCTGCCGCTCGGTCTGTGTGCTGTGACGCGCGCCCGCGATCCGAGTTCGTACACATCACGATCTCTTTGTAAAACACCATGTATTGTTAACGTGTTTTTCGTTTCGTTAGTAACAAAATAAATAAACGCAAGTTTTTATATAGTAATTTTTAAAAGTGAAGACGGATTATAAACAGTTAAACGGCTTTTCTTTAACAGTTAAACGAATTCTTAAACTTTGTAAACAAATTAAACATTTCGTTGTAAACAAGCATAAACGTGTAACATTAATAAACGAAACAAATTCAATTGCGTGAATCTAATTTCACCTGCCTTACTAAACAGAGAGTGTTATAAGATTAACATTACAGAAACAATAGAATGTGGTGTGAAAAAAGGTAACATTTCATCAGAATTCGCAGACACGTTATATGAAAGAACGGGAGGTTTGCAGACTGACTGAAAACGTGGCGTAGTAGAAAATAGAAAACAAATTAGTGGTGAGTCAAACGGAAGGCTGAAACGATGAAAAAAGCGTAACAAATAATCAGTTAATTATAAAAAATATTTTTTTAATGACAAAATATTCATTTACATACTAAATGAACGTAAGCTTTCACGGCCGATATTTGCATTATTACAATTTTCCTGGCTGTTGGGGAGTGGTCTAAGTTGTCCATGTTTTTCACTAGACGATTTGTCCATATCAGTGGTGGACATCTTCAGTGGCACGGGAACACAGATCACACAATACCCGAGAACGAATACGAACAGTCGCGTGGGAACACAAGTCCCTCAACAGGATAGAACTGTCTTCACATTCGTGCGCTGGTGGTTGTGATCTGTTTTCCCGCGCCACTGAAGATGTCCACCATTGGTATGGACGACAAACATTTCATCGGTATCTAGTGAAAAACAAGAACAACTTAGACCACGGCCTAACACCTACGAAAATTGTGATGACGTAATATTCATTTATTTGTTCAAAAAGCAGACAATGTTTTCTATATTTTTACGTTTCTAGTGTTTTATACGTTTGATGGTACACTGGCGAGTACAGAATTAGGAACGATTAGAAACTTATTAGCGAAACAACACGACTGTGTTATAATAATGTTAAAGCTGGGCTCTTGTCTGTTTGTGACTAATTATTGTTATAACAACCAAAAGGCATGGACAAGTAACAAACACTCGTACAGCTAAAGCATTTCTCATACGTATTATATATATTTGCACGCTGCAAATTTTCCCCCGGGTGTGGTTGTGTGTCATTTTCATGTTTATCGTGTTCGTCGTCATTCGTTTTTGAGAGTTTTATCTTTACAACAGACTTTTCGATAACAAAACTGGGAAATTTCTCCGATTAGTAGTCAGAGCGTTTTACGTTAAGTCACGTTTAGAATCCCGTAAACCTCGTTGGTTATCACCCAAAGTATCGTCAAGAATAAACTTATACGGGATCAGAATTTTCTTTAGGGGCCAAAAAGGAATGTCGTTCATCTTAAACGATTTCAATAGCGGACTAGTAATTTTATTAAGTAATTTTTCGGCGCATACTGTTGTGTAACTTTTACTGTTAAGTGTCTGATTCCGTAGTGAAGCGTATGAAGATGCGAACCAAAAATAAAGACTTACAGCAATGATCGGGCAACAGAACATCTATATCCCTGCACTTGGCAGAGTAAAAAAATAGTTTAAATAGATGAGAACAAGCTTTGGGTTATTACGATGTTGTTGCACGAGAATATATGAATCGATGCCGTAAATAATCTGTATGCCTTAGAAGCGCATAGATCTTGAACGTGCGTACTAACGATCAGCAAAGTATCCAGAATAGCAGTAAACACTGTTACTATGTTAGCTGCAGACCAGTATACGACTATTCATTTTTTCATCCCATTTCAAATTTAAAAGCTGGTCGTGAAATAAAATACAGAGTAACAAGTAAATGTGATGTACGATTTTGCCTTGAGGCGAAGCATCCAATGTCGTTCCGCCGTTCTTCGTAAGTCTTTTGGTCATTTGTTAGTATTCTTATCACCTTAGGCGTATTGGTCAAATCCCTAATCAATTGATTTTCATGACTGACGATGCAAGTTCTGTGTCTTACTGCATGCGCTCTAATAATGTTTTTGATGAATGGTGTCTTCAGGGCGTCGTGAACTGTTTCGTTGAAAATCTTGAGTATTTGCCATAATAATATGAAACAATTTAGGTTGGAAAACATGTTTGTGTTGGACTGTTTGTCACAACCCCGTAGCTCCATTCTGTATCCCCAGCTTGGTTTTAAAATACTGTTGTATATCATTAGCTTGCCATCTATTGGTAATTAGAATATTCGAATCATGGGCGCATTTACGGGGGAGGGGAGACGGACGATAGCAGACTCCCCCCAGAGGGTCGTAAAAGTCGACGAATTTTTTTAATCTCTTAATTTTTAAGTAGTTTTATTATTGTTTTCACCTGTGTACGCATATATAGTGGTAACTCTTTTTTTTTAAATATACAAACAGATTGTATATGTTTAAATTACACAATGTATAATGTTTAAATTAAGAAATATAGGAAAATTAATTCTATCAATAAGTATCCAGTAAACAGTGTTTCAATAGCGCTGTGACCTGATCTTGGGCCCCCCTCCCAGGCCAAATTCTAGATACAACACTGCTTCGAACAAGCAACCAGGTTATCTGTTTAAGTTATGGTGTTAATTGTTGTTTTATTAGCTTTTATGTGCGCACGTCAAGTAGGTTTTCTATAAAAGTGAAATCCCTACTATTTAACTTTAAAATTTATTGTTAGTTAATATGATTCATGATCAGCTACATCATCTTGTAGCAAAGGTTACTAGGATAGATTTGTCACTGTATAAGTGAGTTTCCCATTTATGGAACCAGTCTTGTGGCACTTTAAGTTGTAATATTTGTTAATTATTACGGTTAGTAACGAGGTGTGGCGTAATGTTAATTGTTTGTTAGTTTTAATTACAACGATAAGTATAGCATACTTTGGCGTATAGCCAAAATTAGTAATGCATTAGTCTGAAACTCTACCGTTCCCTCATGAGTCGCGTGCTTGATATATTGCTGCTCAATTGATTAGCACGTCTTGTCTAATATTACCTCAATACATCTTCTGACACATTAATTAGCGCAACGTGTGCGCGCGTGCTTGTGCTCGTGTTGCTCTATTTGTACGAGTTCACTCGGAAATTTTGCTATTGAGCTCGACAGTAATCAGGAAGTGTTGAGACAGCGACGGGTTGCTGTATAAACATGCCGCGTTTCTAATGGTTGTTACAATTACAATAATCTGCTTTAAACGGTGTCAAGCAATACTTTAGACGCGTCGGGGTTTAACGCTCACCACTGCAACCCGTCCAGTAAATTATAATCATTACGGTTGTACAGTTTAGAAGTGAATCCCATCGCTTCTGCGCATACCATCAGAGTAATAAAAGTCGGACATTAAACTTAGCAAACCCGTGTTGACAACATATGAAGGTATGAATAGCCTAATAGGTTCCCATTTACTTATTCAATTATCACATTTTCAAGTAGTGTACATAGATATTAACAATTACGTAAAATATAGTAAAAATATTATTACAAATTATCAACAAAATTTCTCATTCTTAATATTCTTTTATAACAATGATTCTTTTTGTAACTGGTTGTCGTCTATGTTCGCCTCTTCTTCCTCCTCCTCTTCTTACTTTTTCTTTTTCTTTTTCTTCATCCTCTTATTATTATTTTTATTGTTGTCATTATTATTACTGATATTTTGTACAGGTATGACTGTATTGTAGTAGTTTTACTACTACTACTACTACTACTACTACTACTACTTCTACTACTACTACTACTACTACTACTACTACTACTACTACTACTACTACTACTACTTTTTTTATAGAGAGGGAAAAATGCTTTATGCACCGTCAGAGAAGGCTTGTGCTTCCTCTGGTGTGTGGGATTCTCACCCACTAAAAAACCCACTTGTAATTCAGGCATCACATCCATCCTGGAACCTACTAGTACTAATAATAATAATAATTATTATTATTATTATTAATTGTTATTATTATTATTAATATTATTATATTCTTGATGTTCTTGGTATGCGCTAAACGTTTCTGGTCTTACTCCATTCTTGATTAGCATTATCGTATTAAGCTGCTCTTTTTCATAGACTTCGTTTGTGAACACAATGGATAGCCCCTTGTAAGAGTTCCGTGCAAAGGGTAGGTTCGTCTGTCTGATAGAGTGCTGTCTAATAGTTGCTAACGTAGATGTTAAAAGCCATTACTTTTTAATAGATAAAATGAAACTTCTTACTATGGAGAATAAAAAGTCTTTCGATTTACTATCATTTGACTTGTTATATAAATAATCTGTGTCATGTTAGTAATTTGAGTGAATTCTTCCCCACGATGCAGTAAAAACGTGAGGCTTACTTGAGACCAAGAATGCAGCGGATGATACTACAGTATCTGTTGACATTCGTGAAAGTTTTAGTTTTTTAATTCTTAATGGATGTGACTATGCCACCGTTTTTCTAAGTAGTTTTCTTTTTGTAGGTTGAGTTACAAAAAAGAGCTACATAACGTTAAACTGTGTTGTGCAGTAAATGTAGTCACGGTAGTACAACAGAAAGATCTACGACATTAAAATAATCTTATGGAGACAAAGCCATGAGGTTAACAGGTGGCGTAAAACACTTTTGGACGGGTACAAAGCTGTAGATCATGGAAACCAGCCTCAGCATGAAGTAATGTAGCGATCGAGAGATTTCATCAAGACTAGTCGTGACGATGGTTGCCTAGCACCCAAATTTAAATCACCAGATTGTTCATGAAATTTTTAGCATGATTTGTGACCGACCTTCGAGTGTTCTTCCCATTAATGCTTAATGTCACAAAGCAGTTTTTGTGAAAAATATAAGGTTGAAAACAGCATTCCTGCGGTAACACCAGCCGCGTTACCCCCCCCCCCCCTTATAAGTGCGTGTGACTATCGTTTGTTTTCAAGTGTGGAAAGCCAAAACTTGAGTCGCTAATTTGGAGTGTGAAAAACATCCAAGAGAGTGTAACAGACGAGCTAAAGGGCTTCACGCTTAAAGATTTTAATCACTGTTTCAATCAATGGGAACAATGTCTCTTCCAAGTTTTTTGTAAACAGTGTGTCAGCAATTAATTTTATACAGTCAGTCTCATTATTTTTTGGGAAAACCGTGTAAATTATGTTTGTTAAATGTTTCTGTATCCCATATTTTTGAAGTTTCTTATGCAACAAAGAAGACTGAAAATCCCCGAGCTTTAATAATACAGCCGTTACTGGGCACATTTGGTATCCGTTGCTGGATGACTCTTCTGCCTTACAGAAAGAATAGAAAGATATCGAACTGTTTGGGAGCACTGATAAAATTATTCTTATTATTGCATTACTTTGTAACAAAATCGTTCGGTGTTAATATTCTTAAGCTTACACGGCAGGCAACCTGCGTGACGTATGCGTCATGCGGAGATGCAGAAAGTCGCCAATGGCGTAGTAAGGGTCACCCCTACAACACCTTCCTGGTGTTCTTTAAGAGCCTTATACTGCTTTATTATCATCAACGCATCATCCAGAAAACGGTAGATTTATCTTGCAACCATATTGTATGTCACACTAGTGTAATCCTAAGCTTGAAGAATTGTTGTTTACTAGTATGTTTGTTTTATTCACCGGTAATTAAAGTTCTAAATAGCGATTTCCTTGGTGTTCAGTTATCTGATTTTCACGGTTTAAACACGAAGATCCGTGGGACCGTCGTACCAATATTATATGATATCGATCATATTAATATAATAATAATAATAACACGCATAAAGAGCGCGTTTACAAATTCCTTTCGAAAATCGAAGTTCATGACAAACGTCAACACAATATCCAAAAAAATGAACACTCGGTATGGGAAAATCTACCATCTTCAAAAAGTAAATTGAACAAAATGCCGGAGAAAACGAACCCATTAAAGCACGCGTTAAAAGATGAAAGTTGCTTACGATTTAATCACGGATACATATAACAAAAAATCAATATCCATTAATGCCAAACTTAGGCATTACTCAAAAGTAATTCGTCCGGAAGCGCTTTATACAGCTGAGTGTCTGACTCTGACGAAGAAAGTGATGATGGAAGAACTGGAAGTCACGGAAAGGAAAATATTAAGAAGAATTTTGGGACCAATAAAAGATAGACAGGAGTACAGAAGACGCCAAAATAATGAGCTGTACACTACACGCATGTTGAGAAAATCACAGACGTAATTAGGAAAAGAAGAATCACTTTCTACAGACACATTCAAATAATGGATCCTGACAGACTAACAGCGAAACTTGTAAACTATTTCAGAAAGCTCAAAATTCCCATACGTGGTTCAAAGAAACAGAAAAAGACGTGGAAGAACTTCAGATTACTCAAGAGGACATTGAAGAACGCTTACCACTCAAAAAGAAATTTTAAAACGCCCAAGGTTTTCAGGAAAACCCCAAGAAGAAGACAGGTGTTATCTGGACAGACGAAAGGAGACATCGATCAAGAATGAAAGAAATATGGAAGAAGAGGAAAAAAGAGGATAAGGTAGGGGGACCAGTTGAACCAAACGCAGTCCACAGTGCCTCATACGATATAAATAGTAATATTAGTAAAGCATAAAGGAACACATTTTAAAAGTGTTACGCCGCGCTTTTGTAAGTGCTGTAAACGACTGTAATAAATATAAAAAGCCTATTGAAAGGCAAGTAACTTATGTTAAAAGTGGTTACTAATGTATGTAACCTTACGGTTTATATTCCGTAATTCAATGCCGCTGGAATCACGTACACGGTATAACCAAGAAAAACGGATATTGATAGGAAATAACGTCAGATGTGTCTGCGTGGTGACGTTTAGCGCTGCCTGGCAAAAATACGGCGCCCCGAACGTGCTGATCTAGCAGAGCAATAGCAGAACGTGTCCTCGCAAAAACCGTCTCTGTCTGGTCTGCTCTCTGTTTCATATCTGCAACTGCATAGGCACAAAAAATGCAATATCGAAACGGCAGAAGTTGCGTTTGTAATATATCACGCCTAACGGCGGAGTACGCAATATATATGAAGCAGCGAGTCTGGCTCTCTGTGTGTGTGCGAGTTTGCAACTCTGGAAGTCATAACAATACCAGTGTCACGTTTATACAGATGTTCTCTTATATAATGTTCTCTGAAAGCAGAGATTCTCGGAAACCCCTATGTGAAGAAGAAATTTATAGCAAATTAATTAGGGGCTGATCAAGAATTACGTAAGCACATTTTAAGTAACCAAAAATAAGCAGACTTCCTACCCGACCCCTTTAATTACGTAAGATTTGCCAAATTTTTTTCTTTTTTTCGTATGCCAAATGATTCATAGATTTTTGAGTAGAAGTGCATAAATACCAAAATGCTCTCTGAGCTACAGAACTCGTTCACTATTTTGAACGAAGTACCCCCTATATGTAGGCTATTGTTGGATAAATTTTGATATTAAATAAAATTACCGTTTATAATTTTGTATAATAAGATTACAAAAATTTCAATTACCGTTTTTTAGTAAATTAACAATTCCCGATCAAGCATGCAATAAACGCTAAAAATTCAAAACAATAGCATTTATGTTAAAACCCTTTTCGTCCGACACCCTGCTGGATGTTCACAATTTTTTCAAATTTTGATTCCATTTTGAGGTTCTAAGATCAAAACATTTTGAAATTTCCAAAACATTAATCCATGTATATATTATATGTAGGCATACACTTTGCCTCACATTTCGAGCTTTAGCGTCCCATAATTTAAAATTTTTTAAAATTAGTACTAAATTTATGTATTGGTTAAAACTTCTTTTACATACTCCTGATGAACTTTTGGGATTTTTTAAAATTAATACTCTCAGTTTTGTCTTCCGCCTCTCTAACACCCACACTTGGGGGAATCAATCTCACAGACAATAGCGTTCTGTAGATCAAAAGTATGGACACGCGTACCAAGCTTCACGAAAATCGGTTGATGCGTTCGAAAGTTATCGTTAGACATACTCCAATCAGGAAGACAGATAGACAGATAGACAAATCCTAAACGGTGGAGTAAAAACTACTCAAATTTATGGTCACTCCCAAGTTCTTTTTCATCTATTTTTAGTAGTATGTAGTGTATAACACTTTCGTCATTTACTTAATTAAAAAAATATAATAAAAAAACAACTACAGGTAAAATCAAAACAAAATTATTTATTTAGGAATCCTAAATAATAATAACAATTCTACCAAATAAAACAGTGACAGACTACCTTGACAAAATAAACATCGATCAATCAATTTAAAATTTCTTATCAGTCAATCGTTATAGACTTTTAGGATTTAAATTCAGATCTACTTTTCGCATATTACGCTCTGATAAAATGGAAAAACTTTAACCGTCATAAAACGTTAAAAACACAATGTTTCTGATAATCATGTACATATTGCTTAGCACTTATTAGCAGACAGTTTTCGCACAATACAATGGAATTCCTGATCACCAATAATGTTAATTATATATACTGCAATGTGAATAGCTATCCTTAGCAGTGACAGTGGAAATCTAGAGACTGACTGAAATGCAGTCACGACTTTCACTGTTACCCCTACGTTGACAAAATTCATTGTCATAAATCAATAATCTCCTGA
Organism: Magicicada septendecula; assembly: GCA_034769895.1. Taxonomy (NCBI): domain Eukaryota; kingdom Metazoa; phylum Arthropoda; class Insecta; order Hemiptera; family Cicadidae; genus Magicicada; species Magicicada septendecula. Next base: position 460,584,115 of record CM068373.1, read on the forward strand.
GGCCGAATATTCACTACGCGTAGTTTTCAACAAATGAAATCAAACTTTACGCACCACAGCATACGTCACTAAATCAAAATCAGTAAACGTATTACACCACAATTACAACAAGTGAACACTCAATGTCACTTGTAACACGCATCATTCGTTTTAATTTGTAATCATTATGAATCGCGACTAAAGAAATACAACAAAATATCTGTTAACGTCAAGAGCAGATAATTAAAACAGTAATACGTTTGAAATGTACTGATACTGAGTCCATCTCAAACTTCCCCTAGCTGTGATAAAATCTAAACAGAAATAATTCTTTAAGCACAGAAATTATTGAGAAAGGAATTTAGCGTTTATTTGCTAACAAGCGATTCTTTACCATCTAACATTCTAAGTCGCTACAGCAAAATATGCATTGCGATATTAAAATCCGTGTATAACTCTCGTAAGACTGGTTCCACTTTACCATCTTAGGTACCATCTGCATAATAGATGTGCAAAAGATTTAAGAAACTTAGAATAGAAAAGAGTGAGAAAATTTTTCTTCCGGTCCAAGGACAGAACGGTTTATAGCAAATTAGGAGGAAGTTTGACTTAAACGCCTCAGTGGATATTAAAGATAGATTCATAAAATCCTAAATGTCAAGATGGCTAAGGCATCTTCATATAATGAAGCCTGCTAGAAACATCAGAAGAAGAGGAAGATCAAGAAGAAGCTCGCTGTCGGATGTAGACGAAGGCTGGACGATGAGGGGAATCATAACTGGAAAAGCGTTATCGAAGATGGAAAGAAGTTGTTGGCTTCAGTACAAAAAACCTGTATATAGGCTTGTGTCGTTATAAGAGTATAAAGAAGCCCATGTAAAATTACAGGGAAACTGATCCCAAATTATAAACAGGAACAATTTTTACTTCCATATTCCTTAAGGAATGGAAGTATGGTGATGGCAAAAAAAATCGTGTTCGAGATTATTGCAGATTCTGATTCTACTACACTCAAAACATGAAAAAAAGTCGTTTTCCGAAAAGTGTCTGTGTGTGTGTCTGTGTGTCTGTCTGTCTGTGTGTCTGTCTGTAGATTTTTTTCTATGGCAAACGATAACTGCCGCAAATTCAAACAGAATCAAATAATTTTTTGCATACAGCCCTGATTTGTAGAGTACTCGCGACCTATTGTTTTTGGTGAAGATCGGTTGAGGGAAAGGGGTAGTTTACCGGCAACGGTTTTTTTTATCAAGGGAAATTTTTTTTTGGCAAACGATAACAGCCGCAAATTCAAACAGAATCAAATAATTTTTCGCATACAGCCCTGAATTGTAGAGTTCTCAAGACCTATTGTTTTTGGTGAAGATCGGTTAAGGGAAAGGGGTAGTTTACCTGTAACGTTTTATGTTTTAACAAGGGTATTTCCTATGGCAAACGATAACATCCGCAAATTCAAACAGAATCAAAAGATTATTTGCATACAGCCATAAATTGTAGAGTTCTCAAGACCTATTGTTTTTGGTGAAGATCGGTTAAGGGAAAGGGGTAGTTTACCTACAACGTTTTTTTAACAAGGGTATTTTCTATGGCAAACGATAACAGCCGCAAGTTCAAACAGAATCAAATAATGTTCTGCATACAGCCCTGATTTGTAGAGTACTCAAGACCTATTGTTTTTGGTGAAGATCGGTTAAGGGGAAGGGGTAGTTTACCTGCAACGTTTTTGTTTTATATGGCAAACGATAACTGCCGCAAATTCAAACAGAATCAAATAATTTTTTGCATACGTCCCTGAATTGTAGAGGTCTCAAGGACTTTCGATTTTGGTGAAGATCGGTTAAGGGGAAGGGGTAGTTTACCTGCAACCTTTTACGTTTTAACAAGAGTAAAGTACTTGAAAATTTTTTTAAACTTTTTGAAACAATGGTAATTGTTGAAAATAAAATAATTTTGTTGCCAGGTAACAAAAATAAAGTCATTTTGATTATAAAATATAAATATTTACAAGAAAAGAATTTTCAGTTTTCAAAATTTAAATATATTACTTCCATATTCCTTAAGGAATGGAAGTATGGTGATGGCAAAAAAAATCGTGTTCGAGATTATTGCAGATTCTGATTCTACTACACTCAAAACATGAAAAAAAGTCGTTTTCCGAAAAGTGTCTGTGTGTCTGTCTGTCTGTCTGTGTGTCTGTGTGTCTGTCTGTCTGTGTGTCTGTCTGTCTGTAGATTTTTTTTCTATGGCAAACGATAACTGCCGCAAATTCAAACAGAATCAAATAATTTTTTGCATACAGCCCGGTTTTGCAGAGTTCTCGCGACCTATTGTTTTTGGTGAAGATCGGTTGAGGGAAAGGGGTAGTTTACCTGCAACGGTTTTTTTTTAGCAAGGGTAATTTTGTTTGTTTGGCAAACGATAACAGCCGCAAATTCAAACAGAATCAAATAATGTTTCGCATACAGCCCTGAATTGTAGAGTTCTCAAGACCTATTGTTTTTGGTGAAGATCGGTTAAGGGAAAGGGGTAGTTTACCTGTAACGTTTTATGTTTTAACAAGGGTATTTCCTATGGCAAACGATAACAGCCGCAAATTCAAACAGAATGAAAAGATTATTTGCATACAGCCCTAAATTGTAGAGTTCTCAAGACCTTTTGTTTTTGGTGAAGATCGGTTAAGGGAAAGGGGTAGTTTACCTACAACGTTTTTTTAACAATGGTATTTTCTATGGCAAACGATAACAGCCGCAAATTCAAACAGAATCAAATAATTTTCTGCATACAGCCCTGATTTGTAGAGTACTCAAGACCTATTGTTTTTGGTGAAGATCGGTTGAGGGGAAGGGGTAGTTTACCAGCAACGTTTTTTATCATGCGTATTTTCTATGGCAAACGACAACTGCCGCAAATTCAAACAGAATCAAATAATTTTTTGCATACAGCCCTGATTTGTAGAGTACTCGCGACCTATTGTTTTTGGTGAAGATCGGTTGAGGGGAAGGGGTAGTTTACCTGCAACGGTTTTTTTTATCAAGGGAAATTTTTTTTTTTGGCAAACGATAACAGCCGCAAATTCAAACAGAATCAAATAATGTTTCGCATACAGCCCTGAATTGTAGATTTCTCAAGACCTATTGTTTTTGGTGAAGATCGGTTGAGGGAAAGGGGTAGTTTACCTGCAACGTTTTTTTAACAAGGGTATTTTCTATGGCAAACGATAACAGCCGCAAATTCAAACAGAATCAAATAATGTTTTGCATACAGCCCTGATTTGTAGAGTACTCAAGACCTATTGTTTTTGGTGAATATCGGTTAAGGGGAAGGGGTAGTTTACCTGCAACGTTTTTTTATCAAGCGTATTTTCTATGGCAAACGATAACAGCCGCAAATTCAAACAGAATGAAATAATTTTTTGCATACGTCCCTGAATTGTAGAGGTCTCAATGACTTTCGATTTTGGTGAAGATCGGTTAAGGGGAAGGGGTAGTTTACCTGCAACCTTTTACGTTTTAACAAGAGTAAAGTACTTGAAAATTTATTTAAACTTTTTGAAACAATGGTAATTGTTAAAAATAAAATAATTTTTTTGCCAGGCAATAAAATTATAATTTTTTCATTTTAATGTAATATAATATTTTTCATTTAATACAGCAATAAAATGGCAGGTAAGACACAGCCTGGTTGTTTGGCTGAAAATGATTTTAAATATAAATCTTAGAATATGGAAGTCATGTATGGTTCTCCATACCGATATTTTTATAAAACAATGGGTTCTTCATTGAGGTGGGGACTTGACGACAGGGACAGGGCTTTCCACCAAATTCAGCAGAGTGACAGGTAGGCCCAACTCTGATTGGCTCCTCAGATTTCCCCAGCGTTAGTAGGTTCTATGAAAATATTTTATTTCAAAAATGATTTTAAATATAAATCTTAGATATGTTTTATAAATCTCATGTTTTATGTTTTAACATGGGTAATTTTTTATATGACGAACCATAACTGCCGTAAATTCAAACAGAATCAAATAACTTTTTACATATGTGCCTGAGCTATAGAGAACTCAATGTCTGTTGATTTTGGTGAAAATCGGTTACGGGGAAAGGGCAGTTTACCGGAAACATTTTTTGTTGTAACATGAGTAAAGTACTTAATTTTGATAAAGTATCCTGATAAGATCTTAATAATCCACTGTAGAAACGTAGATGAAATATCTATAAATTAAGAGGCTAGTTGAACGGGCTGGGGGTAATTTTCTATAAATCAAAATTATAGTTGAAGGGGGAGGGGATAATTTTTTTTTATATGTGTACTACGTTATTGGCAACAAAGAAGTATTTTTTTGTTAAAATTCCTTCCCTGGCTGTTTGGCTGAAAATGATTTTAAATATAAATCTTAGAATATGGAAGTCATGTATGGTTCTCCATACCGATATTTTACTTCCATATTCCTTAAGGAAATGGAAGTATGGTGATGGCAAAAAAAAATCGTGTTCGAGATTATTGCAGATTCTGATTGTACGACACTCAAAACATGAAAAAAAGTCGTTTTCCGAAAAGTGTCTGTGTGTGTGTGTGTCTGTGTGTCTGTGTGTAGATTTTTTTCTATGGCAAACGATAACTGCCGCAAATTCAAACAGAATCAAATAATTTTTTGCATACAGTCCTGATTTGTAGAGTACTCACGACCTATTGTTTTTGGTGAAGATCGGTTGAGGGAAAGGGGTAGTTTACCTGCAACGGTTTTTTTTATCAAGGGAATTTTTTTTTTTTGGCAAACGATAACAGCCGCAAATTCAAACAGAATCAAATAATGTTTCGCATACAGCCCTGAATTGTAGAGATCGCAAGACCTATTGTTTTTGGTGAAGATCGGTTAAGGGAAAGGGGTAGTTTACCTGTAACGTTTTATGTTTTAACAAGGGTATTTCCTATGGCAAACGATAACAGCCGCAAATTCAAACAGAATCAAAAGATTATTTGCATACAGCCCTAAATAGTAGAGTTCTCAAGATCTATTGCTTTTAGTGAAGATCGGTTAAGGGAAAGGGGTAGTTTACCTGCAACGTTTTTTTAACAAGGGTATTTTCTATGGCAAACGATAACAGCCGCAAATTCAAACAGAATCAAACAATAGTTTGCATACAGCCCTCATTTGTAGAGTGCTCAAGACCTATTGTTTTTGGTGAAGATCGGTTAAGGGAAAGGGGTAGTTTACCTGCAACGTTTTTTTATCAAGCGTATTTTCTATTGCAACGATCACAGCCGCAAATTCAAACAGAATGAAATAATTTTTTGCATACGTCCCTGAATTGTAGAGGTCTCAAGGACTTTCGATTGTGGTGAAGATCGGTTACGGGGAAGGGGTAGTTTACCTGCAACCTTTTACGTTTTAACAACAGTAAAGTACTTGAAAATTCATTTAAACTTTTTCAAACAATGGTAATTGTTAAAAATAAAATAATTTTGTTGCCAGGCAATAAAATTATAATTTTTTCATTTTAATGTAAATTATGTATGAGTTAATATCTTTATATATATAATTCTTCTGTACGTGTGTATGTCACTGAACTCCATGTATAAAATAATATATCGTTCGTGGCAGGTAAGCATATTTCAGTTATGTAATGTTTACGTTTCCATTTTATTATTATGCCTACAGCAATAAAAAGGCAGGTAACACACACACACACACAATTCACGTTATTTCTGGCCTCACTCATGTTTATTTTCTCATATTTGCACGCTTTTTAAATGGAAAGTGCCGAAACCCACACCAACATAACGCGTGCAAGCTGAAAAAATGGACATCAATTTGCTTCCTGTGGATCGCTGGGCAATGTAACTGCACGTGTTTACAGAGGAACGATTCATAGACAGACTTTTCGTCTTTAGGGAATGAACCCTCTGCAAGATGCTGAGGGTCCATACGTGACTTCGGAGCGCTCCTTCTTTTTCGCGTGTTTGTTCTGTGAAACATACACTGTAGATTCGCAGCTTTACTCTAAGCAACGCTCAATAGGAAATGTTGAAAATTTTTGTCCACAGTGTACCCTCATTCACACTAAACCTGCTCTGATGTTTTAATTACGGACATCATAATATTAAAACTTTGGAAACTTGAGCACTACTTAATGGAGATCAATCATTAACTTATACAAGCCATTAATTTTATGCATATATTTTATATAGATGTGTACAACGTTATCGGCAACAAAGAAGTACTTTTTGTTAAAATTCCTTCCCGGGATATTTGGCCGTGGTCCAATGTTTTCTACAAAACCAGACGTTTCGGCAATGCCATCGACTTCCATCATCAGTGAAAATCGAGTGCGATAACGTGAGGTGGTATACGTTAGTGGCCACAGTACTGTGGTTAAGGCTGAAGCAGTAAATAGAAAGAAGTAGTTTCTATGATAATATTTCATTTCGAAAATGATTTTAAATATAAATCTTAGAATATGGAAGTCATGTATGGTTCTCCATACCGATATTTTTATACTGGGGTAATTTTTTTAGTGTAAACAATTACAACAACCTGCTTAAAAACTGTGTACATAATAACTAGCCTATTCGGTTTTTTTACTTCCATATTCCTTAAGGAATGGAAGTATGGTGATGGCAAAAAAAATCGTGTTCGAGATTATTGCAGATTCTGATTCTACTACACTCAAAACATGAAAAAAAGTCGTTTTCCGAAATGTGTGTGTGTGTGTGTGTGTGTGTGTGTGTGTGTGTGTGTGTGTGTGTGTGTGTGTGTGTGTGTGTGTGTGTGTGTGTGTGTGTGTGTGTGTGTGTGTGTGTGTGTGTGTGTGTGTGTGTGTGTGTGTGTGTGTGTGTGTGTGTGTGTCTGTGTGTCTGTAGATTTTTTTTCTATGGCAAACGATAACTGCCGCAAATTCAAACAGAATCAAATAATTTTTTGCATACAGCCCTGATTTGTAGAGTACTCACGACCTATTGTTTTTGGTGAAGATCGGTTGAGGGAAAGGGGTAGTTTACCTGCAACGGTTTTTTTTATCAAGGGAAATTTTTTTTTTTGGCAAACGATAACAGCCGCAAATTCAAACAGAATCAAATAATGTTTCGCATACAACCCTGAATTGTAGAGTTCTCAAGACCTATTGTTTTGGTGAAGATCGGTTAAGGGAAAGGGGTTGTTTACCTGTAACGTTTTATGTTTTAACAAGGGTATTTCCTATGGCAAACGATAACAGCCGCAAATTCAAACAGAATCAAAAGATTATTTGCATACAGCCCTAAATTGTAGAGTTCTCAAGACCTATTGTTTTTGGTGAAGATCGGTTAAGGGAAAGGGGTAGTTTACCAACAACGTTTTTTTAACAAGGGTATTTTCTATGGCAAACGATAACAGCCGCAAATTCAAACAGAATCAAATAATTTTCTGCATACAGCCCTGATTTGTAGAGTACTCAAGACCTATTGTTTTTGGTGAAGATCGGTTGAGGGGAAGGGGTAGTTTACCGGCAACGTTTTTTATCAAGCGTATTTTCTATGGCAAACGATAACAGCCGCAAATTCAAACAGAATCAAATAATTTTTTGCATACACCAGTGAATTGTAGAGGACTCAAGGCCATTAGATTTTGGTGAAGATCGGTTAAGGGGAAGGGGTAGTTTACCTGCAACCTTTTACGTTTTAACAAGAGTAAAGTACATGAAAATTCATTTAAACTTTTTCAAACAATGGTAATTGTTAAAATAAAATAATTTTGTTGCCAGGCAATAAAATTATAATTTTTTCATTTTAATGTAAATCTGTACATAGTATAAAGTAAAGTCGGTGCGTTTTCTCTCTGTGTTTGAAATCGCTAATCTCAGGAAGTACTGAACGGATTTTATTCAAGTTTTCGCCAATAGATAGAGTGTCTATCGAGGAACATTTATGTGTATAATTAATACATATATGTTGTACATTAGCTTAGCTATCACGGTTTATGCCAAGTAAGTGGTATACTTTACATCTTATATATAAAAATGAATGTTTCTTTGTTTGTCCCGTATGCGTTCCTATACCATTCATCCGATTGCGATGAAACTTCGGTGAGTTGTTGTGCGCACGTCCGCGAAGGTTTCTTCCACATCTCCTCCTAAACCACTGTACCGATTTCAACCAAACTTGGCACAAATATTTTACGCAACGGGAGAAACAACATAGGATAGGTGTTTTTTCGATGGGGTCCTTTTGGGGGTTCTTTGGGGTCTTCCACTTCGTCTCCTAAACCACTGGACCGATTTCAACCAAACTTGGCACAAATATTTTACGCAAAGGGAGAACCAACATAGGACAAGTGTTTTTACTTCCATATTCCTTAAGGAATGGAAGTATGGTGATGGAAAAAAAAATCGTGTTCGAGATTATTGCAGATTCTGATTCTACTACACTCAAAACATGAAAAAAAGTCGTTTTCCGAAAAGTGTCTGTGTGTCTGTCTGTCTGTCTGTCTGTCTGTCTGTCTGTCTGTCTGTCTGTCTGTCTGTAGATTTTTTTTCTATGGCAAACGATAACTGCCGCAAATTCAAACAGAATCAAATAATTTTTTGCATGCAGCCCTGATTTGCAGAGTACTCGCGACCTATTGTTTTTGGTGACGATCGGTTGAGGGAAAGGGGTAGTTTACCAGCAACGGTTTTTTTTTAGCAAGGGTAATTTTGTTTGTTTGGCAAACGATAACAGCCGCAAATTCAAACAGAATCAAATAATGTTTCGCATACAGCCCTGAATTGTAGAGTTCTCAAGATCTTTTGATTTTGGTGAAGATCGGTTAAGGGAAAGGGGTAGTTTACCTGTAACGTTTTATGTTTTAACAAGGGTATTTCCTATGGCAAACGATAACAGCCGCAAATTCAAACAGAATCAAAAGATTATTTGCATACAGCCCTAAATTGTAGAGTTCTCGAGACCCATTGTTTTTGGTGAAGATCGGTTGAGGGAAAGGGGTAGTTTACCTACAACGTTTTTTTAGCAAGGGTATTTTCTATGGCAAACGATAACAGCCGCAAATTCAAACAGAATCAAATAATGTTTTGCATACAGCCCTGATTTGTAGAGTACTCAAGACCTATTGTTTTTGGTGAAGATCGGTTAAGGGGAAGGGGTAGTTTACCAACAACGTTTTTTTATCAAGCGTATTTTCTATGGCAAACGATAACAGCCGCAAATTCAAACAGAATCAAATAATTTTTTGCATACGTCCCTGAATTGTAGAGGTCTCAATGACTTTCGATTTTGGTGAAGATCGGTTAAGGGAAAGGGGTAGTTTACCTGCAACCTTTTACGTTTTAACAAGAGTAAAGTACTTGAAAATTTATTTAAACTTTTTGAAACAATGGTAATTGTTAAAAATAAAATAATTTTGTTGCCAGGCAATAAAATTATAATTTTTTCATTTTAATGTAATATAATATTTTTCATTTAATACAGCAATAAAAAGGCAGGTAAGACACAGCCTGGCTGTTTGGCTGAAAATGATTTTAAATATAAATCTTAGAATATGGAAGTCATGTATGGTTCTCCATACCGATATTTTTTCGATACGATCCTTTGGGGTCTTCCACGTCTCCACCTAAACCATTGGACCGATTTCAACCAAACTTGGCACAAATATTTTACGCAACGGGAGAACCAACATAGGACACGTGTTTTTTTCGATACGATCCTCTGGGGGGTCCTTTGCGGTCTTAAAAACTATTAGATCTGGTTACTATGGCAACCCAATAGAATAGATTCTGTTCTAAATATATTATCGCATTAAATTGAAGACCACGCGAACGAAGTTGTGGGGAACAGCTATTTATTTTTAAGAAGCCTACTTTAATTAAACTTTATTAATTAAACTAACATTTTACTTTATTAATTAAACTAACATTTTCATTACGTACAACGTGAAACTCCGTAGCGAAGCACGGGTATTCTGCTAGTCATGTATAAGAGAAAATATATCGTGCGTGGCAGGCAAGCATATCTCAGTTATGTACTGTTTACGTTTCCATTTTATTATTATCACTACCGCAATAAAAAGGCAGGGAAGACACATACACACACACACACACACACACACACACACACACAATTCGCGTTATTTCTGGCCTCATTCGTGTTTATTTTCTTACATTTGCACGGTTTTTAAATGGAAAGTGCCGAACCCACACCAACATAACGCATGCAAGCCGAAAAAGTGTCCAGCGTGGATAGCGATTTGCTTCCTGTGGATCGCTGGGCAGTGTAACTGCACGTGTTTACAGAGGAACGATTCATAGACAGACTTTTCGTCTTTAGGGAATGAACCCTCTGCAAGATGCTGAGGGTCCATGAGTGACTTCGGAGCGCTCCTTCTTTTCCGCGTGTTTGTTCTGTGAAACGTACACTGTAGATTCGCAGATTTATTCTAAGCAACGCTCAATAGGAAATGTTGAAAATTTTTGTCCACGGTGAACCCTCATACACACTAAACCTGCTCTGATGTTTTAATTACGGACATCATAATATTAAAACTTTGGAAACTTGAGCACTATTTAATGGAGATCAATCATTAACTTATACAAGCCATTAATTTTATGCATATTTTTTATATATATGTGTACAACGTTATCGGCAACAAAGAAGTAGTTTTTGTTAAAATTCCTTCTCTGGATATTTGGCCGTAGTCCAATGTTTTCTACAAAACCAGACGTTTCGGCAATGCCATTGACTTCCATCATCAGTGAAAATCGAGTGTGATAACATGAGGTGGTATATGTTAGTGACCACAGTACTGTGGTTAAGGCTGAAGCAGTAAGTAGAAAGAAGTAGTTTCTATGGTAATATTTCATTTCGAAAATGATTTTAAAAATAAATCTTAGAATATGGAAGTCATGTATGGTTCTACATAACGATATTTTAATAACCGAATAAGCGAAGGATGAGATAGTGTGACTTTTTTGCTGGATCGTGCTACGACACTATTAATGTCCGTAAGTGTCATCTTTTTATGCTTACTCCGATGTTTACGTGACCCGAATAGGGTTACAGTCGCTTAACCTCGCATTCCTATGTTACAAGTCATGAATAACACACTCCAAGTAACATGTGTGTGCGCGCGCGCGCGCGTGTGTGTAGCACATAAGTGCCACAATAGCTTGAAATGCGAAATGATTTTTATAAATTTTATAACATCTTCTCTTGTGTTATAACTTAGGGAACCCGCAATAATTGGTTCTGCCAATTATTCAGGCTGCCTTATTTGTGACGAGCTGAAAATTAATCAGAACAACAAACAATAAATATAAAAGGATTCTGGGAAGGGGAAACTGTTGATTTATGCAATCAGTATAGTCGGTACTCCTGATGACATCTCTTTATTACATATTGTATTATTTGCTCTACTTAAAATTTTCGACACATATGCTTCAATAGCGTACAGTTTACATGATGATTATATTTTATTCTTTTACAAGGCCCCTCAGAATAAGATGTACATCAAATTTAATTAATTCCCCGGATCCGGGATTTACTCTAATACGTTAAGAATGGTTACCTCGCCATATCAAGCTTTAAAATTTTGCCATTTGAAGAATGGTCTTTATTAATCTTTTAAACAATAAGCCTTTACAGTTTAGAGCTATAACTCTTTTACTAGGAATAAGTATACAAGTTATAAGTATACAATTACTGTCAGTACTTAAAATGTCTTAATGTGGTTAATTTAATTGTCTTTTGTTGAATATAATATTTAGTATTTCATAAGCACGGAAGGCTTGCCTCCGTGTCACCTCTTTTGATGTCCTCCAGCTCTGCATTATTCCAGTCGTAGGTCCTCGGTTGCAGCATGTTTGAAGTAGGTCAGGTATCCCTCATTATCTTCGTATCCTGGAATGGTGTAGTCCTGAAGTCTTTTAGATCATGATGGTTCCTGGTTCTCTGCTCTTGGCTAATGGTTAGTAATAGCTCGTTGATCTGAATGATTAACACAAAGTTTCATTCACCTGTATCCACTTCACATGATTGTTTGATTGTAGCACTTCACTTCATGGTATTACCACAGTTTTAATTACATAAGTTTTATATTTTAAGATTTTTGAAGAGATGTCACCGGCGCTAAATTTTAGTTATTCATTCTCACTCGTTTACACCATATTTATATGAGTCGCGGTTCAACTACATTAACGCAACACATTGTTTAATAGTATAAAGAATGCCTCTGTGTCTTAACTGACGGATTAATTACATTTTGTAATAAACTATTTTTAACGTTGCACATATCGGCAGTACACAGCTTACTGGTTGACCGCTGCATAGCAAGTGGGCGAAAATAGTTAGGGGAGAGAGTAGTAATCTCGCGAGAATTCAACTCAACATAAAAGTAGTTCCAAGTTTCTTTTTTATTTAAAGGACTAAAATTAGATTAAATAATTAAGTAGAGAGATTCTTAGTTACAATTGCTATCAAGGTATATTATTGTGATCTAGTTTAATTATTTAAATAATAATCAATTTACAATTATTTTTAGTTAGTTAAGGGGTCGGAAAACAAGTTGGTTCTGGTTGGCGCCTGTTTATGCAAGATTAATTAACAAGCTTTACCCTTTCTGTACAATCGTATTCCTTTTAATATATTATTAGGCTTTTTATTTAAATATTATTATTATTTAATGACTACAATACGCTTTAGGTTAAAATGTGAGATTTTATTAAACACTTAAAATTTATCAACCTATACATTATCAACTTAATTAACTAACATTTTTTTTTTTTTTTTTTTTTTTTTTTTTTTTTATGAAATCGTCACAATTTGATCTCATATTTTTCATTCTTAGACCTACTACTACGTGCCCTCCGACTCTGTACTACTACATGTATCAAGTCAACAACTGTTTCAAAATTTCACGAACGAAACAAAGTATTTTATTGTTAACATTACACGTTATTCTTGTTTTCTTCGGATGAGTGCAATGTTTAAAACAAACAAAAATGTGCAGATTTAGCTTCCCTGTCAGAAATCATTTCCAACAAAATGTCTGTCAATCATTTTCCAGCGTCAACATATCGCCATACTGCGGGAAACTTTTTATAGTTTGTAAAAATGTTTACTTCATATCAACCAAATAAAATTCAAATTGCAGTAAGTGGCAGACAACAAAATGTTCACCTTGACTATGTGTGTAATAAACGAAAGGCTTCCATCCTTATTTGCTTTTAATTTTGTCTTATGTTCTCTCCCAAACACAAACGCGCGCGCGCACGTGTGTACGCTTAAATATGAGAATATGTGTAGATAAACATAAATATTTATTCTCCATTACAGAAATACAAACATACATATATTACGTGGGTCTGTTGACAATTGAGACACTCTAAAATGTAACGAGAAAGCTAATGTTTGTATTGACACATGTTTGTGCCGACTGCAGCTTGAGCTGCAAAAACTTCCAGTCAATTTTCAAACACGTGTTAAATTATAAAGTTTACATATTTAATAAATACATGTTACTTTTAACATTGAAAATGTTTATAAGGACGTGTCGCACATTTGCGGCCGACGCTGGTGCGTGATCGAAAATGGGAACCGGTGAATTTCCATAGAAACTACTTCTTTGTTGTCAATAACGTAGTACACACATAAAACTTCGCTTATGAATGCGATTACATTTAATTTATAATCTGTACATTGGTAAATGAAGAATGAATTCATTGATTGGTGAATGAAGAATGAATTCATTGATTGGTGAATGAAAATAAATGTATATATTTTTTAGATTTATTGAAGCATTTTCAATGCCCTTCTCTGTGCATTGCATTTGTGCAATGCCTGTAAATTTTTGGTCTTCAGACTTTCGCCGGTTTTCAAAGCAATTCCTTAGACTTTCCTTTGATTTCCTTATCTTGATTGTGTCCACTGAAATCTTTGCTTCATCTAAACATCGCCCTTCTGTACAGTTTATCCCGGTCATTCAGCACACGAACAGAATTTAAAGACACTTCTCCTTTTATTCCATTTGTAAACCTTATATACCTTTACTTCTCACTTTACCAACCCCGGCTTAATTTAAGTCTCAACACTTTCCAGTAATACCAATAATTCAAACAGTTCTTTTCTCTGAGCCCTTATTGTCCGGGCAAGTGTTTCCATAAAAGCGATTTATAGCATACACACAATTTCCAAAAGTCTTTCTTGTTTTCAAGTTCGTATTTTCAACAACGCCTTCTTGCAGGAGAATTCTTTTGATACTCTTCTAATATTACTTTACTTTTTGTCACAGGAATTGCTTTACTTTTCAAGATAACAGATTAAAATTATTCCTCATCGTGAAACAATTCTGCTCCCTACTGTTAAAACGTCTATTTTTCCTTTCGTTGGTCATCTTCAGCCTAATTTTGTGTCATAATAGTGTATTGATTTCGTTAAATATGATCCTGGAAACTTCATAATATCTATGTAATATGAAGTCTTTAGAAAAAAGTACAATTAAAAACAATAAAATTATACATCTGCGTTTCTTGAAAATATCTTGATAATTTATAAATTACCCAAGCTATATTTGTTTTAAATTTTTTCATTTGTATTCTGTAGAAGTTACGTTCTTCTGTTTTTAGCAATTCCTAATTTAGCCAACGGAAGATAGTAGGCTAATATCTTTAGTTCTAGTAAATACGGATTCAGTTTTTGAAATGTATATTAAAACAATATTCTTTATTCATCGTTTGTATTTAGAAACAGAATTATCACTGTTGCACACCACTATAGAAAAATTATTCCGATTAACGCTTTCAAGCTTCTCAGCTCATCGTCAGAACGGAAGTAACAACAAGAGGATAAAACGAAACCCTTCACACCCCCACCCGCCCTTCTGTCCACACCCCCCCGCACACAAGCTATAATTCACTATAATTCAAATGTCCCTTCCCAACCTCCGAGCCCCGTCACCCCCGTCTTTAAAGTTACATATTTTTCTATCACATTCCTTGTGTGTGTGTGTGTGTGTGTGTGTGTGTGTGTGTGTGTGTGTGTGTGTGTGTGTGTGTGTGTGTGTGTGTGTGTGTGTGTGTGTGTGTGTGTGTGTGTGTGTGTGTGTGTGTGTGTGTGTGTGTGTGTGTGTGTGTGTGTGTGTGTGTGCATTCTTTTTAAAACCTAACGTTGTAACGCCTTTCTTATTCACACTTGTGGGCGCGGTCACTCACCCTTACTTCAAAAACATCCATATATTTCCGATCTTATTTCCGATCTGACGATGAGCTGAGAAGCTTGAAAGCGCTAATTGGAATAAATTTTCTATAGTATTTTTGCAATAGTGATAATTCTGTTTGTGATTATAACCACTAACACAACTTTCTTAATTAAACGTTTGCATTTATCCTATTTGTTTTTATAATTTACTATTGTTCATCATGATTACAATAAGAAGATAAACCGTAAATTTCTACTGCATTTTACTTTATTTTTTACATTAATTGACAAAATTCACAATTTTTCAGAGGATGGAAAGTTGTGCAGAGGATGTTCGGCGAGAACAAAAAGTTACATATACTGGGTAGAGGTGGATCAGGTGTTGGAACGTATCGCTGATTAGGTTAAAATGCGTTCAATAGCAAATCGTTATTGCCCGACAGCCATTACATTATTGTCACCGTCGTTTGCGATGATGTATGTAAACACGGCAAACAGGAGCGCGCTCGCATCAGCAACTAGCGTGTTGTTGAACAAACAATAGTGGAACGGTGTTAGCTGGTACGTTTCCAATTATTAATTATTAGTGTGGAACACGCCTATAATGGTGTTGTCTCTGCCTACATGCCCGCACGCCCATACACAAACACAAGCGCTCCGAAGCTGTAAGAAACATGTAGTTCCGCTCGTCGATGACTGCCGAGCCCAATTCGATAGGACATTACTACAGTCATAATAATTGTTTGTTTCAAAAAGGTTAAGTTAACGTCAGTATTCACGTTGCTTCTTTACTCACTTGGTTCTGTAACAGAACATCTGTATGACCAACTATCGTCAAAGACCGTTAATTTCTAAAGGACGTATCCCCAACGCTGTCGCTAAAAAGGTGACATTGGTATTAGACATATACCGACCTTTCCTTACAGGAACTCAATAGTGTTGTCGTTGATTGACGATCGCTCATGAGCAGTTTTACATAGGCCTATACGAAGCGCGCGCGTGCGACTGTTTGTGATCAGACATACAAGAAGTATAGGCCTACGTGTATGTGTGATCTAAGCCGCGAATTTCAATCAGGTCCATTACACAGAACCAGTCCATTTAAAACATGTTTATCTTCTTCTTCTCCTCCTCTTTAGAATTACGCCTGCGCCCTGTAACGCCCCTAGCCGTGGTACAACTCACGTTCCACTGCCGCCAGAGAGAAATCAGCCCCTCGTAATTACGTGCAGGGTGGCTGGCCGTACGACGAAGACGGAATTTTGTGTGCGTATGTAGTGTAAGTGTGGCTTTGTTACTTACGTAGCTCAGGTATGCCAGAGGAGACAGCCCAGCGATTGGGAAAGGCAGGCAGACATAGTCGTGACCTTACTCGATACCACGATCGCAGCACAGCCGTTAAGACTGTGAGCCTCGAAAGTAACCCCTGAGCCGCCGGCGCCACACAAAACATGTTAATAATGGAATACCATTAAAACGTGAAAAATGTCAAGATATAAAGAAGTATCCGTCATCGGTCGATATAAATCATCGTCCAGTGTTTGAAAACTTGGTACAAAAATATAAACATACTGAAGGATCTACAAACGATGACAGTATAAGTCGTGTTTGGAACGGGGAATATGTTTATTAAACATTGTTGTTATATATGATTCCTGAATAAATTTAACTACAATGCCATGACAGATTACCATATGATTTCCAAAACACCACAAGTCCACAAATTAAAAAAAAAATTACAGAGTGAGATAGATGACAATTTAAAAATATGAGCCCAAGGAATCTGTGTTTAAAAACAGTATTAACAAGAAAATACAAAAGATATTACACAGCTGTAAAGAAAGTAAATGAAAATTTCTTTTGTTTTCAAATTGCAAGTTGGTAGGCTTGTGCTGATTCAATTCGTTTAATAAACCACTTCACAAGAACTTATAATTGTTTGAACGCTGTTGAGGACACTTTGCGGCATTCCCTTGAATCTCAATTATGAAAAAGATACGACCGGTCCTCCATACCATGTGCATAAATAGAACAATGTTAAGTTTTTGAAAAGCGGTTTAATAAATTAATATACTAATTTTAAAGAAGCAGGATAATTAAAAAAGTGTATTGACTACTGAACATTTTTAAACCTAATTTTTGTATTTAATTATGTTAGGCGTATAATAAATTTGCATTGTTTTTCGTATTTAGATAGTCAATTATTACAGCAAATTAATTGTTTAGAATTAATAAAGAGGCTATAAACATATAAGCATACTATTAAATTTAAGGAGGTGGCAGTGGTAATATAAAGATAATAAGCCATACTGAGTATTTACACAAAATAGAGTTGAAGCGATTGAAAAGTCATGACAATTCACCACATTCCATTTCAGAAATTATTTATTTCCTCAAACGATTAGGCAACCAAAGAATAATGTTTCAATCGGAGGATATCCAGTGTGCCCTCACCTAGTACTGTACTTCTGTAGAATGCAATGAGATCTGAACTTAAGACATACCTAAATAACCACTTAAGAAGTGAGCAAATAAAAAAGGGATTTGCAAACGTACAAAAAGTATAATTGTAACAAACAACAAAATAAGAGATAGAAAGATAAATCAATTAAGATTGAAACTACATACTAGCTAATAAGTACTAACATATCCAAACATAGACTGATTTGGAATTATGCCAATAAAATTACAACCAAGGAACTGCACGATACAATTTTTTGCAAAATAGGGTTCTCTCTCTCTCTCTCTCTCTCTCTCTCTCTCTATTTATGCACCTAAGCATTCAAAGAATTTCGACGAAACCGAAACATCGAAGCATGGTAATGTTTTTAGGCTTTTGAAACGTATAATGTGGATTACGTTTGGTGGATTACGTAAACCATTTCCAAACCACAGACGAGATTACAAACAGAGCATGTAAAACCAAATTTATTCTGACTAAAACGTTTGCTAAACTCAATGTCAGCAGCGATAATTTATTTCTGTTTTGATGCGTTTGCATATCAAATTTCTAGACTGTAGGGAATCGAAAGTGTGGAAGCGTTACGTTTTTCGATGACGATATTTGTGGAATGGCCCCCAGCCTAAAAACATTATCATGTTAAAAAAATAAGCGACATAGCGACATATTCAAACACTATATATTACTGTGTTATACAAACAGTGTAATTTTCAAAAACACACTATCACGTTTAAATTGCTTAAAAGAAACATTAACTATTTAATTGTAAACCAAACATAAATCTAGCCTCATATTTTAGAGTCAGCCATCGTTGTTTGTCTATGGTTGTTGGTACCGCGGTGTAGTGGTGTGAGTTGGAATTAACAAAACAAAACACAAATAATTCCAAACATTTCAAGTTAAACTAATGTTAATCAATTTAAAGAAATGTAATTGGGTTAAAGTGTTGGTTTGTAAAAATATAATTTATCTGTGCTACTTGGCCTGAGGTCAAGTGTAAAATAATTAATAATAAAGTTCTAGTTTGACTCAGAAAATTTTTTAAATTAAAAGTAGCAGCACAATAGAGAGTTGTGTTGCTATGCGGAAAGTACGAAATTCGTTTGACGAAAAAGATTTCGTTAATAAGTGACTCTCGTAAGTATCACATCTAAACTTAAATTAGTTCAGCACTCATATTGCTTGTATAAGACACTCACTGGTAGACTAAATTAAGTAGTGTAGGGACCACTAATGCCGGTCTGATAGGCCGCGGTCTACTGCTTGCATGCAAACGTTTCGGCCCCCACCATCGAGGCCATCTTCATTGTCGGAAGCAACTGGCACGGTGTCCACCAATTCAACTCGAAGTTAAACTAGACACTATATTTTCGCTGTGGAGACGCACTTAAATAAACATTCAAACAAGTACGGTCTAAGCTGGAAAGCAGCATCAAGTGCTACCTGATTGGCTCAGGAGCACAGCATGCCAAATTGCGTACAAGCAATAGACCACTGCCTAAGAGCCCCGGAAATATTAGTTCCAGCAGTGTTAACCCCCCGGTCGTGAAAGCCTAAGAAAGTCTATAAATTAAGTAGGTCATAGATAACTGATATTTTCAGAAACTCATTTGCTGAGAAGATTGGAATTACTCTTCCAAACGGAACATAACGCCTATGAGAAGAATAAGAATAATAAGTAAGTACTTTATGTAGGATGATACAAGATTAAAGTGCGTACATGGCACAGGCAATTTATAATCAATACACTGAAAGTTCAAGAAACATTAAAATATCTCCGTTCAAACCTTAACAGCTGTACAATTGTTCTATAAAAGATTGCACAGCGGATTAGCAGTGGTATCACGTTGCAGTGTGCCCGTGTTTTACATAGCTGTTTCCGCTCTGCGTCGGCTCTGTTCTGAACTTCCGCACCCTTTGTGTAAATGTTCGGGAAGGTGAAGAATGGAAGGTTATAATGTGAATTTTAATCTTTATTCTGATTTATTTTCTCCAAAGGAAATAAGAGAGATGGGAGAGAGAGAGAGTGTGTGAGATGGAGAGTTGTGACTAGAGAGAGAGAATGAATGAATGAGATAGAGGAAAAGAAAGGAAAATAGGAGTTTTAGGGAATAAGTGTGACGGAGGAAGAAACGGAGAGGAAATGGGAGGGGGATAAAAAGAAATAAGAGAGCGGACGTTTACTTTAGCCAGTCAGTACATAAATCTTCCCCTATTTCTGCGCGGAGGTATGCTGAAGTAACAGAGGGCGTAGACTTATTCACCACCCTTTAGGATTCGTTGAAAGTTCTTAATGCGTACGTGTACAAACTTAATGTATGCAATAACTGTATTAAATTTCTCATCGCCTCCCGACTCTTAACAGCGAATACAAAATCTGTTCCACGTAAACGAAATGCTAATGTCTAACATTTGGCAGCCAGTCTATCTGTGAAGATGATTAAATGACTTGACTAATACGACACGTATGCAAGTTAGGAAATAAAGTTTTGTATTTCACGTAAAATAGTGCCTCAAAACGTGTGTGGTTCATTGTAGTTTCAACAATAACGCGGATTTTAAGTGTATTTGTCTGTTCAACTGTTCAGATACTAAAGAGGCAAGGCCAAAGGTTTGACTTTGGTTTTCCCTACTCTCAAAATTATCGTAAACACTGCGTGTTTAAACAATAGCGTTTTTTGAAAAGCAAAATCTGATTTGTAAAGTACATGATTAATAAAAAACTAGTTGAACTTTCCTGTTTTTGAGCTGCTATTGTTTAATACTCATAAATGTAGCAACGGTCTCGTTTCATGTGTGTTTTGTTATGACATCGCCCGCGATTACGCTTCGGATGAGCTCCCGCCACGGGAACAGAACAATGATAACTGATAATTGTTAGGAGCGGTCTCCTACCGTGCTTTTGTTATACTGATTAATGTTTACTTTCGAACTCATTGCTTATGTTTTATCCGCATTGTTGATTGTCACATTATTCGTCAATTTCAGCATGTTATTCAGTGATTTGTGCCTTTGGCAACATTAAGATACATTAATGGCTGTCTATATCAATCCGAATAGTAATTGCAAACTATATTATTTCCTGATCAATATTTGCTCGAAACAGTTGAATTCAGTTTAGCATAACGATTTGGCGTTCTGTAAGAAAGGAACAGTAGTAAAGAGTAAACACAACTAATTTGATAAAGGAAGAAATAAAAGCAGAAAGAAGACTATTAAAAAATTGTAGCCCAAAACAAATGAAATATTTTAAAATTAGGATCAAATGACGAATTTACAAAGAATCCCTAAACTTTTTATAGAAAAGCGTAAGAGAATATTAAATTTTGATTAACATTTATAAATAAATTTCTATATATTCCACAATTTCCATTTTCATAAATTAAATAGAAAACAACGAATAGTAAATTAACGAAACATGTACTTGATGTCTAAGAAACTTGGAAACAAGTTTTGCGCAAAGAAGAACAGAAAGATTTAGAACAGATCTCAAATATAAACGAAGCAATAATTGAAGACAGAAATAAATTAATTAAAATTTAATAGATGCATTCAAGCTGGAAGAAACGATCAACAGACAAGGTAGGGGACATGAAATCACAGAAATAGGATGAAATTAATGAAATTAGTAAAGGAATGCCTACTGGAAAAAGAGAAAAGATCAAAATGTGGAACGCGTTTCAAAGTGGCCTTAATAGAAATAAAAACTGAGCACATAAAAATCGCATAAGGTTTGAAAGAAAGATTTTACAACATGTCTATAGTACTGTTACGGAAGATAAATGGAGAACAAGAACTAACCAGGAGATAGATGAGCTATTGAAGCATAGGACACTGAAGATTTGTAAATGCTCAACGTATTCAATTGCTAGGTCACCTAGATCGGATGGATGGTCAGCGTATGCTAAAGATAACCCCAAGAAACAGGTCTATTAAACCAGAAGTAGGGATCGACCTACGATAAGATGGGTGGATTATGTGCTAGAAGATCTCAGAAGATGTGAGATGTGAGGAGTTACGCTGAGATGGCAACGGATAGGAGACAATGGAGAAGATTTGTGTTGTAAGTCAGGGTTCATGTTGGCCTGTAGTGCTACACAAGAACAATAAGGCATAAAAGTCGATTACAACAAAAAATTATGAAATTATTGTTCGACTACGCAAGGAAGACGGCATTGTGTTGGATTGTATGCCTGTTTGGTTGGTTACAACTGACTATATGGTTGTCAACGACAAGAGAATGTCAAACAAAGGTATTCTGTAGTTGCATACCACTATAGAAGAAAATTCCCGGTTAGCCCTTTCAAGCTTCACAGCTTATCATCAGACCGGAATTTTCCTAACTACTGATGAGCTGTGAAGGTTGAAAGCGTTAATCGGGAATTTTCTTCTATAGTGGTATGCAACTACAGAATACTTTTTTTGTAATTATAATCACTAACACAACTTTATTAATTAAACAAAAGAATGATTTGTGTTTTCTTTTACATTTCATTATTTAAAACATGAGAGAAGGAGAAGTTGTGTATAATATTTTTGTGTAATATATAAGTGTGATACTGTTATGTAAAATTATGCTATTTCTATTCCTCATGAAACTTTCCCTCCTACAGTTTTATGGGACCGTTGATTTTAAATAACACGTTCTATTAGGTAATCGGTTTTTGTTTTTGTTTAAATGCTCATTTTACTGTACTTGTAAATGTTTACTTGTGCATTTTATTAGTTTACTGGAAGACTTCGGCAAGTTGTTATTGGTCAAACGATGTGTGTTTATTTTCTCATAGAACACTGTTATTGTCTTAATTATTGTTCACTTAAATGTTTTATTTTAATTATTATTTTTCATAACTGTTGTGTTATTACATCATAAATGTACGCTTAATAATAAAGTTTACAAAGAAGGCGGAGACAGGAAGACCAAATGAATAAACATAAGGAAAAATCCTCTTTGTAGTAGAAAGTGTTTGCGAATTATATATTAACAACGAGGTACACACGGTTAAGTGAACGTGTCATTTTGGAAAAATCACAGTCTAGTACAGCAAGAAAACTCCCGGCGGTATTCCCGTCTGGAAATTTCAGAATTACTCACAGTAAACGGTTTACTAACCGTTGGAAACATCCCCAGCGAGAGAAGGGCGCTTGTATAAACAGAGAGCAGACAGATCTCTAATTCTGTCGGGTTGTTAGGATAATCTACTTTCAAGGGTTTTAAGCTAATACCGCAATTTATTGATGACAGAAAGCGAAAAATCCGTTCGTTAAATGACGTATCGAACGTAATTGCTTAAATAAATAACAAAAGTCGTGCAATTTGCAACGAGCTCAGTACCAGTCAATTTAACGAATCGAAAAATAAACTTATTTATCGAGTACATTGTTTCTCAGCCACACGGCAACGTACTATATATTATGGTAATACTTTAAAACTCAATTTAAGGGCGATTTGAATCGATCAATGTCTACGTTCTTATGTTTGTTCTGTTTCTATAATTATATTTGTGTAGTTGATACTAGATAATATTATAGTTTATAGTTAATTGTAGTCTTATTCTATAAGACGCAAAACAATTCTGTAAATTTTTGTATTTTTGCGTTTGTTGAAATTAAGGTTTAGTGGTCTGTTAATAGTTAATAGTTAACAACAGTTACAAAAGAGCGTTTTGCCATGAGAGTGTCGTAGACATACGCATATTGTATATATGGCCACTTATCTATGTAGGTCTGTATTTCATCCATTAATTGTAATTTTCTTATGGTTTACTGGTTGCAGTAATAACTTTTATATAAAAGTTTTTACATTCACGAGTATTCTACATGCTAGTTGGCAGACCTCTTTTGTCATCACTTTCAACAAGTATTGAACAAGTACGGTTTGTTCCGGTCTCAAAGAGCATTAGACCTGGTCACTCCAGCGCTTCTTCGGAGGTCCCACACTTTTCCGTCCTTTCGCGTTATAATTCAGTAGTTGTTTGGCGATGCGCCTGTCAACCATTCGGTTTGGTGTTCCGATCATTTTATCCGATATTGGGGAATCCTATCGAGTACGCTCATAGCATATTACTGGCAAATATCTTTATGCACGATGTTGTCATCCGAATTCGTAGAAAATATGGGACTGTGTTTAGGCGGCATGTCTATTCAATTGTCTGTTATCTTCTAACTCGCGAAAACTTTCACCAATTTTCACTAATAATGTATCAAATCACCTTGTCTTTAATCTGATATTTAAGGAAAACAAAATTTTAGGAAAAACAAAAACCTTGCTATATTTGGGTAAAGTGTAGGCAACTTGTATTGGCAAACCGTTTTCGTATTAATAAAGAACGTATAACAATATTATGATAAAAAAATAAAACCAAAAGTACTACCCGGCTCTTTGGTTTGGTGATATGTTTGTTCGTTTGGTTACAGCTGACTGGTAACACACTTGTTTGGATTCTTTTTCTTTTTGTCCATGTTGTGTACAGAAAAATTGTGTATAGTTTTATTTATTATCAAAATACCCTTATACCATATTGGTGTCGGGTTACATCAATATATGATAAGTACATCAACTACACTCTGTATACAAATTTTTTCCATCTTACTCTATCCATTGACAATGTCTTCGCTTCCCTCCAGCCCAAACCTCTTTCTCTCAAAATGTTTCCCATCATTCCATCCCAAGTCAGTCGCGGTCTTCCTCTCTTCGTTCTCCCCCCTGATTTTGCCTCCCAAACCTGTTTTACCATTCTATCACTATCCATTCTCTGCATGTGTCCCCACCAGCATGGTTGTCTCTGTTCAATAAAATCCAGAATCGATATCACTTCCAGATCTTCTCTTATTTGTGTATTCCTAACTATGTTCTTCCTTGTTACTCCCACTACTCTCCTAAGATATTTCATTTCTGCCGCCTGGATTTTACTTTTTTGGCTTTTCGATAGCACCCACGTCTCACAGCCGTATGTTAAAACCGGTCTATATACTGTTTTATACACACTCATTTTCGTTTTTCTTGATATCTCCTTCTTATTTATAAATCTACTGTTTAATGCATAGTATACTTTTATTGCCTTTTCAATTCTTTCATTTAATGCGGCTTCTTGTTTCCCATTACTGTCTATTATAACCCCTAGATATTTGAATTAATTGTGTATAGTATTTCTTATAATTTATTCGTGTTACTATAATGTAAAAAGTAAAGTTTCAAAGTTACCCTATTGCTACTCACGATATTTTTGCGCTCATCATGAATAACACTGTCTTTTCCCTTTCGGGTTTTTTGTTAACTTTTAATATTTACGACTTCTTACAGTAATAAAAAAAATTTACAAACTTATTGTAGCTTTCGTTGGCGCAATTTAAGTGATTGACCACTCTCTATCTGCGGTGTAAGTCACGACTCTCTGTGTATGTTGTTCACAACGACTAATGGGTTGAATCTGTAAGTGATAAAGTCTATTGGTTCATGGTGATCAGTGTTCTGTAGCTGTTACCCCGACTCCATTGTAAAGTGTAGCCTACCTAGTTCTAGTTACGTGTAACAAGTTTTCAAGCAAAAGATATAGAAAATCCATTCTTATCCTGTGTGATCCTTCATAAATTATAACTTCTTAAAAGATGGGATGTGTGATGAATTGTAGCCATTTGAATTTGAATCCAACTGATGACATCCCAGAAAAAAATATATAAATGCGGCGTTTCGTCCATCGAAACAATTGGCAGCCGTCTTAGGCTAATTGTATACATGTATAGAAATAAATAATATTCTGGCGACGAGTGATAGAGACCAGCAAAATCATAATAATAAAAGTTATTAATAACATTAATAAGTAATGTTATGTAAGTATATAAAAATAAGTAACTTAAGTATAATGTTAAACAAAAACCTTTTTTTTAACTAATTAGAATTAATATTAGGCATTACCTGTATTAACTTACCGTCTTGTGACTTATCTGTTTTAATTTCTAAAACGACGCGTTTCGAGGATAAATCCTCATCTTCAGGTTTTAATATTACAAAAACATCAAATTCACCCGAACGGGGTTGTCAATTACTTAAAACACATAAAAACACCACACATAATTTTACATTGATATAGTCTCGGCACAGTCCGATGCGCATCGTCTCGTTGCCAACGATTAACTGTTGTACTTTATCCTGTATGACCGTTATCATTGCCCGTGGACACTTCGATATCGATGGCTGTGTTGTACAGTAGATTAGATCGAAACGAAACTTTATCATTAAGTAGTTGGTCCGCTTGTAACTTAGAAGCCTTGTATATCTCATATTCCTCCACAGCGTTCATGTATGCACCTTTTTTGCAATTTGAAGCAGTTTAAAGTTTGTGTGGAAGTCTGAGTACTTATGATTATACAGCACCATAATTCTAATTAGTTAATAAACGTGACTTGGAGACAAATAAAACAAAATGAACCTTTTTTTTTGTATCGGCCATCTAAGGACCACATGCCTATTTCAATTCTTTATTCTTTGTTCTTTTCTTTTTCTCTAAT
Source organism: Magicicada septendecula (assembly GCA_034769895.1). Taxonomy (NCBI): domain Eukaryota; kingdom Metazoa; phylum Arthropoda; class Insecta; order Hemiptera; family Cicadidae; genus Magicicada; species Magicicada septendecula. The sequence continues at coordinate 460,610,222 of CM068373.1, forward strand.
ACTCTTTCATCTTTTCACTGTGTCTCTTCTTCCTGTCTTCAGTCCACTTAGAACCTGCGTTTTTCTCTCTCATACCCTAGATTCCTTCCATTTTTAACACATTTGCCCGAAAAACGTCTCTTTCAATTGCTTCTTGTGAGTGTATATTATTTTTTTCTAAATCCTTTTGGACTTCTTTAATCCAACTTGATGTTGACTTCTTCCCCCACAGATCTGCTTTGTTAACCTATTGTCGTCCATTCTATATAAATGTCCAAAAAATAATAGTCTTCTTTTTCTCATTGTTTCTGTTATATTTTTATACTCTGATATATAACAATAAAAATAACATTTTTATTATTTAATATTTCGATTTTATATTATGTGAAATTTGTTATTATTATTTTGTTGACTCTCTGTAACTCGTCGATGGAATATTATTTATTTCTTTACATATATTAGTTTATAATTAGCCTGAGGACGGCTGCCGATTGTTCACGTGGCTGATATGTCACGTTCATATATTTTTCCTGTGGTGGCAAAAATCCATCACTTTTATTCAGAATTCAAGTTATAATTAACACACTAATGTATAAACAATTTACAATTATATACTACATATTACACTGCCCCTGAAAATAACAATTACTTTTCCGCAATTGTTGAACAATTTAATATTTTATTATTAGGCAACGGAAACTGTCGCTTTATTAACTAAACATAATTATCAACGCCTAGATAATATCCGCTGCCTGTCGCCATTTTGAAAAATGTTAGTTATGTACTCTATAACCGTTTGCCCTCTTACTGACAAGCCATTAACAGGCGTAGAAAGTTTTATTGTAACCAATTAAACCATTTCGGAAATATTGATATCAAAGCAAACAAACAAATGAATTGTGCAAATTAATTCAAAATCTATATAATTAGTTTATAAGTTTCATATTGATTTTATTGTAAGTACAAAATTTTTTAACTCATATATTTGTTGAGTTGTAATCTTTCTTTTGCGTATTTTTCCAGAATTCCGTAATCAAAATTATTTAGTACTGCCGGTGTCACAAGTATAAACTCTGCAAATAAGGTGGGGTACTCATTTATTGAATAACTATCATCTTTTATTTGTTTTTCACGTTTGTCTATAAACAAATCTCAGCATATTCGTACACTTATGTATGTTTACATACATTCCTTCACATATGTTTGTATATTGAAGTATTGTGTGTTCGTTCTGTAAACACAGTCCTGTAAACATCTATGTATGTGAATAAGTAACTAATATGTATACAGATTAGGTAGTATACTTCTATTACACGCCTTCACACTAGCTTTTATTGTCTCTTCACTTTTGTTACATAAACACCAAAATTTTGTTGTAACTTTTCATCACTGTCTCAAATACGCTTTTCAGCTCACCTGCAATCACGGTTAAAACCTTTTAATGTTACTTACATTAAAGCTAGCTTCACTTTTCTTGCTGTCATTGCTGTGTCCTGCGGAAAACGAAACCGGCCTGTAGGTCTCTTGCATTATGTAAGGCGAATGTGCGATCAAGCGATTTATATTGAGTTTGTAAGTTTCAGTTAGTTAAATGTTTGTACCGCACTAATAAAGTTTTATGTGTGCGTCAAGTCGTTATGAGATTAAGTTAAAAGTGTTTTAGAAAATGTGAAATGTTATTCTGATATATTAAGGATTTGTGTGTGTGTGTGTGTGTGTGTGTGTGTGTGTGTGTGTGTGTGTGTGTGTGCACGCGCGTGTGTGGACGGGGAAATCAGTATATAATTCCAACAATGTAGTTACAATATCTCACAAATACAGTGTACAGTCAACGTGTTTGTCTAGGTGTACATCTGTCAAATTCTTACGATTTTGTTGACAAATTCCATAAAAGGAAATTTTACTTCAATTGCACTTAGCTAGATTTTTGACAAGAAATACTTTATTGTTGTTGGTAGGTTCAAGTATTTTTTAACATTTATGTTCTTTTATTTATAAGAGAGTAGCATACCACCTACTCTTTATAACATTTACATTGACGATCTAGTAAGGCAATGGAAAAATCTAGTGAACCCTGATACATTAACTTCATTAATTAACTGCATTAAGATATCACGAAACAGATATTTGAATGTTCTGTTGTTCGCTGACGACTTGCTTGTACTTCGAAATTCAGAATCTGCTTTTCAAAAAATCTGTTTTTTATGTGTCATCAGATTTCCAAACAATACAATATGAAATCTCTACGAAAAAAACAAAGGTAATAGCATATCGAGGCAAAGAAGCACTAAGAACAAAACTAATGACTAATGAGCAAATTTCAGAACACGTGAGGCATGTTAATTATTTGGTATACGGTATTGGTTATGATGATATTGTAGGTAAGTTCCAGACGGTGTGGTGTGCGACGATCAAACGAATTGATGTTAAGTTAGGCAAGTTCCAGACGGTGTGGTGTGCGACGATCAACCGTATTGATGTTAAGTTAGGCAAGTTCCAGACGGTGTGGTGTGCGACGATCAACCGTATTGATGTTAAGTTAGGCAAGTTCCAGACGGTGTGGTGTGCGACGATCAAACGAATTTTTAGAAACAAAGTACATCGAGATATAAAATTATAATGTTTACAATGTTATGGCAGTGTCTGTATCGTCCTATGGGTGTGAATTATGGACAACAACCAAGAAAGAAGACAGTAAAAGAGAGGACTCGGGAGTTCTTAAGAGGAGTTAAAATGTTTTAAACTTGAAAGTACAAAGAATGAGGCCATAGGAGAAGCGTTACAAGTTTTCTAACTTGAATGAAAAATTAAAAGATTACAAATAACGGTGGAAAGAACGCTTAAAAAGAATGTCAGATTCCAGAGTGACCAAACAAGTAAGTTATGGAAATACAGACCTATTGGACACAAGTGTGTGAGTGGACACAGGAAGAGATGGCTGGAGGAATCTTTGAAGGCGGAATACGCATCGCCTTCCTGTGCCGTGTTGTGAAGATGATGATCTTTTATTACTGTGAAACATGGATAAACTTTGGTTTACTTTGGTACCATTAAAGCCATCTAAGTTCTATTGTTTTCTTGTTCAGAATGTATTAAATGTGCCATGGCAGGTTGTAAAAATGAACAGATGACAAAAATCATATCTTTGTTTATACGTTTCCGTTAACATTAGTACGTCTATTCGTAAATAAGTAACATAAAAGAAAACATTCAATGCAGAAAAAGTTGATGTACGCCATTTTCGGTTGTTTCTGAACAATTTTAATCAATGAAACAATCTCACTTAAGTGGTTTTGTAATTTTAGGCGGAAAGCACTGGTAAACATAATTATCATAAATCTACCTCCTTGATACGAGATTGCCGTCCACATAAGTTATGCGGAACATATAAGTGTGTGCGGAACTGCAAATGGTGGCCTACATTATCTGATAATTGATTATGTGCGTGTGGAATTTACGTGAAGCTAACGAGTGGCTAATGGTGGAATCGGTAATCTGCATAATAGCTGCCATCGACATAGAGGTCAGTGACCTCTTAATACACTTGTATCAAACTAAACGGCAAAGCGTAACTTAAGATTGAAAACTTACGAAACGCGTGAAGTATTAACAGTACTGAAGCTGTTTAATGAACTCTGTTTCCCTTGGCAGCAAAACCCACATTTTAAGAGGAAGGAAAGATTTATTCACTGAAAGAAACATCCGCTGTTTGACTTGTGTTTTATTTTTTATCTTACCCCTCTTGACAGCTCCTTGTTCCATCCTCTTTCTCCTCCTTATTACTTCATCACTCTCTCTCCCCCCTCTCCCCCTCTTCCCCCTCTCTCTCTCTCTTTCTCTATCCATATATACTGCGAAAAAAATAAGAAAATACATTATTACTAAATGCCAGGGTATTTATTGTCTGAAAAATGCACAATCTGCGAGCGGAAATTTAAGAAGTATCTAATTTGAAAAGTGTGTACCGAATGATCGACAGTTTGCCACGCCCGAATGCAATTGTGGTATTGTGGTATAAAGGCATGCTGATATTCTTCAGTAAATTCATTCCTGGTTGCTATTAAATCCTCCCTTCTCTCTCACTCTCTTCGTCTCACGTACGTACCCACTGTTTCTCTCTCTCTCTCACACACACACACACACACACACACACCCTCTCAATAAGGTGAACGTACTTGCTATAACAATACGTACCGGAAGATGTGCAAGCGAGAAATTTAGACAGAGAAGGAAATTAAGCGTCTCCTTTTCAAAAAAAAAGTCAGTTTAACTCAGCCCGCACATTCAAACCAATTAGGAGTAGCGTCAGTAGTTGGAGGGAAAATTTATAGTTTGCTATTTGGGAATATCCAATATTTTAAACATCGCGGTATATTCTTACCAATGAAGAAATTGTACAGTCGAGCGTTGGAAAGGGAAGAAAGATTTTCGTATAAAAACTCGAACGCGAAGACGAACGTCAGTCAGTCAGTCAGTCAGTCAAAATCATGTTCAGCAATTTTAAGCAGTTTTCACGTCTGTTGTTTGTGAATTAGTTCTATCAGTTTTATTTAGTCATTCAATCAGTTTCAAGTTTTGTTCACGTCAGCTAGATCGTATTACATCCAAGTCAAACTTTCTTCAACTTCTCGAGTTTACAGTTTTTCCAAGTTTAAATCAGTTACGTCAATTACAAAATCAAGTACAGCTAACAATAATATCCGAGTGATACGACTGAATCATTCTGATATAAAAGTATCTTTATTAAGAAATCATATTGCGTTGCATATGATAAAAGAAGTATTTATAAATAAAATTGTATTAAATTTTATATGTGCATGTGACTTGTGCGGTTATCATATTAATATTTTAAACCAACTCGTTCCACAAAAGTGAAAGTGAGTGCAGTGTCAGCGTCACCAGGTGCTCGTCATGGGATCCAACGTCAGAGACCCATCACAACACTACCCACCAGGAAGACATCAGGAACACCACCACCGACATTAATTTGGAATTCAACAACCAAGTAACATATAAACTGTCATAATTAAAATTGTTAACTAAAAGTAACTCAATTCAATGCTCTGAAAGAACTCACTAAACAAAGTAGAATTCCATTTATTAATATTATTAATGTTCAATTTGTATAAATTTGCAAGTGACCTTATTAAACAAATAATTGTAATCATATATCTGTGTATTGTATAATTATTTATAATATTACCCTGAGACAAGAAAACATTATACCTATTGGATTGACACCACAAATTATAAGTAAATGCATAAAATATTATTGTATGACACCAACATGAGTAACTAAGTTAATTTGAACACATCTTTAATAAATACATTTAATTTATTATTAACGATTGTCACTCATTGAAAATATAAATCTCAAAAGTCAATGCAGTGATATTATCGAGTTCTTGATAAATACTTATTGGATCTCATTGGTGCAAGATAAATATAAATTGGTGTAATCATGGGTTAATATTATTGGCACCTTCAACGTGGGCCTATATAATATACAAAATAATATATTATTAGCGCTCACCGATATTAATTGGTGTTAACGAAAATATTACAACCTAAGGTAATAACGTCCTATTTTTCATTACGATTGTTTACTATAGTGTCGTAGTGAAATGTCACTGTATCATTTTAAAAATCATAATCAAAATATTTTTAGCATCAGCTATCCTCTTATCTCTATCTTGCATCTAAATCTATCATCTATATTTCTATCTTCTCGTATCTAAATTGAATAGAAAAGAATTCTCCAGTCATTCAATTACGTCCCACTAACTATCTTTTCATCTACTGCACTTCTCAGAAGCTGATAAACAAAGACTACTACTCTTAACTGTTATCTTACAGTAAAAGTTTAGAAAATCATGAGCTTTCGTTGAAAGCCGAGGAGTCTAAACGTATAAATATCGTATAGCATTTTTGTGACGATTCATACTATTATAGAGGTATGATTGTTCCAGTCTTTGTACTGTACTGTTTGCCTTATATCTGATAAATGAAGGTGCGTAATACTTTCGATTTGCTGTTACTACGTGATAAAATGGTTGGCATTGTTGTAGTCGTTTCAATCAATAAGGAACGCACTCTGTCTTACGTATTAAACGCCGAATAATTTTAGCGAACACATTTTGAACAATATTTCAAATCAAATAAGGGGAAACAGTTTAAAAATAAGTAATATGTTAAATCGTTGTTACAGACGGCTCCCCAATATTCTTGTCAAAATATCTTATTACTTTAAGAAAAATCCGTCTGACATTTAGCACTAGTAACAATGATGTGATTGTTTTTACTTTTACAATGCCCACCAAGGTTGTTTACAATGTTCACTTAGAGACGCAGATTGATTACTTATATATTCGCTTTCCTACTGTACATAAACACATTCAAAGAGCAAATAATTTATTAAATTTGTCTTCTCTACGTGCTGAGACATTTTTGGCTCGGCAGAAAACGAACGTTAACAAAAACAAGTCTCTCGGGCCTCGTCCTTGCAAAGCAAACGTTTTGAGTTCAAGAATATGCGACAGAGATAAAATTATACAGACATCTTCTTGTCTGATATCATTTTATATATTACACTTTCTGTTCGCCCTTCGTCTCTTTGGAATACAAAATGAAAAAGTAATTGCTTCTGAACAATCCGGTATCAAAATATGCGTAGGCTATTGATTTCAATGTCAAAGGCATTCCTTCGCTAATTTAATTCTGTTACCTTGTTCGCTGTTTCACATAAAACTGTGCTTTATTAATAATTACGTTTATGCTTCATCTGGCATTTTATTCGAAGTGCCTTATATATACCTACACTACTAGTGCTGTTATAATAATTTTTTTTTTTGCTTAACTTGTGTTGCTACCACTAATACTCACTTGCACTTCCATGAGCGCTTTCAAGCCTCTCGGGTCATCTTCAGATGGAAACAACCTGAATAGGCGTTCTTTCCACCCGAAGATGAACCGAGAGGCTTGAAAGCGCTCATGGAAGTGTAAGTGAGTATTAGCGGTAGCAACACAAGTTTAGCAAAATTAGACTTAACCACTAAATTATATTTATCGTTTAATTGTTATAATTATGTTTTGCAAACAGCAGATTTCTTATAGCTAGCTCGTATGTGTTGTAATCTTACTTAAGTTTGAATTATAATGGAAGGAAAGTGGTAAACACTGTGAATTTGGTTTTATCCAAAACAGAAATTAAAAATAAAACAAAAGAGAGAGAGAGTGTGAGTACACATGTACATAAGCAATATCATATGCAGCTAAAGCATGGGATATAAATAACATCCATAAAAGTGAATTGTTATCGAAAGAGATTGGTGAAAAGAAAATAGGAAACGGCAGATGACCAAGCACAAAATGTAAGAGATCCGGAAAAGGAATAGTAGTCACATAACGAATTTTAAATGTTTTAAAAATGTGTCAGAGTGAAAACCTAAAGAGAAAAGAAGAGGGGAAATCTAAAACGTGGATTCGTGAATGAAACGGAAGGAGCGATGGTAGCAAGGAACCTCCAAATTAGAAACTGGACACGGAGAGGCGAAGACTGCCGTAGGAATCCGTTATATAGACAAGCTAAATGAGTAAACTGTAGGAATACAGTTTCAATGAGAAAACTCCCTTATTTAACACTGTCGCCTGAAGAATCGTCGCATACGATGGTGATCATTTGAGCCTGTAAACATAAAAGCGGGCGGAAGGGAAGGAGATGGCAATTACGTGTGCATCAATTAAGGCTGGTAAGTTGCTCACGAAACAAGAAAACATAAGGTAAGAGGCGATATGTCACTCCACACGAGCAAAATCCGGCTGAACAATTTAGATTCCAAGGCTGTGATTCTAAACCCGTGTGACTGTATACCCGTGTACCCGAATTCCGTGTCTCAGATTGTACAGTCTCCTTGTGTCCGAACGTTTATTCCTCTTAAACGGTTGAACAGATATCAGAATAGTGTTTCAAGAGGCTCGGTAAGTTCGCACGATCATTATCAAAACTTCAAAATGAGTGCAAAAATGGCAGCTTTAACTAATCATAAAAATAAATTTCAAATGCTGTTAGTTTATTTTCACAATTTATGAGAGAATTGTCTGTTGTTAAACAATGTATTACAGCGGTTAAAAAAATTATTGCCTCGCTTTAACCGTTGCTGTCAGTAATCAAAGCTACTGTTATCGGTCGTAATTTATTGTTGAGCTTCAACCATTAGTTGCGTGTTCACGTCTTCCTGCACAGAATATCGACGACACGACGAGACCGCTTCACTGAAGGTGATAATTGTGGCAACGGCGCCTCCACGTTCGGTATTATTTTACTACAGGGGCATTCTGACTTGTGCAGAGCGGCAGTGTTACAGTGTTATAAACACATTTTTATATTCAAATTTTTTGACTAGTAAGATTTTTGCTGAGTGGTAATACCCGGTCATGACAAAATCAGGGCCGCGCAGTAGAGGAATTTGAATTCATAGGTCTGCGACCGGGCAGCACCATGACACTTCTCGTTTGTCTGTCTACCCATCGGTTTTCAGGATAATAAATGCAACTGATTTTAAAGGGCGCTATTTTTTTCACAGACGCAATGCACTCTCAGTAATAAGTAGATGTAGGATAAGGGAGGTTCATCAAATTGGCTTAGAAGTAGACCAAAAATTTCAACAAATAATTAATAGTTTTTTATTTTAGTCAGTCGCTTTAATGCTGATAATTTGTGTGATTAAAATTTTTTAGTTAAATCTTATTTTAACTACGTCAAGGGCGCTGTTTGATGTTGGATTGGTTTGAAGAAAATATGCTACGGCAAACACACGGATCGTTGTTTTTATTCAGTCGAAACAAAATAATTGAACACCATAGAATTTGTTACAACCGTAATAATAATTTCAAGAAACAAAGACAATCATTCAACAACTTTTCAAATTTACCATTAAACAACACACAGTAATGTAACATATAAATTATAATACCTAATAAGTACTATCGCAATAAATCGTACAAATCAATTAATAATATTAGTATTTTTGTGTAAATGTTGTCATACCTAACCACTGGTACAAAACATGTTATTAATTACGCAACATGCAGAAGCAAATCCTCAGAGCAAGCAACGCAAGCAGTGCTTGCAAAAAAAAATCAGGCAAAAGTAAATAAATGAATATGTAGGCCCACAAACCAACCTGCTGTAGACCTACTTGAATATTTCTTTATCACTTGCTAGCACTGGAATTTTATGTACACGGGCTTATTTAATGCTTAGAGTCCATGCTTGCCCTTCCCGTAGGGTGAGGAATCGCCACTGGCAAGATGGTATGGGAAACAGATAAATTCTAACGTGCGTCAAACTACAAAAAGTAGGTTGTAATCAATTCACGATGAAGATACAGTACAATTTTTTAATAATTCTCTTGTTGTAATGATTAAATACGTTAAATTCGTGGCCAGTTGTAAAGATTCCTTTATCATGATAATTATGTTCGTGGAGCCAATGTACTAGGAAGGGTGTGTCAGTTAGCACGTTGAACACCAAAAAAGGAAAACTATGAAAACTATATGTGATCGTGCAAAGAGTGTTTGCTGTCACGAGACCTTAAACCAAAGATAAATTAACATCATTCGAGAATTTCTTCTAGAGTCTAATACTTTGTATATTGAAACGATAGAGCACTCTCGAACTGCCGAGCGCGTCCTTCCAGGCGTATCTCCGCTAGTCGCGCAGGTGTAGCCGCACTCAAGTATGTTCCAGAGTGGTCTGGAGAACACTTGAAATACGCATTATGCGACACGCCGCAGTAAGGATGGAATATTCTGCAACACTTGCGCTACCAATAAAAGGTACAGAGGCTGGCTTTTTCAGTCAGTTTTACAGTGAGCGATTTTCTTAGCGCGGATCGAGTGGTTGTCGAAGCACTGTGAAAAGTGATTACTGTATATTTAGTGCGGAAATCTATTACTTGACCGTATTATTGCGTGTGTACAAACTTAACTTGACTTATTGTGCGAGCATAATCTTGTTGAATAACTTGTTGATTGCAACCTGTTATTTGTGATTAACTAAAGCTGCTGATTAGTGACTTCATTGGTGTCTGTGTTTGTTTCCACGGTACCATACGACGATCAGCGACACCGTCGTAACGACATCAACGGTAAGGATTTAATAATGATAATACAAAGGGTGTCTGGATGTAATAAACATGTGTGCGTATTGTATTACTGAATATTGCGGTTGGGTATGGTGGAGTATTCAGTACACATTATGTTAACGTTGCCCTAAGATGATAGCCTTCAGTGTGAGTTCGGAACTGTATACTAAGGGAAAACACGTACGCACAGACTTTTGGAAGTTCGTATGATCGAATACAAAAATAACATAAAACAGAATAGAACTGATTTTGCTAAGCTGATACGATACGTCTGGTATAAACAACATAAACAGTTATTGGCCGATGGAAATTTAAGATTAAATAAGACCTTTTTGTGTGTAGGCCTATCTACAGAAACAGTACTAGCCAGGCTAGTAATAAAATATACTCAATATGGTTGGGCAATAAGCTGAAACTTGGTCGAATGGAATTGCCAATAAAAGCGAAACATTAAATATGTAAATATTAAATATTTATATTTAATATTAAATATAGAATATCTAAGCAGGTAGTAAAATTTCTTATGTTATATTTATTCTTCATTCAGTACAAATAATCGATAAATTATCGTAAGATGTTACAAAAGCATCTGCTTAATTTAGATAGTAGATTGTATAATTGTTAATGTTCTTATTTTTTTGCACAGGAATTTATGTACACATTATTTAATAAAACAGAATGTAAAACCCTGGGAAAAGTACAGTTTTTAATTTGTAGTTATTGTGATATATATCTTTCCTCTGTATACACAATATAAATTAAATAATTTACTGTAGTAGATTTAATTTATTTGAAATATACTGATGAGTTCTGCGAGAATACTTTCGTTATTTCGGTTTGGGTGTCTTAACATCGTCTAATTTAGTGCCGATGGCAAGTCCAGCTCACCACATTTGCCTGCATATGTTCCTGTCCCATTCTTTCCAATTGTGTTCCTATCCATTAGTTCTATTATACCTTTATCTCTTAATACCATTTATCATCATTAATACTTTCAATTCGTGTTTTTATTTGACCTCAAGAAGAGTCGTTAAGCGACCGATTTGGCGTCCTATACAGTTTCCATTCTTTTTCAGGATTTATCTAAAAGTGTTCTGTTTTCTTTTAGCTGTTTAGAACCTCATCCTTTCCTACTGTGCCGACATATTTCATTCCGTCCGTTCTTCTGTACACCGGTATTTTAATCTTATCCTATGACTCCAGATAATCGCGTTTAACATTCATTTTACAAAACTCTCCATACATACCTCTTTACCAGTGTCTTCTTCACTTCCAGAGCGTTACTATTGGAAAGTAGACTCTTCTTAATATCAAACCATTCTCTAGTTATAACAATTATTGTTTTTTATCGCAAATTTTCTCTTCTAGTTCTGTAACAGAAGTTAAGCTGTTGCACATCAGTATATGGATAATTCACGAGAAGAGCTTTCGAGCCTTTTACTCATCATCAGGTCGAAAGTATGTTTCCGATCTGACGATGAGCTGAATTTCTCGAAAGTTCATATCGCGATTCGTTTATACAGTAGTGTGCAACAGCTTAATTTCTGTTTGAGTGTTTTCTACATGTATATGTATCCCATTTTTTAATTTCCTTCGACCAACGTTCCCACTATTCTTTGCGGATTTTTAGTGTCATTACCTAGAAATCCGTATAGCCTACCTAAAGGTAACACAGGGTTGAAACGTTATAGTTTTCACTTCCTAGAATACACATTGCGACTTTAATGTGTATATGACACAAAGGTTGCCCTGTGCGACTGTTGAAATTAATTCACCAAATGAATAAGTCTATTGTAGTTTAATCAACAAAATAAATTTCAAATATTTAACTGGATCTGTGTTATCCTCAGTACAATAAAAAGTAATAGGTAAACGTTTGTACATATAAAGGGCGAAGTAAGAAACGAATATTGAACATAAGGTATAGTTCTTCACTACAAGAACATTAAGCGAATATTTTACGAAGCACTGTATAGAATCAGTTTTCCAATAGCCAAACATTATTTTGAATAGTCTGAAAACGTTTTAGATTTTTGACCGTGTCAACTAATATAAGTACAACTGTAGTTCACATCAAGATTTAATTGCCGAAACTTGCTAACTTATGTATAAATTAAACATAAACGGATGCAGAAACATATCAATGACATTTTAATATTCATGTTGAACGCGGTATCCAAGTCACATGTACGAATTAATAACTAAATTACAAATCAACTGAACTTAGCTTCAAACCACTTGTACGATACGGCCTTGAAGCTGCTCGTCGGGACTATGATAAGGTAGTGAGGCAAATTGAACTTCAACGGGTGCGCACCCTATTTTCGCGTGCAGTTCATATGCAAATTTTGACATTTTATATTATGTAACGACCTCGGCAAGAGTGATAGTTTTATTTTAGTCAATATCTGATGATGGAGCATAAGCTCTGAAACGCGTCATAGTGAAAAATTACAAGAAGTCACAAGGCGGACAATTTAAGGTAATTTAATTATTTTATCAATGACAACTGTTCATAAATTCTATCGTCACCTGTACAGATGAACGTTTATGGTCCTTTTCCAGTCGTCCAATTTTATAAACTGTGATACAAATTAGTATTGAATTAGACAATATAGTGTCAAGTATGTGTGTATTGATCAATAAAAACCTTTTATACTACGTGTACGATTAGTTTTGAGTAAGTTAATAGTCGTCTTCCAAACGACGAACAAATAAACAAAAGCTGAATACGGCAATGCAGTAGGTGTGTATTCGTTTCTCCACGTATGTATTCGATTAGTTTTCCGTATATTTTTGTGCTTACTGACTCTTTTGGCGTATGCAAATGTAATTAAATTATTCTCAAACTTTGCTGCTTGTAGTTTGCAAATTTCTTCGAAAAGAAAGATGCTACCTTCCTATTGTTAGCACAGAAAACAGAGTTTCGTATTTCTGTTTTGTCGTTTTAATTCTATTTCCTAAATCTTTATTGTTTTAAATTTGGTATCGTTTAAATACATATTGTTATTGTTTTTTGGAAATGTACTGTAAAAGATGTCATTTGATGAGCGATTATTTTTCAAAAACACTGGCAAGTAATCGACTATTTTGATGAAGAAATATATGATAAAGCAACACGATTTTGAGATACCGCTAAGAGCTTTCACACAGACTACTTAATATTACAGTTTTCCTTTGGCAGAATTGTCCCTTTAGAAATTACTCGTTTATAATTTAAATAAAGCGTGATCTTTCCAGCCGCCAGGTTACATTTGTTTATTCCGCATGATAACCTTACCTATATGTTTCCGCTCAATCCTGTCCTGCCCCTTTCTGCATAGTTGTAAACTTTAACACTCTGATGGGACACCTTGAACAGCGTACCCATTCGCTACAAGGATGACTCCAGCATACTTGTAATGGAACAAGTTATTTGCTAGCGTCCCCATATCTCGGGCATGGGGATATGTACCACCTGCAGATACACCTCGCGTCAGCTAAAGATTTATTTTCTCTTTTTATAAATAATAAAATTATATTTTTGTCAACATTCAGAATATTATTTATTATTAACATTAAATAACAAAAGCAGTTTGAGCAACTAGGAATAGATTAGTTATGAAATAAACAAATATATTTTCCATGTTCTTAAAAAAAAATACCCGTTAAAATCAAAGTCTATGCATTCCTACATAATACGTTCTTAGCTGCTCCCCCAAAGAGACGTTATTCTGCCGGTTAGTGAGAAAGTCCAGTAGCCGTAAAACACTGAATTTGAAATGTATCACTACGGCGCGAACCATCTGGTGCTTGTACATTTAAAACAAAAAGGAAGGAGGGAAAAACCTCTTTCTCAAGGCGATTCAAATTGTATTCAGCACAGCACAAAGAAGCGGTGTTGTTCGTACACCTGGTACCGCGTATATAAGTATAGTAAAGGCTCTTTTGTACACAATATTGAGTTACCGGCGCACGCACATAGATCTGGCAAACGAAGCCTTTCTTGTCAGCCTTTTTCATTTTGTTTGAGGCACTGTCAAACACACACTGTAGTACTTTACAAACACATGTGCGCGCATGCCGACGTACACATCCCGTACCCCTACACCCGTGTGTATAAACATACTCCCTCACACACAAACTCTATCTCTCTCTCTCTCTCTCAACTTACTTTGATTACACAAGATTTGATAGTTGTTTGATTAGTTATTGACATACAGGAAACGAAGTAAACTTTTTATAGTTTATCTTTGAATCTTAGAACAATTAGTTTAACTACTTATTTTATTTCCATGTTCCGTAAAGAAATGGAAGTATGGTGATCGCGAAAAAATCCTGTTCGAGATAAGGACTGATTCTGATTGTACTACCCTCAAAACATGAAGAAAAGTCACTTTCCGAAAAGTGTCTGTGTGTAGAATTTTGTCTATGGCGAACGATAACTGCCGCAAATTCAAACAGAATCAAATAATGTTTTGCATATGTCCCAAATTGTAGACGACTATTGATTATGGTGAAAATCGGCTAAGGGGGAGGGGTAGTTTACCTGCAACATTTTACGTTTTAACAAGAGTAAAGTACTTAATTTTGGTAAGTAAAGTGTCCTGAAAAGAAGGTCATAATAATTCACTGTAGAAAGATAGATGAAATATCTGTAGATAAAAAGGGTAGTTGAAAGAGGAGGGAGTAATTTTTTGAAAACTACCCTACTCAATCAAAAATGGGGTTGTTGTTCGGTTAATGAGGAGGGGTAGTTTACCTGGATTTTTTTTGGGTTTTAACAAGAGCAAAGTACATACTTTTGATAAATAAGTGCCCCGAAAATAAGTCATATTATTCCACTATAAAATGGTAAATGAGATATCTATAAATGGCGGGTAGTTGAAGAGGGAGAGGGTGATTTCTTGGAAATTACTTTCCTGAAATCAAGTAAAGTACAAGTTTTTAATTTTGAAGGATAACATACCTTTCCAATTACACATGATAAAAATTGTTATTCTATGAAAGTGTAAATATCATTAATGGTGGTGATCGGTTGAGGAGGAGGGATGATTATCTGCGTAGTTCAGTTTCTTTATAAGAATAAAGTACCTAATTTTTGTAGATAAAGTGACACGAAAATAACATTATATTAAACGACTACCGCATAGTACCAAAACTATCTATAAATAGTGAAAATAGTTTGAGGGTGGGGGATTTTTTTAGAAATTTTCGAACCAAATTCAAGTAAATGATTTTAAATATAAGTCTTAGAACATGGAAGTTATGTATGCACCTCCATACCGATTGTTTAATTTATTGCTTAAATGTATATATTAATTCACATGGAACTATCACTGCCCATTCTGCTAATGTGTTGTTTCCAGCTTTCTCTATACTTAATGATGATTCCCTATACTTCTTCAACTTTCAGTTCCTCTCTTATCTGACTATTTCTTTTCATATCTAATTTTGTGTACCCATCTATGGAACGCAAAAATTTCATTTCTTGTAGGCTGAATTCTTGCTATTTGTCTAGCGGACATTTTCCATGTTTCTGAGCCATAAGTAAATGTAGGAACTGTCATGGATTTTTATAATTTTATTATGGACTCTCTCCTTGCCTTGTGTTTTAGCGCAGGTGGGAGGGTTCCTGTTATCTGGTTTATTAATTTTCTCATAATTACCTTCTTCGTTTTTATATGAGAGCTTACAGCCTAAATAATTAAATTCTGAGACTTGCTCTATAATTTTACCATCCAAAAAATTGGACTTTTTTAGCTTTTTCGTTTGCCCCTTAGAGATTCAGTACTTTCATATAGAGACTACGTTAGTCATTAGGTACGGTGTCCGTTTCACGGAGACATTACGACAGGAAGCGCTTTGCTCTGCGCCAACTTTAATTGTACACTTTCCGAGGCAAATATTTGCGCGCGTTCTGAGGCAGGTAAGTGTGTTAAACAATCAAATAAACACAAACACGCGCAGAGATACGAGTGTTTGCCGAGCGGACGCGTGTGCAAAGCGTGCCTGGTGGATTGTTGGCTTTTAGCGTTTGTAAATATATCACAAACATGGGGCCCGTAATCGAATTAATACTGCCGTATTTCGTGTTTACTTTGGCTGTGTCTAATGTGCGTGTAGGCCTACCGAACTTTCTGATGTACAACACCATCATTACTACTACTACTGCTACTGCTGGTACTACTGCTACTACTACTACCACTACTACTACTACTACTATTACTACTACTACTATCACCGGAATGGTATAACTGGTTTTCGTAATAAGTAATAAGGGGTTTCACCTATATTACCTTGTTTACACTATTTCCATAGTATTACATATTTTTCATATTTTTAATAAAAAATTAAGTGTATTCAGAAATGCCACTGGTAGTAAGTTCCCAGTGCTTCAGAACTCGCTAACTATTTTGAACGAAATACTTTTTTTCAGGTACCGGTACATATTTTATTACACATTTTTCGTTGTCAGTAAATTTACAAAAACCCCGATTACTCTAATATTTATTTAGTAATATTACATTTTAAATCTCAAACTACTCTATTGGTCTTTTTAGCTGATTTTAGAAACATAATAACTAAATGATAAATAACTTAATCGTAGTTTTTATGTTTATGCATATTTCATTGAGATCTATAGGTCCATATCTAATACTTTTCACAAATTTCCATAACTGATGATGATATAGGCCTACAAAACATTTTTGTAAAGATAGTTTAAAACCTTTTTGATGGTAATTCAAAATTTACAAAGGCTGTTGAAAGATATGGATTCTGTCAAATTAGTCAAAGTACTAAGTTTTTATTTTGAATAAAATTCCTCATAACTTAGTCTAACACATGAGCGTTTAAAATTTTCTTAAACGTCTATAATAATTCTATTTGTGACCTGTGGTTTCCTAAAGTTAAAAAATTTCATATTTAATGTTACATAACATTAGTCTAACATACGACTAGATTTTAACAGTTTTTAACGTTTTTTATCCTTTCTATAGGCTTAGGTGTCTTAAATTTTGAAATTTCCAAAATTGAACACTATATTGAGGTGTTTATTAAAATTATCTTTAATTTGATATCCCACGTGGAGTTTTGCATTTTTTCACAATTATAATTTCTCTCACACTTTTGCCTCCAGCTCTGGTATTTTTTGGGTATAAATATAAATTTTAATAAGGTATTCTTGAAACAATATGGACCCTGGAGTTAAAAAATTTTGTAACTTTCAAAACTGTACACAATATTCCGAGTTTGGTTAAAATTCCCTTTAATTTGTTATTTCACACAAAATTTGTCATTTTTAGAGCCATGAAGTCCAAAATTTTGAAATTTATAAAAACTTACATTACAATCAGGGTTTATTTAGACTAAAATTCGATACGTGGGTTTAATTTGATGAACTTCTGCGATTTTATGAAGCTTTTTGCCCACTTTTTGACCCCCAGAGGTCAAATTTAATCCCCCGCATTTTTACCTTAAATTTGTGTGGGGATCAATCTCGGAAACATTATAGTTCTGTAGGACAAACGTATGGACAAGCGTGCCAAGTATTACGAGGACCGGTTGATGCACTCTAAAGTTATCGTGTGCCCAAACTGAGAACTTGCTTCGGTCGTTGAACAAAAGGGAATAATAACAAGTTAAATTTAGGGATCTCAGTTATCAAGGATTCCTCAATAACAAGATAAAATTCAAATCCTGAATTAGAATTTAGTTAAGAGTCTTAGGAGGAAGTGGGTATGTATGTCTTGATGTTAAATTTATTTTGTCTATAATTTTCTACCATTATTAAAATTTGTCCTGTATTACAGCCAAAATTACTTTATGTTACCGTCAAAAATTCAAAATTCTTTTCACTAACTTTACTGAATATAAAGTGTATTACACCTTATTTCGTATTAGGTGTATAGTACTAATGTTTAACGTCAACAAGGTGCGAAGAGATGAATAGTCTGTGAGTAATCACAGACTACTCAAAGCAGAGAGGTTTCATACAAAATTTAAAGAAATTTTGACGAAATCGAAACATTTCAATGAAGCATGATAATGTTTTAGGCTTTTGAAACGTATATTGTGCATATAACAAATATTTACTATATAACAAACATATTTACTATAAAACAAACATTATCATGTAAAAACGACAGAGACCGAAGATTTCTAGACTGTGGGGAATTGAAAGTGTGGAAGCGTTACATTTTTCGATGACGTTACATTTTTGTGGAATGACCCCCAGCCTAAAAACATTATCATGTTAAAACGAAACTTGATATTTGCTAGTGCGTGTTTCCTCCTGTGTAACAAGTGCGTGTATAGCAGTATATTCGTGTCCCGTGCGTATTGCTGATTCATGGCAGTTGCTAAATAGCAGCTTATACTTTAGCAACTGAACACCTTGATATGTTACACGTGTAACAGTGTTATCGCACTGTAACATATACTTCAGAGCTGTCACGTAGTTCAAGTACCTCATATTTCTTGTCTGTTCTGCTTAACCACACGTTATTAACCAACCTGTAGTCCCGTATTCCACGAACACGTGGTCAGATATGAATAAACAATTCCTAATGCTTATTCATAAGCTAATTCCTAATTTGTTAGGAAACGAATATCATAACGAATGCAGATAGTATTTGTTTTTATCAGATTTTAAATTTTATGAAAGATATCTACCTCGCTCTTGGCAGAGCTCTTGGAGGGAATCGACTTGCTTTCTATGCTGTTTGTACGTGTTGTATAGACAGGTGTAGGTGGAATAGTAAGACATGAAACGGTTTGCTCAGATTGTAGTGGGGATAGGAAAGGCAGTGCAGGAAGTGGCGTGTGAGGTGACCAACCATGACACACAACCATATGACACACAAATCATGCCGCTATTATGAATATAAAATAATTGGTCCGAAAACAACGCGTCAAAGCTACGTATGCGCAATGAGATCTTTTGACACACCGCAGCCAGGTACCCGTTCCATGTCCAATTATTTTAGCTGTAACTGTTGTCAGATTTACAATTCAATCAGTCAAAAATTGAAACCGACCTTAACAAATTTCAGTATTCATACAGAAAATAGAATTTCAGTCTGACGCATTTTTGCTGTATCTTCGCTGTCTCAGTTGTGTGTCCGTTTAAAATTGTTTACTTTTTATTCTCGCGGATAATATGTACCTACTCTTCCACGGCTACATAAGTCTCCGAGATGAGTGGAAAGGAGGATTCTGCTGATTCCCAGAAGCCAGCACGCTTGGGTGTAGAAAACATAAGTTGCACGTCAAGAACATGTATTTCCAAGACCTTCACTCCCTCCAACTAACACCAACAAACACCGTACCTATCAATCAACTGAAATTTAATCAGTAGGTCTCGTTTTATGTGTTATATTCAACGTTATTTTTCTCGTGCGTTGCCAGACGTTAACGGTATTAACATTTATTGCGAGACTAAAAAGTGTGTGTGCAGTTCTAAGTAAACGTTAAAACTTAATTTTCCCAGTGATAGATCGTAATTAAATTATTGTCTAGTTTTAGTTTAATTCAGAAACACATACTAACCTAACCTAACCTAACCTCACATCAATCATTTTAATACGCTCGTGGCCAGATAGAAAACGAATCATTAAGGTGACATCTTCAAGATCGGATCTACAGCAGACATACAAACATAAGCGTACAAATATACACACACGCACACACGAATACATAAAACATTGTCATTACATACACGTAATATTTATCGAGTAAAAAACAAGTCTATCAACAAAGACGTATGGAAATGAGTAGACTAAGAAATGTTCTGCAGTTCACTTCTCCTATTGTGAATGTAATAACAAACGCGCGAGCACAGGCGATCCAGTATTTTACTGAATTTATCTATTGGTAGTCTAGCTGAATGTACCAAGCAGAGCTATATTCTGTACGTTTACAGCAACCATGTACAAGGTTTAACAAGATGAAGTGTTTACAAGAGACTTCCTCGGTCGCTTTACAAGGATACGAATCTCTCCTTATTTCCGCTTCCGGTATCAGCACAAACTATTGTGTATAACGTCATACACGTTGCAATGCGAGTACAAACGGTGTTTGCAAATTAACCGCTACACATTCAGCGTACTTTCATTTGTATACTTGTGTAGTCGGAAATTTTAATAACAACACATTTCGTTGACAAATACAATAACATTATATTAGGCCTACTATTTTTACTGCTGGCACCAAAGATTTCGCTCAATCTGTGATACAAATCTGCGAGTGGAAGGGCTCAGAGTTTCAGTTTTATCACTGTGGATGCTGCATCTTAGAATTAGTGAAACGTTTGACGCAGCGAACGAGCGAAATAAGTTCTCAGTTTTTACTTGACCGTTTTACGTTTGTCTGTCTATCTATCCATCTGTCTTTCTGATTGAGATATGTCTCACGATAACTTTTCAGTACATCAACCCTACACGCCAGCGTGTCCACACTTTTACCCTACAGACTCCTATTGTTTTTTAGATCCAAAAAATATAGCGGGAGGGATAAATATAAGGTGTCTAAAGTTGTGAACAAATCGCAAAACTCCATGTCGCTTGTCAAATTAAAAGGCGTTTTAGCCAAAACTACATTTTAATTTTGACCTTAGAGAATTAAAAATTTTGGATGGCTGACCAAAATTTTTATAAAGTCGCAAAATGGGTATGACAAGTCCATGTGGGGTATGACATTAAAAAATGTAAACCAAAATTTGATTATAGTGTAAAATCTCGGAAATTTCAATTTTTTACGACACCAGGGCCCAAAAAAAGGATACAAAATTAAAAAAATTGTAAGAATCTTGCCGGCTCTTAGACTAAAGGCAACTTTAACCTAACTCCGAATGTAGCGTCTACTATGGAAATTTTTTAAGTCTAGATGCACCATGGGCCAAAAATAAAACTCAAAATTATAAGATAAATTTAAAAATCTGTGTGTAGGCCTATATACTCAAGATATGATGAACTTGATCAAAATGCAAACTCATTATCTTTAATAATTGGACAGAATTAATGTCTGTCAGCATCCCTTCCAAATTTTGGTTCGTCTTCAAAACATTTCTAACCTATGTTTACAAAATATAGTTCATGTGTGTGTGTGTGTGTGTATGTGTGTGTGTGTGTGAAAAGTATTAGACATGAGCCATAGATATCTATGGAATTATCATAAACTTATAAAGGTAGAACCAAATTATTTGTCATTTAGGTATTATGTTTATAAATTTAATTAAAATACTAGTGCAGTATTTTGAAATTTGTGTGTTCATTTTTTTTTGTCTGCTTTACATTCGATATTTTACTTTTATAAAAGTAAACTAATCAAGATGTTCGTACTTTATCTGTTAACTGAAAAATTACCTATTAATAAATGTACTTTGTTCAAAATAGTGTGTGTGTAAGTGCTGCAGCTCACGTGGTCGAGCATGTTCTTTATTTATTCAGCTCAGAAGTTTGTTTAAGTGCTAAACGAGACTTCAAATAATGCCAATTATTGAGTACTGTTGAATGTTAAACATTATTTATTAAATGCGCTTGAAATATGTATAAGTACGAATAAAACATGTTAATATACATATTATTATTCTGTTATTACAATGTCGATCCGAAGCGTTACACTTTTACAATTTCTGCGAGTTCAGAGAATTCGCGACAACCAAGCCGCCAAAATCAATCGTCCATACAGGTTTGCATTCACTCGTGTGACTCTACAGTTTATAAGTGGTGCTACAATGTCATACCATAACTTTTATTTATAGTATTATAACGTAGAAACGTTTGTTTATATAGATGTATGTGTATGTTTATAATAAACGTTAGTTAATTAACATTGCTTGTTTGTTTTCAGGTAAGCAGAAAAACGTTTCATAGAAACACAACTGTAAGTAAAACCACGTTTTTTATACAATAAATTTGCTTACTGAATTGCGCTGTCAAAACGATTAGGTTACCTGTGTTCTAGGCACAGTGATAAACTATTACTAGCCTTTACGAATGAATGAATCTCTCGACTGTTCGCAACCTAATTTACGAGTTGTTGTTTTTGACTGTCACTTAGCCTACTTGGGTTAAAACTGACTCCCTTTTATTTCTCACAATAAAAAAATTAGACGTGCCTAATGTTATGGTTTTGTCATAAGTGGAAGAAATTGAGTGGAATATTGGATGGGAGAAAATCCAAACCATTCAGCATTAACAAGTTAACTACATAAAAGTACGAAATGACGAATAACGTTTATAAGTCGCCTATAAGCTAGGCCTATACTTACCCAATTAAATACATTTTTATTCTTCTTTAATACAGCAATTCAGCATACACCAATTCACAATATCACGATAGATCCGTAATGACTGTCTAACATTAGGCATATTATAAGTTGCTAAATCGTAGCGTTAGACCAATAATCGACAAAAAATTGTGCTCTTGGAGGATGCACTTACACTACTGCGACACACACAGACTGTCACGCATCACTCGTTTGTTGCTTCCCTGTAAAATGAGTCTATTACACTTCAGAATTATCCAGGCGTATTTAGGTGATTCTCGCCTTCCATATTGTTAGTTTTGACATGGTAATGTCTTTTAGCTGGACATCGTTTGAAACTTTCTGTAACATTTTATTTACCGTCACGCTGTATGACGTCATCATTTAGGCTGGGGGTCATTCCACAAAAATGTAACGTCATCGAAAAATGTAACGCTTCCACACTTTCGATTCCCCACAGTCTAGAAATCTTCGGTCTCTGTCGTTTTAACATGATAATGTTTGTTATATAGTAAATATATGTGTTATATAGTAAATCTTTGTTATATGCACATTATACATTTCAAAAGCCTAAAAACATTATCATGCTTCGATGTTTCGGTTTCTAATGCTAAGTTCTAATGCCCCCCCCCCCAAGGTCTTTCTTTCACTACTAGCGACAAAATTATTTTTCCTGTTTAAGTCAAGTCAGTTCTACTACTTTGGAAACATCACACATGTTTAGTAATTATTTTTTTCGAACGTGATAAGGAACAACTGTCTCTACGATCACGGCCTTCCATGGCTGTATACTGTTATTGGCTACATTATTTCTTCCGCTGTTACAACGTTTTCCCCCTCTTCTTTAGTCCCCGGTTCTGGTACTGAAGTCTCTTTTTTTATGGCTGATAAAGTCTTACGGATCGTTCAAATACGTCGATGTTTTCAGAAAACTGTGAATATTCTGTCGACGCAAGCGTAAATGTACCACAACGTTATCCAGTGCATTCACAGATTTTGCTGTTGCAGTCTGTAACAGACAACACAACAGAAGGATGCTGTCAACATTTGCATCTACTACTCATAGAAAGTACGAGTCGTGGTTTTATATGCATGTCGTAAAACCGGCTGTAGGCTGAAAACGACGCCGAAAACAACAAATATTTCAAATGCTATACGTGTGACAACTGGATGTATAATAGTGCTCTTGGTAACACTTTTATATAGGTCGGATGGCGGGTAATCGAGCTTCATCGTGGTCATGTCAAATCCATTGCCTGTCTGCCCTGTTATTGAAATCAGTCACATTTACTATTCATTCGCATTTGAAGGCTTCTGGTGTTAACTTATAGGTTAGAGTAACTGACTACTTGACGAAAAATAAAGAAAACTCCTGAATCTGAATAGTACACCGACACTAAGTGCGACGCTAGTTACTCTAATTTATAACGTATATACTTCAGCGGTCGGTCGATGGCAAGTCTCCAGTAGGCGCGGTGGACACGTATACCACTACGTGTACTTAGATATTCATTTAACATAAAAGATAATTACTTCTGAATATGAGTGTTATCCTTCATGTCAACAAGCAGACTGGTTGGTCCTCTTTAACGAGGTAACATTTTTTCTCGTTAATTTTAGTTAACACTAACACGTTCTAAGCATTTTTATGTCATAAAGATGAATACTTAAAGGTCGGTAGAAGAATAGTCGGTTGGGTGATGTGAGTTATTTAAACATCATAATCATACACACTTAAATAATTCGACGCAGCTTTAAGGAATTCACGCGATTAACTTTTATTTCAAAAGGATGGCATGAAAAGGTTTAGGTTTCTACTATCGGTTTTTACTTATATCCAAGCTCAAGATCGGGATCGATCGGCTACAGTGGTGCATCAGACCAAGGAAAGCTACAGAAACCTGTTCCGGTGGAAGAAAAATAGTAGATAAGTATTGTATATAAGTATAAGTAAGATAAGTGTAGATAGTAGTACGCTATATAAGTACTCAATGGCTTAAAAATATTTAAAAATTAATAATTATGTTTGTAAGTTTATCACTTCCATGTTCGTGTTTAGATTACATAATAATATTAAGTGAATTAATAATTGTAGTGAATAAATAGTAAAATTTAAGTAAGTAAGTAAGTGATTTGAGTCGATCTACGTCTTTTACAGTTAACTTTTTCCTATACGTAACGTATGGTGTTTAATGAGATATACTAGTAAACAAAATTTATATGAACTCAAGTGGATCAGCCTATGTAGGCTATTTATGGGTAAACAGCTCGATATCTAAAGACGATTGGCGACAGAGTCTTTAATTGGCACCAAAATGTTTACCCCGCAGACAATCGTCAAGTCCCAAGCAGGCATACACGAAGCAACCAGTTTCCCTTTTGGACTGACAGTTGAATAAAATTGCAACTCTACAACGGGCTCGTTTTAGTTTGTTATTAGTTTTGTTTGACCTCAGATACAGACGAGTTCTTGGCATCTGCGTAATGTTGCATCGCACCGACAGCCTGCAGCGGGCAGCAGGTTCATTCAAAACAATACAGACGCGGTTGTGAATGGTGAATCAAGGGGTAAAAATATGCAATTATAACCGCCACCACTCGGGGCTGCCTGTCGGTTTGTAGGACAGCCAACGCAAGCTTGAGGGGCTGTTCTCAGTTCCATTTAATAGTTTATTTGCTTTCAATTAAAGCCTTATGTAGAGTTTCAAGTTTATTAATTTCCTTTAATATGGTGCAAGTGATGGCATGAAGCAATACCAACAGTGTAACGCGAAATACGTAACTCAATAGATCAAGCCATAATGGCGCTCTGTTTTGTAAAACTCATTTTACCGATTTCACTATTTGCCAATCACATTTATTTCCGTAGGATTCAGTATAAGATGTCGAAATTTTTGTGCTGAATGCCACATTTTATTATGCGACAATGGATATGAGTAGAGAAGAAAGTATTCACTATCCAATTTGTCGTTGCAATACATTTTTTCACGTGACAACTGAAGCGAGGTCAACACTCCAAAACCGCAAAATATTAATGGCGCCCTAACGACAGTAGGGAGAAATATCAATGATTTCCTCCCCCATTATAGAAAAAAAAGAATAGAACGATACTTTTATGAAAATTATTCATTCAGTTTGTTAATGTCGTTGCATTGTACTCCTAACTCGTGTCTTCTGATATAGGTAAGCTATAGTAAGAAACAAATATTCTCTGCTCCCTCCCCTCCTTTTGTTTCACCCATCGGGCTGCGATTACAAAACTACATTCACTTTCTTACGTTCCTTTCTCCTACCATAGAAAGACTTAAGTATCACCTAGTATTTGTCGTTCTTCTTCCGATGACACCCTTCTCTCCCCTCCCCTTGCTCTCTTCTAGAACGAATCCTTCAACTTCACAATTTTTCTTCTGAACACTTTGCTGTTTCCTATACCTTCTACCCTAATTTCGTATTTTTATAAATACCCTTCCGGATTACAAACGAAAATTTGTTTTTGTATCCTGTTCTTATGCATTCTTTTAACATGCTGTGTCCAGTCCTGTTTGTGTTGTTTTATCATTTAGTTTAGGTTGTATATTCAAAGGATGTTCCTTATGTCATCATTTTTTAGCCGGTCCCTCCGTGATATACTTAGTACTGATCATAAAAATCTCATTTCACTAGCTTGTATCCGGCTTTGGGTGTTTGCGTTCAGTGTCCAAGTCCTACTGCCATAAAGGCCGGATGGCACAGCCATCACTTTATACAATTTTAAAAGAGTTTCTCTTCTAACCTTTCCATTCAATGTTCTTCTTATCGTTCCACACATGTGATTAAACTTCTCAATTTTTTGTGCACATCTATCTCCCTGAAGAAGACAAATCACATCCAACGAACCTGAATGACTCCACTTGCTCAATTAGTTGATAATTCACTACTACTTCACACCTTATAGGAAAGCAACCTTTACAAGCCATGGACTTAGTCTTGATAACAGAAATTTCCAGACTGATTATCTGCTGGAATTTATAGAGGCTCGCTGCAGGCTATTTTCATTCTTTGCCATTATGGCCTGATCGTCAGCAAACATCAGAGATTTGACAAAATTACGTTCACTGAAACTGTCACTGAAGTTCAGCATTTCTACCCTCTGCTTCCGTTCTCTAACAGCACCGTCCAAATATAAATTAAAAAGTGTGGGTGAAAGTATACCCTGTAAGTTATTGGTATTATTTTGATTATCTTGACGTACGATTCACTGATGGATTCAGTATCTTCAGAGGTTATAAATGAATAAATATTACAATATTTATATTTATTTATACAATTTAAAAATGTATAAATACAGTAGAAGTAGAAAAATAAAGTAAGTTAAAACTAGGAAGAAAGACGGGGACGGTTGCAGCGAACTTGAACTGTACGCATGCATGTTTCTACACGTGTTACAGTGAAGCGCTGAGAGAAGCTGTAGTGCATTATTTGTTCTAAGATAAACAGGTACAGAAGTTAGCCAAATAATCAATAACTCTATTCCAAAAAAATCCCAAGTCAAATGGCTTCAACTACACCTTCAATAATGATTCCCCTGCAGACTACGTGACTAAGAAACGGAAAAATCAGTGTGTTTGTGTGTGTCGGTGTGTGTGCGTGCGTGCGTGCGTGCGTGCGTGCGTGCGTGCGTGCGTGCGTGCGTGCGTGCGTGCGTGCGCGCGCGCGCGCGCGCGCGCGCGTGTGTGTGTGTGTGTGTGTGTGTGTGTGTGTGTGTGTGTGTGTGTGTGTGTGTGTGTGTGTGTGTGTGTGTGTGTGTGTGTGTGTGTGTGTGTGTGTGTGTGTGTGTGTGTGTGTGTGTGCATAGATCATTGAAATTAAATCGTTGTTCACACCGCAAAATGAAATACTCCATAATACTTTAATACACTATATAATACGTCCGATTTGATAACAATATTGTTGACTATGTGGATGTGCAAACACATTAAAAATTATTACTGTTCCAAGTTCCCATACGAAGCCTCTCGAGAAATGGTTAACGCTTTGTGACTCACTTCAAACCAAAAACTTCATATTCCAAAATGATTAGTAAAAAACCCACATACTACCACAACATTTTGGAAAGCCATCCTAGTGAAAGAAACTTTCCATTGACGATATGGATAAAGATTTATTAGACCAGGATATACCAGGATAAATATGGGCCAGAATTATGAAGGAGTGACATCAATCCGAGTTATTTTCTCCAGACATGTTTACAATTTTATAATTCATGGGATTTGCTTATAGAACATGTAATATTCTGAACGCTTTGGAAAAAAAATAAAAATCATTATGTAAACAAAGTGGGATGTTCGAAACAATAGGATAGTCGTGTAACTCTTTGTTCATTTACTTGCAGGTAACGGTATTCTGTACAAGTCCCAGCTGTCGCATAAATACTAGAAGAAATAGGTAAAGTGCAGGTAAAACCATAGGTATCAAGGCACACAATCATTTGAATATTCTTGAAGAATGCGTATATAAACCTAAAATTCTCATGTTATAGTCACGTAAATAGTGTGTTATAAATAGAAGTGCTAATAAATAAATTACTACCGCTTGCATGAAGACGTGGCCACGTACTTTATTACCTCTGTGAGGCTGCAGTAGTGAACGCGCACCTGATACCTGCATAATATATTTTTGTCCTAACGCCTGGAGCAGTCTACTCCAGCTGTGTTTCTGTCCCAGTCATTAGGTAAAAAACTGCAATTAACCGGAAGCCCAGGGGGCGTGCAATGTTAGTTAGAGAACAGCGTTTCTTACATCCGTCGTCGTCTCGTCGTGAGAGATTTTGTAATTTCAACAACATTGTTACTCTTATGTATACGTTTCGCTGTAGCCTACATTTAATTTAGTACTCGATTATATCCGTCATCTTTACATTTTAGCAGTACCATAATATCCGTTCCGTTCCGTCAGCATGTAAAACTTCCTCTTGGTTTATGTCCGTAATTTTACTTTTTACAGTGTAGCAGTACCATCATCGTGTATTCGTTCTGTCATCATGTAAAGCTTCCTCTTGATTTATATCCGTCATCTTTACAGTGTAGCAGTTCCATTATCTCCATCATCATGTATCATCATGTATAGCTTCCTCTTATTTGATATCCGTCATCTTTACAGTGTAGCAGTACCATCGTCATGTATTCGTTTCGTCATCATGTAAAGCTTCCTCTTGATTTACACTATCCGTCGTCTTTACAGTGTGGCAATTCCATTATCTCCATCATCATGTATCATCATGTATAGCTTCCTCTTATTTGATATCCGTCATCTTTACAGTGTAGCAGTACCATCGTCATGTATTCGTTTCGTCATCATATAAAGCTTCCTCTTGATTTATATCCGTCATCTTTACAGTGTGGCAATTCCATTATCTCCATCATCATGTATACTTTCCTCTTATTTGATATCCGTCATCTTTACAGTGTAGCAGTACCATCGTCATGTATTCGTTTCGTCATCATGTAAAGCTTCCTCTTGATTTATATCCGTCATCTTTACAGTGTGGCAATTCCATTATCTCCATCATCATGTATCATCATGTATAGCTTCCTCTTATTTGATATCCGTCATCTTTACAGTGTAGCAGTACCATCGTCATGTATTCGTTTCGTCATCATGTAAAGCTTCCTCTTGATTTATATCCGTCATCTTTACAGTGTGGCAATTCCATTATCTCCATCATCATGTATCATCATGTATAGCTTCCTCTTATTTGATATCCGTCATCTTTACAATGTAGCAGTACCATCGTCGTGTATTCGTTTCGTCATCATGTAAAGCTTCCTCTTGATTTATATCCGTCATCTTTACAGTGTGGCAATTCCATTATCTCCATCATCATGTATCATCATGTATACCTTCCTCTTATTTGATATCCGTCATCTTTACAATGTAGCAGTACCATCGTCATGTATTCGTTTCGTCATCATGTAAAGCTTCCTCTTGATTTATATCCGTCATCTTTACAGTGTGGCAATTCCATTATCTCCATCATCATGTATCATCATGTTAGCTTCCTCTTATTTGATATCCGTCATCTTTACAGTGTAGCAGTACCATCGTCATGTATTCGTTTCGTCATCATGTAAAGCTTCCTCTTGATTTATATCCGTCATCTTTACAGTGTGACAATTCCATTATCTCCATCATCATGTATTATCATGTTAGCTTCCTCTTATTTGATATCCGTCATCTTTACAGTGTAGCAGTACCATCGTCATGTATTCGTTTCGTCATCATGTAAAGCTTCCTCTTGATTTATATCCCTCATCTTTACAGTGTGGCAATTCCATTATCTGCATCATCATGTATCATCATGTATAGCTTCCTCTTATTTGATATCCGTCATCTTTACAGTGTAGCAGTACCATCATCGTGTATTCGTTCTATCATCATGTAAAGCTTCCTCTTGATTTATATCCCTCATCTTTACAGTGTGGCAATTCCATTATCTCCATCATCATGTATAGCTTCCTCTTATTTGATATCCGTCATCTTTACAGTGTGGCAGTTCCATCATCATGTATTCGTTTCGTCATCATGTAAAGCTTCCTCTTGATTTATATGCGTCTTCTGTATAGCGTGACAGTACCATCATCATGTATTCGTTTCACCAGCATGTAAAGCTTCCTCTACTCTTCACATTAGTTTCATAATGAAACTACCACAAAATGTACGTTACTAACTGATACTTGACATAATACGGCGAACGTTTTGTGTATAGCAGTAATTAAGCATTATCTGTAATTTACAAACGTGACCGTAAACAGAATTGTTCTGTCTTCAACAATCGAAGTCGTTAACTTTGTGTTTCTTTAAAATCTTTCAGATACTAACAACATCGCTTGTTTGGTTTAACAAACGCCGTTCTATTTATTGTAAAGTCAAACGTTTCGCCCATACTACGGTGAGGCATTATCAGTGGCTCGACCGAGACATAGTGGAGTCTTGATCCACCCCTATTTAATTCAGTACGCCCCGCCCACGATGTACAGACACGTCCTTAATTTACAGCAAAGTGTCCCCGACCACTAAACCAAAAAAGTTACCATAAATTATTATTTATAAAATTAATACATAATATATAAAAAGTATATATATATATTTAACTAACATAACATTTTACCATTTTTAACAACGCAAATATTGTAGTAATTTAATATAGTGTTACGATATTACAGAACAGCCTACGTGTTCATCGAATGTTCCAGTGGAATCCCGCTACAATGTGTGTGCGTACGTGATTCTCAACGCGTTAGCTAGAGTGTACCAGAAGCCGCGCGCACTGTGTCAAAGCCGAAATTAATTAAGCTCTAATGTTTTTCCTTTATTTTTAATGCGTAGTATGGCATATTCTGGTATTTCGGCGGGGTACAAATACAAGTAAAGCAAAATTGAAAGTTAAGGCCATGGAAATGCGCGAAGCGCTTACGGTCAGAGGGGAATGGCGATGTGGAGGCAGTCGCTGTGAGATGTGAGAAGAGAATTGTTGTTATCAGCGAAGGTCCAGCCAACCTATGAATATAATTTCTGATAGTAACAAAAACTCGCGATTCTTAAGGTTTGTTTGTAAATGTGTCACCACGACTCTATCTGTGTATGTGTGTGTGTGTGTGTGTGTGTGTGTGTACCTACAGTTTAAAAAAAGAATTATACGTTTATTGTTTCCGACTTAAATTAATAATAATAATATTGTAATTGTATCACTATACAAAACAAGCAAATGATATGTACTGTTCACACGTATCGGAATTTGTTGCTGTTACATATCAGAATGTTTTATAAACATATCTGAGTGTTGTGTGTTCTGTCATTGTGTACTGCTGAGACGTAAAAAACTACAGCCTTTCTGACCGTTCTTATCGCAAGGGAATTTCCAAACTGTACAATTCCAGTCCTTAATTACACTCGACTTTCTCTACAGTTTATTATTAGTCTACATAAAGGAATGCTTTCTTCGTATTAATTTAATTGCAAGAATCTTTTTAA
Organism: Magicicada septendecula; assembly: GCA_034769895.1. Classification (NCBI taxonomy): domain Eukaryota; kingdom Metazoa; phylum Arthropoda; class Insecta; order Hemiptera; family Cicadidae; genus Magicicada; species Magicicada septendecula. Next base: position 460,641,605 of record CM068373.1, read on the forward strand.
TCCTGGACAACAAAAAACTGTTTATTATTACATCCCGTGCTTGACTATGAATAACATTCCTGTCTTTGCTAGTTGAAGGAGAAGTATCCATTTTAACAAATCCCGTTACTGGATGATAACACAAATAATTACGATAATACGTAATTACTGAATAAAAACTACCAATCGAAATTAACTAAAAAATTAAATAACTAATAAAAATGAGTGACTGTAAAACAACGATACAATTAATAATAAATTGAAATAATAATAACAAATGCAAGACTGAGATAGTAATTCACACAGTAACTAACGGGTAACTAAAACATCACACGCAAAGTTGGCGACACCATCACTTGCATACCAGCTGATACTCCGTTACCCTCCCGCCATTCACGATTTCAAAGTGGACTCGTCCATCCATAAATTGATTTCTGCGCATATGCCCTTAACTTTCAATTTTACTATACTCAGCGATGTCCATTTCAGTTTGAGTTGCGATTTATTGGAACGTGGTTCGTAGTACAGGGTGCGGCAGAAAAACCTCCAACATTTAAAAGGCTAACAAAAAAAACATGAGCGATGCTATTCTAAATTTTATTACATAATATGAAAGGATACAGAATGCAGTTTCTTTCACTTGGTTTTGAAAATGATATCGGCTAAATGGTGGCCTTCTTCCCCGATACACGTTTCTAATCGATTTCTGAAGTTTTACATCACTCGCTGGCTGAGTTGGGGTGTTATCACTGCAATTTCTTGGCGTATAGCAGCCTTCAGTTCATCAATGGTTTGTGGTCGATGTCGGTAAACATTAGCCTTCAGATGGCCCCAAAGAAAAAAATCGCAAGGGGTGAGATCGGGTGATCGTGCGGGCCACCGAATGTCACCATGTAACGAGACCAAGCGCCCTGGAAACAGTTCTCTCAAAACAGCCATCGAGTTTCTGGCTGTGTGGGCAGTGGCCCCATCCTGTTGAAACCACACATTCCGATTTCCAAGTGCGGCGAGTTTTGGTTGCAAAAAGTGTTGTAACATTTGCACATACCGAACGAAATTCACTGTAACCGTTTGGCCTTCTTCCTCAAAAAAGTATGGACCATAAACACGGTTTATGGTTTATAAACATGGTCTTCCAGATGGTTTCCGTTTTAATGCTGACCCTGTAGACCGAAAATTTTCAACCCATAACAGTATGGTTTTTCTGTCCGGAACAGCATCGCCGCGATTAAGCAAAAAATGTATTCGAAAAGCTCTCTGCATGGCGATCACAGATTCGTTATTTCGGATAAATGACTCAACAACAAACGCACGACGTATACCAGTCCACGCCATGATGGCAACTGAAACGGCAAGGCATACGCTGCCGGAAACCAACACCACGAACCCCCCACTCCACCGGTGCCGGTGCAATGACTCGGCGAAATTTGGGAGGTTTTTCTGCCGCATCCTGTATTATAATTCAGTTATTGTCGGGCGAGTACACAGTGCGATTCGATGTATTGTGGCGAAGTATTATGTGTTTATAATCGTGTGAGAAAATTGTAATACAATTGTGTTTTATATTAGTGTACAATTTTATTGCGCGTGAACAATTTTTATTTAATTTGTTGTAAGAGACTATCTTGTTGATTACAAACTGTGTAATTGTGATAATTAAAGCTGGTGATTAGTGACGTAATTGGTGTCTTGTATTTTGTTTTCCAATGTACCATACGACGATCAGTAGACCGTCGTAACTATACTATAAAGATCCTGTCAGTTTATGTAAAACTGGTTTCCAAAATCCCGGTAACTTCTGGCTATCGTCTGTTAATGTTTTGCTTGCTTTTGTACATTTCTATAGCCTCCCTTATCACTCGGTGAAAACAGTCGCGAATCAAGTCGCTCGCTATAAACCGTCGTATAATCAAATAAAATATGTTTACATTTATATCTGTGTTCCGCTATGGCTTATTTCTCTGTGTCTCCTTTCTTTGTGCTCCTTATACGTTCTTGCATTCTCTTCATCACCCGTGTCCGCGTTTCGCTCTCGTAACAACGTTACGTGAAGTAACATATATATTAGTTATATGATATCTTCTGAAAACGTAATCATTCCTCCTCGTTTATTTTTATGCGTTAAACCGAACATGTATAAAAATTGTAACAACTGAACTGAATTCGCCAGTACTTTCTTCACTCACATTTGACTGTTGCTTTAGGTTTATTGTTAGTTCTCGGTGGTATTTTTCTTTTCGGCGGCGTCAATTTCTGTTACTCTATCGGTAGAAAGCTTTTGTGTAACGACTTTAATTATCTTGTTCTTTGCCTACGGACGCCTTTTATGTTAATTAATTATGGTCGTCTCTATTCGAATAAACTTGTTTAACACTGAAGTTCCTTGTATGCATCGTTTCTTAAAGAAGTGAGTTTTCTACTTGGTTCCCCGACGGGCTTATCCATGGCCAATTCGTAATTTGTCGTTTTTCCAAGACGGAATATGTTTCATAATAATTTTATTTTTCTACGAACTTTAACAGTCTAGTTTTCCTTCTTTTATTTAATTATTCAAACCGATTCTAGTCTCATCTTGATTTGTTTCTTTTTTTTACTCTAAATTTTGAATTAAGATTTCCAATTATCATTGTTATTTCAGATCTCTGTTTTCCTATTGCTTAACTTACTTTTACAGAAATTTACTACATGATCCTCATCATCAGTCGCAGTTGAAGATGCGCACGTCAGTACTATCAACTATCATCCCTGTGATTTTTATAATTCCGTCAACAACTAGTGGACACCCAAGTGTACATTTTCACTTTAACAAGCAGAATTATCACTGTTGCACACCACTATATAAAAATTATTCCGATTAGCGCTTTCAAGCTTTACAGCTCATCGTCAGATCGGAAATGAAACAAATAACAAAACAAACCCTTCACCGCCACCCTGCTCACACACAACAAGCTATAATTCAAATGACCCTCTGAGCCCTGTCCCTCCATCTGGACAGTTACATATTTTTCTAGCAAATTCCTTGTGTTTCCTTGTGATTTTAACCACTAACACAACTTTCTTCATTGAACTTCTGTTAAGATGTGCAATCGACGACAGGTAATGGAAAACAACAATGGGTAATAAACGACAACAATAAGGCAAGTAAAGTTTTTAAATATTTCAAGTTAAAAGTTAAATTGAAGAGGGTTTAAGTAAAATATGGTTTAATAAACAATGTCTGGATAATAATGTCATCCTAAAATACGCGCAAGTTAAAATTAAAAATAAGAACACAGTAGCTAAAAAAGTAAAAGAACAAAGCGAGAAGTTGTGGATAAAATTAGAAATAAGGTCACTTTACGACTTAATCAATAGATATAATAGGGAATTATATGACAGACATATAGAATTGTTAAGAATATACTCGTATGTAAAGTTAGAAGAAATATTATATAATTTTGGTTTGGGGTACATAGAAAAGAAACTGGAAAAGAAAAATACAAAAAATGTAGATAAGTTAAATAAATTAATAAGAAAGAACGAAGTAAAAAAGGAACACCTCTCTAAGAATAACTATGAAAAAAGAGTAATAAACCTTACAGAGGTAACTTTCAATACAGAAGAAAAAGAAATGTTAGCAAAAGGCTTAAAATACGCGCCGCCACCAGAATTAAATCAAGAAAAAACGATTATTGAATGCGAAAGCATAATACAAAAACTAGGAAATGAAAATGATAAAAAAAGAATAAGGTGGGAAGTAGGGGATGTAGTAGATAAAATATTTAAGAAAATTTTGTATAATTCAAAAAATGAACAAAAAATCAAATCAACTGTTACTAAACTAAAGAATAAAATAAAAAAGAATGATATTATAGTTACGAAGGCAGACAAAGGAAATACAATGGTACTAATGAGAAAGGACGAATACATAAAGAAAACGGAATAATTTATAAGTGAAGGACCATATGAAGAAATAAAGTATGATTATACAAGTAGGCCTAAGTACCGGTCCAGAGTAAAACAAATGATGAAACAGATAACATTTATAGAAGAAAATAAGAAAAAGTATTTATTTGAAAGTAATCCAACAGCACCAACTTTTAAAAGTCAGGTTAAGATACATAAAGAAGGAAAACCAATTAGACCGATTGTTTCTTTTATTAATGCACCATATTTTTATAAATTATCAAAGGAAGTTAGCAGAGTACTGAAAGAGAAATATGAATTTGGGACAAAATACAACATAGAGAATAATGTAAAATTGATAGAAAATATAGAATTAATGAAAATACAAAATTGATATCACTGGATGTTAAGGACATGTTTACCAATATCACAGTAAATAAGGTTATTAAGTTAATAAACGATAATAATATGGGAGAATACAGGTATAAAAAGAAATTGATTAAAGTAATTAAAGAATGTGTAAATCAGAACTATTTTAGGTTTAATAACAAGTTTTATATACAGATAAAAGGATTACGTATGGGGTCTTCATTATCCCCTATTCTTGCAGAAATATACATGAATGATTTTGAAAAGCAATTAATAAGTTTCACTAAGTATAAAGACAATATAAAATTATGGACTAGATACGTTGACGATGTATTAGTAATTTGGGAAGGAAGCAAGGAAGAAGTGCATGAGTTTATAAATGAGGTAAATAATAAGGATAAAAACTTAGAATGTAAAGAAGAGATAGGAGGTAAGAAAATAACTTACTTAGATTTAAACATAGTAATTAAAGATAATGAGAAACTACAGTTTGGGATATTTAGGAAAGAATCGTATTCTGATATAATTATACCAAGAGAGTCTTACCACCCTTATAGATATAAAATGGCGGCAATCAATTCATTTTTTATAGAGTTCAGAAGTGTTCAAAAGAGACCGAATCAAAAGATAGGGAGTTAAAAACGATAAAGGGAATTGTAATGAATAATAACTATAACACCAACATAGTGGATAAAGTTATAAAAAGGTTAACATACAAAAAGCTAAAATAGAACCAGAACAAAAGAATTATACAGGGTCATTGACATACATAGGTTCAAATACTAGAAAAATTATAAAATGTTTTAATAAATACGGAGTAGATATAGCTATTAAAAAATGTGAAACGGTATTTGATAAGATAAGGAATAAAAATATTTAAAAAATCCCAGTATTACAGAAAATTAAATTAGTATTTATAAATTAAAATGTAAAGACTGCAACAAAGTGTACCTAGGTGAGACAGGACGAAAATTCGTATGCAGGTTGTCTGACCACAAACGTGGAGAAGGTAACAGAACAACGATTCGTTAAATGCAAGACATTTCATAGAAGACAACCATAAGTTTGTTAATCCTTTAGAAGACTACGAAATTGTAAAAGTAGTAAATAATACAGATGAAAGGAAGCTTAGGGAGGAGTTAGAAATATTGAAAGAAAGAGAAAAAGGGTTAGACAATTTAGTTAATACTAAAATTAAATTTGATAATGAAGAAATATTTTATAACATAATTAAGAAGTAAATGATAGAGGACAGATAGATAAAATTAAAACTTAAATTGCAAAGGACTAATTGGATGTTTTAAAAATAAGGGTGTGTGACTGGCCCACATGTGTGGATGAAAAAGACGGTTAGGTTTAAAAGGAATGTACACACACACACACAAACACACACAACACGGAAACACAAGGAATTTGCTAGAAAAATATGTAACTGTCCAGATGGAGGGACAGGGCTCAGAGGGTGGGGACATTTGAATTATAGCTTGTTGCGTGTGAGCAGAGGTGGGGTGGAGGTGAAGGGTTTGTTTTCAGGTTATTTGTTTCATTTCCGATCTGACGATGAGCTGTGAAACTTGAAAGCGCTAATCGGAATAATTTTATATAGTGGTGTGCAACAGTGATAATTCTGCTTGTGATTTTAACCACTAACACAACTTTCTTCATTAAAATGTTCACTTTAGATGCCAAATTTCCTTCTTTGAATTAACTTTAAATTCAGCTCTTTGTAAAGTGTTTTCTTCTTTCTCTTTACAAAATAATATGAATCCAGGTTTTCACAGTTGGCTGTTTTCTCATATTCACTGGACTTCTGGACCTACCTAGTCCCAGTTTATCTTTTCCGGTTGCCTTTCCAATTCCAAAAATAGTTCGATGTTTGACATAGACCTTGTATTATGCAAATAAGTGTGCGATGTCTTTTTCCTCTGGCAATCATACATACTGATTCTCTTTTTACATGCAAATAAGTGTGGAATGTCTTTTTCCTCTGGCAATCATACATACTGATTCTCTTTTTACTCTGATCGCTGATTTTGGCCGTGGTTTCCAAAACTGCTTTATTTTTCTGTCGTATTCAAGGCAAAACTTTTTAACGATTGCCATTCAGTCGCGATCCTTGAAATTGAAGAGGCGGTATGAGGTCGTATAAATTGAAATTCGATTGTTATCTGCAATAACTCAAGAGATAAGACGGTCCATGACCAATTACAAAACCATAATCCGTCAAGTGGGAGTTGGGTTTTTACACTACTATAGATAAATATGTATGAAAATGTCGTCAATTGTTGTATTTTTGGCCTTAAGGAAATACTGGTTCAGTTAAGGCAAAAGACCACGCATAAACCAGGATACCACGGTAACCGTACCAATGGTGGCAAATAAATTTTAAAAGCTAACTGTCCATGGAGAAAAAGGGGAACATAACGAATATATCGTACTCACAATGAACGGTACCTTTGTCCACTATGGTTACCGTCTCTTGATTTTATATGGTTCTCTTTACCTGATTTTTGTGTCGTCATCCTATATATATGAATAGAGCACAAGTCATTATGCCAATAACATTGCTTAATATGAAATGGTAGACATACTAACTTTCTTAAATATATTTCTTCGATTTACAGAACAACATTATTTTTTCGTACGACACGATACGATATCGTACGATACACTTAACAGGACTACCAACAGTCATAAGTAAACTGGCGTTTTATTGAATTACAATATTCCCTGTGTACAATTTCAGTAGCATCGCTCTTTATTACCAGATCAAAGAATCAAATAAAATACCCCATCGCCGCTTGGATGAACGTCACAAAGTGTATTTCGCCGAACAGTTTTAATTAAATTTGTTCCACGTACCGATAAAGCCAATCACAATCGTGCGTGTGAGTGTGCTCGCCTGGTTTTTAACGTTTCTGTTTTTGTGAGCGTATTTTGCAGAGAAATAAATAAATTGAATGGTTGAAAAACAGGCACAGTTAAAGATTGCCCTTTCTGTAATTATTTATATAGGCCTAAATAGTACAATGAACAACTGTTTTGTAAAATAATAATAGTAAAGCAAAACTATGTATGCATCTCGTGTATAACCGAATAGTTTTATCTTCTTATGTGACATGATTAGAGATAACGCGCTTTTATTCAAGTGTACTTTAAATAAACTCGTAACAAATATTACGTTTGTAATTATAGCGGAACCTCGTTAATCCTTCACCCACCAATTCGTCTCCATCTGTAATTCGTCACCCACTCAAGCCTTTTTTCTTAACAAGCGGGTAACATATACGCTCTAATTATAGCCGGGGTAAACCAGAAACTTGCTGATTGTGGCCGGGCTTCTAATAATAGCCAAGAGAACGGTTTGCTGAAGGTATTGTTTCCAAAAATACGTTCCCGAAAATTCAGTCGGATTGCTGATTATTGGCAAAGTATTCCAGAAAAAACTCCAAAAATCTGCCTGGAATAAGTTACGGCCATCTGAATTACAACCACCATCTACAGAACCAGAAGGTCTCGATTCCACATCCTAATTGTTAGATATCTGCCAATCCCTACCAGAATTTAACAGTTTAAAAGCTGCCATCACAGCATTATTTTACATATGTTAGATTTCTTTGTTTTTCTTCTTCTTTTCACTCCGGGTATTAACCACACTCTCTGCTCCACGCCTGCTGTTTCTTTACCGTCCAACATATCGTTTTCGCCGTTGATTGTTATGCATTAAAGTATTTAGTTAGTAAATCATGGTCCATTCTACTGCTATCTACATTCCACCTTGATTTATATCCATCTACTTTATAATTCGTTCATTGTTTATTCCAAGTAAATATTGTAAATATGTCATTACTCCTTCTTGCATCCTTGATCTGTCCAACTCGCATTCCCAACACTCGCTGTCATACACAACGTGTGCAACCAGTAACTTATAAAATTTTAATTTTATGTTTCTTCTTATATTCTAGCCTTTAATGTTTCATGTATTGTGCCAAAAATTTCCTGAATTAGCCAGTCTTCTTGGCAGTGTTTCCATCCGTGACAAAATATTCATCTGAACCTAAGTAATTTAAATGTGCCATTTGTTTAGTTATACTACTATCCATAACCACCGTCCATAGTAAAGTGTCTTTCCGACAAAAAATATCGCTTTTATCGCACAGAATGATCATACTATTTTAGTTATACCGTTTGCTTACTGAAATTACACAAGAGTGTATAGTTACACAGTGAGAGTATTACCAGACTGCAAGTGTGGATAGACGCGTTTATGGAAAACAGTGTTAATTGCAGAACTAGCCGAGTAAGACTAATTTAAAAATAGCAAATTTCCAGAAACAGCATCTTTTGAGCTGATTTTTTTTGGCAGCGTACTTGCCAGAGCATCAGCTGCTCTTAACGACGATTGGGCTCCTGTAGGTAGTTTAAAAAATATATAAATATCACAATTAACAAAAACGCTTCATTACATCACTATATTTACAATTAGTGTGCAAATGTGCAGTACGTATTGCTATATGTATATGTATGCATATGTATACTCGATTCAGCCCGTGCGGCCATTCGCTGTTTAAAAGCGCACATGCGCGCACAATAATAAAGTTACAAATTATTAATTGGGAAGCTATGAAAGAACAAACTATTTTCACCAGCTGACAGAGCATGAAAATACGAGTATTTTTTTTTTTTAAACTTTGTCCTGTGATGTTAGGGTGATGACTGAACCAAATTTTGAAAAATTTCCGTTTTCAATTTGAAAAATTTATTGAGGCTTAATGACAAAATATTTCCGGATAAAATTAACATGGAAATTCGTCTATTCGAATACTATATTATACAATTTATTTTATGAAGAAAAAGTCATTATTTCACTCATTATTAACGGACACCTGAAAATGCAGATTTGTGCAAGTTTCAATTTTTTTGTAGGTTATGTTGCCTTTTGAAAAAATGCACGACTAACACAAGTCGATAGAAAATTTTCCGGGGAACACGCTGGTATTTTTATTTTTCTGATTTGGTGAAGTTATCATAGGAAAAATCGAGGAAAACTTCAGTGACTAGCGCTCCGCTGTTTGTCGGAAGTGAAAAGTCGGGGAAAATCGGGGAAAGTGGGCGGTCTACGGTCTAGAACTTCGATAAACTTTTAGGTAAACACTAAACCTATCGTTTAAAAAAAAAATAAGCTCATAAGTGGCTGTTTCTGGAAATTTGCTTTTTTTGGCCTTTTTTTTCGATAGTCTTACTGGGCTAAACGGAAAACGTACGATATTGTACTTCTAAAGTGCAAACCAACAATTAATTGTAATCTGTATTCACAAATGTGTAGAAGAACACAGGTCGTATAGGCTACAACATACTGTGTACCAACGTGGTTTGTACCTACAGTTTTGTTGTGTGAATGTTTATTTATAGAAATTTACGTCACTACCATTACATTTTTGTAACGTTTTCGTGTACTACCCGGCCACAAGAAACAAATACTACCAAACAGTCTGAGAGAAATATGTTGTTTTCAATAAATTATATATATTAATTTAAAAAAATTATAATGAATGATTTGTAAAATATAAATGAATCGTATATTCAATGTACTACAAGCTTCGATAAAGTAATGAACATTTAACTGCTTAGAGCATTGCAGTAATTCACTTCCAAGAAATTGTTTCTTTTCCGTACTGCCTAGGCCTTTTCTCTGACGCCATTCATATTTATATTTTTGGAGTCAGGGTTCGGTGCGTAGTAGAAACTTGACAGAGACTTAGTAATAACGTCTACTCAAAGTGTCAGTTGCTGTCAGCGAAATTTTACTGTTACTGCCTCTCGCTGAAAGGTTATCTGTGAGCTCGAGAAGGAAGGAAAAGGTGAAACACGCGTGGGTCGAAGTGAGGCAAGAAGGGGAGCCAGATCTGTCTGTCTGAAGGAACGAGCAGAAAACAAAATTAAGCAGCTGCAAAGAGAAAGAATTGAATGAGTGACGGAGGAGGAAACTAGATGCAAATAAACATATCTTGTACGTGAAGATTACGCCACAAGAAATTTAATTAAAGCTGTAGATTATAACTTAGATATGCACCTTCTACTCAGTAAAAAACTTTATGAATGATATTTAATAAATTCTTAAATGAAAATATTATTTTTCGTTGTTCTCACTTTTATTTATACATTTCATTTGGTGTACGATGAAACTGTACACGACAGTATGTTAGAGTTGTTTCTTTTTCATAAAGAAAAATAAAATAATTTCAGTGTTTAATTGGAGTTTTATAAACCGTCAAACCATCAACAGAATGGAATTTTGGCAATTAAGTTTTCGAATATTATATACGGTTAATAATTTTTAATATATTATGTAGTGATAATAACTTTTATTTAGTAAGCAATATTTTATAAACGAATGTTGCCCCCCAATTTACTTTTCCCCGTATAAATGAGGTATTTAACTTCGCGACACTATCATCTATAAATAATCGATAATATCTTTACTCGCAACTTTTATTAATATTACCAGCCACTAGATTTGGATTGTGTTATAAAATTTGGCATCGCATTTTATTAGTATTGTAAACTATCAAACTACACCTTATCAAGTCTGTAAATCGTATATACCTTTTTGTGTCAGATAGAGGTCATCAGTAGTCTGTAATAAACGCTTTGGCAGAATCGGACTTGAGTGCCAATCTAGGAGGCAATTTAGCTTCTACGTTTATTTTGAGGAAGCACCTCATGAGACCTTTTGTTGCTTGTGACGTGAGACGTGGACACTAGAGAAAAAAAGGAATAAGAAACACTGAGAAGTTTTAAAACAAGGATTGTAGGACGTGTTTATGGGTTGGTAAAGGAAGATGATGCTTTGAGAATGAGAAATAACAAGGAGTTACATGAGCTATTGAAGCATGATGACAACGTAAGATTCGTAAAGGTTCAACAAATACAATGGCCAGGACACCTAGCACGGTTGGACGATCAGTGTATGCCAAAGAAAATCCTGAGGACACAGGTGTATAACGCCAGAAGGAGGAGTCGCCTAAGATAAGATGGTTGGACGGTGAGCTGGAAGACTTCAAAAGAACAGATGTGAGGCGTTACGCTGAGATGGCAACGGATACGAGATATAAGAGAAGATAGGTGTTGGAAGTCAGAGTTCACATTGGGATTTAGTGCTAAAGAAGAAGAAGAGAAAGTTTATTTTGAGAACAAAGCAATCATTAACAGTAAGTACAACAAAATATTGTTTACATATATATCTGGATATATGCTCATGTGTTCGTATGAAAAGTATATATAAAAATTTATAAAATATTTACTCATGCCCCCAAGTTACAAGTGATTTGACTATCCTGTATTACTTGTATGTCGAAAGAACTTATCCAGAAACTCATTAATGGGTGAAGCAAGTGTAAACAATATCACCACATTGGCCGACGAAGCCATATACTGATTGATCTGATGTTCTGTTAAAACGCTGTTTGATGTTTGTATTTATTAAAATCAGACTGTGCTAAACTGCTGCGCTAGCGCTCTGTGACATGCGTTCGTACGTGCAGCTTGTGACGTAACGCTGATTAGCGTGCAGTTGCAGCTAGTGGAGTTCAGCGAATGACAATAAAAGTTACGCTACGTAGTGAGTATAACGAGTGGTTTTATTAATAGTAGAGCGGGTTTATTTTAGTGAAAAACGTCCAAGTGTTATTTTTAGGAAAAATGTATTTAATTTGATAAGTTTTATTATTGGTTGTATATAAGCAGCATGACTATATAGATTAGAAAAATATTGTCGTACAAGTGTGATTTTTTTTAAAGAATAGGTCATAAAAGTTTTGATATTGATTTTTATAGAGTTAGCGATTGAAGGTGCCCTGGGAATGTGGTTGTGGTGAAGAAAGGTTATGCTGAAATGGACTGATAGAGTGAGAAACAATGAAAACAAAGACGTATTGGCGACAATAGGAGAGGAAAAACTGCTGAAAGTCATATCAATAAGATAAGAAAAGCATCTTGGTTGAGGTATGCATCTTGGATAGTTGATATGTTGGTACGTAGAAACTGTGTGCACATAAGGATCATAGGAGGAAAATTTAGGAAACCAGGGGACGGAGAAAAAGAAAAGTTAGAATGCTCGATGGCATCAAAAACGAAAGGAGCTGTACGAGATGAAGGGAAATGCACAGGACTGTGAAAAATGGAGATCACTAAGTTGAAACCTGTCGAAAATATGACATCCGTTGAAATTAAAAAAGAAGAATAATGATTAAAGAACACAGTCCATGCTGTGCTCAGAACAGTATATTACCACATGTAACTTGAAAACTTCTCAGTTTTAAAACGATCGCTTATTCTGAAATATTATATTTGCATACAAAGGTAAGAGCCCATTCGTCTGTCGTGGTCATTTCGCCATAGAAATGTGCTACTTCCTTTCCAGTAAGCACACACTACGCAATATGTTTCATATTGTAGTGTTGAATGAAACTGTACACGTATCACGCGCTTGTCCTAGTTTGTTATTAGTTTTGCTTGACTTCGTGTACAAACGTGTCCGTAATGTTGCATCGCACCGATCACCTGCTGCGGGCAGGGCAGCAAAACAATACAGACACGGTAGTGAGTGCCGTGTATCATCAGTGGGATAAAAATATGCAATTAACTGCCATCACTCGGGGCTGGCTGTTGGTTTGTATTTCTCTACAACCCTGTTCTCGTTTCATTTCATAGTTTATTTGCTTCCTGTCTTCTTCCAATTAACCCTACGCGGCAGCACGACAAGGTTGTTCTGTTTCTTTGTCGTCCTGCATGTGAAGGTATGAGCAAAAACCATCATTGTTAGACAACGAAGGGATAATATACGATAGTAGGCGATATGAGAGACGCCTAGTGATTATTCAGTGACGACAAACGTTTCCCAGAGACTATTAAATACTGTCGTTCATTTCAGATACTCAATTCCTGTGTACTTCCTTGCAATCCTATCCCCTAATATGTTTAACATAAATGACAGTTGTGTCCCATGAATTTTATTCACACATTTGTTTTTTCTTATGTACGCCATAAATATTCAGTTATTGACACTTGATAAATCTTTTACTCTACAAAATATTGTAGGTGTTTTAATGTCATCTTCTGATAAGAATATTATGTTAGTGATAATAATAGTACTGAAGTGGAATATTTAACTTTCTATCTATGTTCATGACATATCCTTATGCATTATCATCACTTCAAATGGTTGTACAAAGTTTTCCTATGTTTTCCGACTCCTAAAATTTATCTTTCTTTATTGCTCTTTCTCTCTCATCCTCACCATCAACTTCCTTCTCTCTCAAATCCAATTTCGTAAGGCTCCTCGCACCTGGTCCCTTTTGTCTTTGCTTTTGTCTATTCAACATTTCTTGTTTAACATCCCCTTACCAACCAAATGATTATTCCTAATGTTCACCGTAATGAGTGCGTAATTACTAAACTTTCTCCTCTTTCTTCTAGGCTTTATAGCTTTCTTCTTTAAAAATTAATTTTGTTTGCTTTTAATATCTTTTTTATGTTATCGTTAATGACCACACTTTTGAAGTATAGTTTAATAAGCTTTTAACTATTCCATAATAAATTTCAAATTTGATTCTCATTTAACTTACACCACGTGTGGTCGTACCCCTGTGAGGTAAGCGACATGCATAACAGCGATGTTTACAGTTGCGAGTCTGTGGGTTGCAAATCGAAGCGATAAGATGTGATGTTAGTAGCTGTGAGTTGTGACAGAGGTTTAGTGTGAAGTGGTAATTGTGAATTAAACAGATAAAATAAAAACAACCGGACTAAGCGGCAAAAATATTAAAGATGAGTTAATACTGTATTTGCTTGCTACGAACCAACTCACACACGTGAATTACGGGATGTCAGTAAATATTCGGAAGTAGCCTAGTTGAAAAAAATCCAATAGTTGGTCATGTCTGGTAAGTTCTGTTTATTGTTCCCTAAATAATGGGTTATGTGCAGAAATTTAATATCAGCTGTTGCGTCCTGTTTACAGTTAATCTCTTTTTTGGGCGTTGGAGTTCTAAAATTTGAAAAGTTCCAAAATTGTTCGTCTCAAAAATTTTTTAATTTTAAACCTGAATTCTGTATTCAGATGTTTGTTAGAATTTCCTACAAGTGTTTGCTTGTTTTGTGCCCTACGTGAATTTTGGCAATTGTTTCACAACTTTGACCATCTTAGATTTTTGAATCCTGCTCCCCTTTCTGCTGATCAATACCAAAACGACCGGGGGTCTGTAACGACGAGTCGCGCATGCTATGTTTTACGAAAACCGGTTGATTCGTTCGAAAGTTATCTTGAGAATTACCCCAAACAACAGACAGATGGAAGGACAAGCAGACAGTCAAACGGTCGAGTCAAAACTGAGAACTCGGTACGTTTGTTCAGTAACCTCGCTCGTAGACATTCTGGTGTCTGATATGAGTGCGCTCCCAGAGCTGCACAACTCGCTCACTATGTTGAATAAAATACGAATATTATGTTAGATAAATTTCAATATCAGATAAACTGTAAACCAAACAATCGTACAGTAAACACTACAAATTCCAAACTAATGCATTGGGAGTTTAGTTAAATTTGTAACAATGCCAAAGTGGCAAAACCGTTTGACGTAACTTACAAGTTTATATATGTTTATATATACCTCTACAAATAAGCCTTTAATACCTTTCACAAATACACATGACTGACTACAATATGTAATTTTTCTTGCAAGCATAGCTTACAGACTTTTGGAAAGCAATCCAATATTTGCAAACAGTGTCGAGAGATAATAATTCTCTCAAAATTATTAGACACAAAGTTTGTATTTCTTTTATTAAGTTGCTAAACTGCTAAAATTTTATTGTTGTCAGTGATGACGAAAAGCTTTGTCTGAACAATAAAATTTTATCAGTTTAGCAACTTAATAAAAGAAATAGTAAGGATGGCTGCTAATTCAAACAATACGAAGAACAAAGTTTGTAATTTGAATGAAATTCCCAATTACCTGATCCCTTGCAGACACGTTTACAATTTCCTTAAAATTTTAATTCCATTTTTGGCTTTTGGTATCCTAGAATGTAAAATTTTCTTTAGACTTACCCCGGCTGGATTTTTACATTTTTGAAATTTCCAGTCCATTTTTAGGGTCCTGGTGTACTAAGTTATGTAGTTCCTTAAACTGTACACTACATTCAGATTTTGGTTAAAGTTCTCTTAATTTGATACCCACATGGAAGTTTGCGATTTTATCAAAATTTTAACCACTCACATTTCGGCCTCTATTGTGACTAATTTTGGAAGATTCACGTAAAAACCCATAGGGGTTTTTAGGCCAAAAGTATGGCCAAGTTTTACAAAACTCATGTAAAGCATCCAAAAGTTATCGTGAGACAAACGGTCGAGATAAAACTGAGAATTAGCTTCACTCGTTAAATTTTTAAGAACTCGTATTTTTGGTTTAGCATACGTTATAGTTTTGTCAGTACGTAACGTTTTACCATTCTATATTGAGCTACTGACAATTAGGCCTACTCAAAGTAGAATGCGCAAAACGCTATTAGCAGATAAAAATAAAATTTTTAAATATGTGCAAAACCGTAACTGGTTGTTGAGACTGCCTGTTATTTCCGAATTAAAAATTATAAATGATTTTATCCCCTTATGGGACTGAATCGTTTGTTACAAACAAACAATTGAAAATTTGAAAGACATTTTTGAAGTCTGGACTTGGGCACTGTAGGGAGTGATAATCTAAAAACAGGAGTACTGGATAAGAGTAGGTTGGAGGCATTTGGCATATAATGTTACAGGAAGCTGGTGGGACTTAAATGAAAATCAAGTGAGAAATTAGGATATGACGCAAATAATTGGAGAAATCCAAATTTTGCGGTAAAACGTTATTTAGACTACAGAAACAATTAAGACGAACACCTTAAGACATACAGAGTTGGTGTACGGTATGTAGTGACTGAAGGGGCCGTGGAGGAGAAACGTACAGAGAAAATAAAGACTAGAACGCAAATTGGTCTAAATGTAGAGTGTGGAAGCTGTGCAGAAGTGAAGAGGTTGGCAGAAGATAAACGAGGCTGGCGTACCGGCGAAAACCAGTATGGATATATGGATACTGAAAACTAAAGAGGAAAATCCTACACCTTAACGCAGAAAGCAAACTTTGATAGTCTTCTCTTGTCAAGTGGAGTTTATTCGCCTCTGTGTTCCCCGTGTCCTGTATAAAGCCTCTTCACCACATACACTTTAACAACTTACTCAGCTTGATAACCAGTTGCTTTGTGACCGCAGCGGCCACACCACTTAGCTTAATAGCGTAGGCTTAGCCTCTAATTGAACTATACCCTATTATTTCTTTTATGAATTTGCTAACTGCTATAATTTTTTTTTTTTTTTTTTTTTTTTTATTGTTCGACTAAGCTTTTCGTCATTACTGACATCTTCAGGTCTTAAACAACGACACAATTATACCCTATTGTGTCTGATCTCACTGACTCGCTTTATTTATGAATTGGAACGTAACCTCTATAAATCAGCCACTGTTACCCAGTTTATTGATGGTGGACTAGATTAACTTAATCCATAACTACTCGCAACTTGTGTCTTGCTACATTGGCATTAAATCGAAAAATTTCAAGTGCATATCTGTTTCCGCAAATGACTGACTTCTGTTAAAACATGAATTAAGATTTTCGCAAAACTGTCGTTACGAGTAATAAACGTATTTATTTTTAATTGGGTATTTAAATTTTCCCTGTTTACTGCAATAATCGTCAGAAAAGTGAAAACGCAATACGTCGCTCAATCAACAGGCTCTCCGTTTTATGTTCTTCACTTACACTGGGTACAAAACTAAAGTTCGTAGCTTTCTCATAGGTAACACCAATTATTCAGCAATGCCCTCGCACGTGACAGTCCGATCAAGCTGCCTACAAAACCTGAGAACGTTTTAACTAGGGCTATCTCATACCCCTTGCAGCGTGTGTACAACACATACCTTACAGCCAACACAGCGCTTCTATAGCAATATAAATGTATTGTTAGTTACAACGCTTTAAAAAAAGTTTTTAAAATAACTATTAACGACACAAATGTTGAGTCCATTCTATAATGTGGCATCCTAAATTGTAAATCTGATGCCAACAACATCACCCTTTGGTGGAAAGTATATTTTGTCTCAAACCGTTTATAAATTACTAATCGTTTCCGAATTAAATGACTCCTGCAACTGAAACGATAAGATTTCTATTTACTTTATTTTGTAACTAATTTGTGAGGGGCGATAGTTAAACTATTCTCGAATGGTAGATCCCTGTACCGGAATTAACAGATGAGGGAAGAGAAGTCATCTAGCCGCCTTGGACGATGTTTTCGGAGTCCAGAGATCACGGGACTCGTGTTATCACGGACCTCCCGCGCATAGAATCTACGAGCTAAGAGTGTTAGAGTGTCATTCAGTTTGCGGACACCTAGGTCTTTACGAAGTCCATGTGAAGACAAAAAGTAGAGAAGTGTAGAGCCTAATTTCAGTCCCCGCTCGTGTACGCTTCGGAGCGACTTTCTATGACAGCGGCCTGGTATTCTCACAAGCAATAGGCGTAGATTATCACAGATAACGCGTAAGTATTGACTATGAGGTTACCGAGCCGGTGGACTTGAAAACGGGGCAAATTCTATGGGTTGCGCCGAAGCGCGTTGTAGGATTGCCTATGCATGCGGGCTCGAGTCCCATGCTACTTGATGCTGCTGATTGGCGATAACTCAACTCTGCCTGGTTATGGCGGACGGGGTCACTTTTGACGTGGTAAAAACTTCGCCGCTGCCCTCTTAATTGACAGAAGGAAATATACAAAGAGAGTATATTATGCTGTGCCCTAACATAACATAACACTAGGCTGTCACTAGTGAATCGCGTACCATGTGCAATAGATTTTACCCCGCTTATGAGTGAAGATCCATGGTTACGCCATTTGACAATGAGTGTATGAGATGCGAAGGAATTGTGTCAAAGAAAATGTTCTGTTACAAGAACAATCTTAACACAATCTAGTACTCGCGTATTACCGTGAGTCTGTTTAAGAGCCACGATTGAGAAAGAAAACGATAAACAAACGTTCTGAAAGAGCGAAGCAATACACGAGAGAAAGGGATTAGAAAGAGATAATTTAATCGTAATTAATCAAAGCTATTGACGTATACAGTGAAACCAGCCACGTCTGTTATTAACTTTCTGAGATTGCAGTTGTACGCGTGCAATCTGTAACTAGAACGGAGCGCCCGTGGCTACCAGCTTGTAACTATTCAGACAAGATAGAGAGTCCGGAAACATAAAATCATCACAGACCCTTCTGGTTGTGTTGGTTATTGGGTCGATGAGTAGAAGCGTGTTATTTTCGTCGTTTCATCCTCTGATCCGTTTCTGTTTCATCGTCATTCTTATTCTTATTTAAAAGACTTAAAGCAAACTCAATTTGCTGGTAAAGCATCCTTTATTTCTTGAGCACAGCATGACACAAAGCAGACCAATTTATTCGCTACACCAGACTCTACATTTATGGGGACTAGTATATTCAAAAGTATTTGTGTTCTCCGACTGAAAGTGCCACAACCATTGCTAGATTGTAGCATTATATTTATTTTACACAAAGGCGTTACAATAAAATCGACTTCATCCTTTCAGAGAAGTTATTACAATTTTTTTCAGTATCTTATTAGGCTATGTTTAGACAGATGACCCAACTTGCTTTCAGTTTTTCTGTTGAAGTCACACTTTGTGTTGGTAAGCATCATCAGAATTGGTTAGCAGAATCTACGAATTGGCTTTAAAATAATAATTTACTTGTAAAGTGAATTCTTGGGCAAGCTTCGATGATATTTTAGAGCAGGAGGAATTCTGTCTCCTTTGAATGAACTATATTCTAAATAATATATAGACCTTTCGGCTATTATTAATTAACGTCTGGGTCAGTAAAGAACCAAAATGATAATATCACTATAACATCCCGAAGATTTAAAAACTTTTTGCGTATTGCTAACTTGAGTTAGTACAAACGTTGCTGGGTTATAAGAATATGTTTCTCTTATGTTCGTTTATAGCATTTTAGAGAGGCTCTTATACAAGGTTTCATGAATAAATTAGGCACATTTGGATTGTGAAAGCATGGTTGTTAAATACAAATAAGGATTCATCAGCGTGTCATTCACGAATGATGGTGAAAATGAATGAATCTGTAATAGCATTTATGTTAAACATGCAAAATGTATTGTTACGACAGTCTCAGTGATCGTCGTATGGTACAGTGGAAGACAAAATTCAGACACCAGCGAAGTCACTAATTACCAGCTTCAATTAATCACAAATAACAGTTTGTAATCAACAAGTTATTCAACAAAATTATACTTGTGCAATAATTCAAATTCAATTTGTATAATAAAGTTCCGCACTAAATACAACACAGTAGTCATTTCTCACAATTCTTCGGCAATCACTCGATCCGCACTAAGGAAATCGGTCAATGTAAACTGACTGACAAAACCAGCCGCTGTGGCCCAAGTGTTCTAGAATAATTTTCCATCCTTGCTACACGCCAGTTTAATGCGTCTCTCAAGTGTTCTTGAACAATCTGGAACGTACTTGAGTGCGGCCTCGACTGAGGCTACACCTGCTCAACTATCGGAGGAATGGGTGGAGGACGCTCTCGACTGTTCGATACGGTTCTATCACTACAATATATACATTTTTTATTATAATGAAGAAGGTAAAGTCGTATTTTAAAAAATGAACTTATACTGGATATAATCGATAAATGTTTTATAAAACCTATCTTACGATTTACAACCATTAGCAACACACCCGTACATTTTCATTAAGCTTACTTCGGTATGGTTACGTTGTTTTGCGCAGTGTAATTTGCCGCGAAGTAGCAGTAAAATTACCAACTGAGAATTTTTATTTAATCTTTTGCGGTTACACTATGTGGTGCTTGTGTTACCCATGATTGCTGGTCCTTTGCACTACTGTTCTTGTCAATTACTAATGTAATCTAAATGGGGAGACCTCAAGCAGATGGTCAGCTTCATGCAAAAACTTCATATTTTCCTTCTGATCTTTACAAATGTAATCCTGTACTCAACTTCCTATAGGTAATCAAGTCTGATTTCGACCCTAACTGATATTTTGTAGCAAGGAATATCTAAAATTAATAAATACAATATGGTCAGTGTAAGTCAGATAAGATTATTTTAGTCAGAATTTTACGATATGTCAAATTAGACAGTTCCATATTATCCGCCCCACAGGACCAGCACTCAATAGAGTTAGACGGGCTCAAGACCCAGCTGGACGACAGTTGTGATAACCGGTCTTCCCTAGATGTATTCATAGCTATGATGCCCCGTTCTAGAACATAGCCCGATATTTTTAATCACAGACTCTAAAAAGAATACTCATGAATTATCTGTAATGAAACGGTATTATTTCCCTACTACGCATGTAGAACGGTATTTTAATTAGGTGGTAGCTTCGTTTGTTATTTGTAGCAAATAACATATCAAATCACTCACCTAGATTGAGGCCCGTTAAGTGGCGGTCGTTAAACACTATCTTCTGTAAAATGTTGGAAAATATATACAGTGAACGTTATCACTTCACTTAATAAAGCGCATATAAAAAAACATTTCTACGCTGAGGAGATAAATAACATGTGACGCTTTGCACGCGCTGTGTGAACCGCAGGATTACGTAACGCTCGTGCTCCTTCTCGATTTTTTCCAGACGCATCTTTCTGACGTTGGTAGATTATTCCACCCGGCACCCAGGAAAGTCTTTCCACCTCGTATACCACACAGGCAAAGTATAAGGCCGCGTTTCGCAAGGTCAGTCTTAGATTGCGAGCGGAGAATTGAGTTGTATGTTTTACACCGGTTTAGTGTAAAGTGGTAGTTGTGAATTATCGTGTGCGGGCTTCTGTATTTGGTAACTTGTATTGTACACTGTTACTTAGGTTGTATAATTATGTTGTACAATCCTGTGTATTAGACAAACTTAAAATTCAAGAGGTGTATTGTACAGATTTTATTGTTGTTTTTGTTTATTCAAACTGTAATTTAAGTTATGACCAACAAATCATCTGGTATTCAATTATTCCGTTTCTACTGTTCAAACACGAAGACCGTCTGTGTAACTCTATGATTACAACGATAAACAATTTTAAACGAAATTGGTGACCATCGTCATACAGAGCATAGTTACGAAACAAAACGAATGCTGACTAGTCAAGGAAGGTGGTATTATGATCATATAGTATAGCTGTTCGTTGTGACGACTTTTAAATGTGATAAGGATACTGAGATCAAAGCAAAAAGGAGATATACGATTAAGTCTGTTCACGGATTATACTGACATAGAAAGACTTAGGCAAAAAAGGAAGAAAAGAATATGCCACATTACATCTGAAAAAGCAGTGACATGAGACATAATTGTGTCCCTCTGACGCAAAAAGTAAGCGTTAAAATCTGAACAGTAAAAGTGCATTATTCAAGTAGATTACTGCTGCTTAAAGTAGAGGGAAAATCTTGGACAACAGAAACTCCAAACGAAAGTTATGACGGCCGAAGTTCATAGTGAACGCCACAAAGAAGGCGATCGTAAGCCTTAGAGATAGGACGAACCGCGCCATAGACTCTCCTCATGGTAATTATATATAGTCCAAGCAATGTAGGTCTACCGGTGAACTTGCTTAAGAAACGGGTTTAAGAGACAGACGATGAAGTAAACCGAGGCTGATGGAGTGGGGGCAACACTAACCAGTAAGGAAATAGATGGATAAGACTAAATTGAGAATAAAATATTTGTATGGTTAGGAAAAAATAAATTAACCATGTCATGAAACGTAAAATACGAGTAGTATACTGGATTTATACGATTTCTGGAAATAAGTGGAAAATAGGAGCCTGAAAAACTCATATTCAAGTCGTACGGTTGCAATCCACACGCTCCATTACAGGGGCTGCAATGCTGCAGCAGTCCGACCTTAATAAGAACAAATTGCTACCAATCTGCTGCTCGCTATAAAACAGTGTGATTAAGCCGTCTGAAAACGTTTCGTCTGGCCTTGCACCCCTCTGTAATCAGAGTCATAAAACTCCTGGACAAATAACTGTATCGTGATAACGGGACCGTGCTTACATGCTCTCCTTAATGTCAGAAGGCAACAGTGTCCATAGGTTGTATAATTCTCTTTAACTCTCCCTGTTATATCACACGCTGTTAGGTTTGTAATTACTGATCTCCTGTTTTCAATTTAGAAGTTCGTTTTTAAGTTTTTTAATGCAGTTTACGTTACCGCACATTCGAGAAAATTAAGAAGGACTTTATACCTTTATGGTACAAGATACAGTCCAGCTTTGTCAGTCGTTTCATCGTTCCAAACCGCTTCAATCTTTATTTTTTGTCACCTTTAGTTATTTTATGAAAACAACTAATCTCAGGTCTTCTTCAGAAGAAGATCTAGTCTTTAGTAGGAAGACTTCGACAATTAACTAACGACAGTTGGTTATAATTTTATTTATTTATTGTCTACACTTCATGCTGCTTTCACGCAAGAGTTTTGTTCTACAAAAACATTGATGCCTTTCCATCAAATAAAAGCTACACATATATTTTTTCTGAAGAGACTTTACATCAGATAAGAGGTATAAACAGTACATCAGCTTCTGTCAAGTGCATAAGACACGTTTTGAATATTTACGTTAGAATACGATCGTTAGAAAACTAAAAATGGTCAACTAACTGACCTGGAGACGAAGTGAATACATTAATTAAATAACGTAAACAACGACACCTTATGAAGTTATGAAGAGGAAAACAGAAGAGAGATCAGAAAAAAACGCTTGAAATCATTCACCTGACTGACAACAGAATAAGAAGTATATATTTGTGTTAAATTTTACATATTTTTCAATGTACAATTTATAAAATCATACGTTATTGATGTTTTCCACGGCAGCTGAAGTGCAATTATTGTTTCCATGAACGTATCAGAAAACGTTCAGCAAGCTACCTGGGCTATTCCAAAGTAACCTCAGATTTCCTTATAAAGAAAAACTAAAATAGAAAATTATATTTTAACATATTAAAAAGTTAATTTTTGACAGACACCAGTCACGTAAGGCATAGGTTGTATTGTTGCACTTGCTTCTATAGCCCCGCACTAAAAACGCTATCTCCCAGGACACGACCGAGAGTCGACCTCATTTAACACATCCTCATTGGTTCAAAGCACTCACCAGCGAGCCAATCCTTTATGTTGATTGCTCAGTAGTGTCCTTGTACAAACTTGTTTCGGTAGAGTAATGGTCTCGAAACGGCCGACAACAGACACTCGCAGACCGGCATATCCTACGCAACACTCAGGCGTTACCGGCGAAGGGGCCGACTCCCTAATAAATTCGCATCGACTACCTGGCATCTCAGACTACCTTCTGATTCGACAGTGATGAGTCTGGACACTGCGGGGCAAATTCCGCACGGCGTTTGTCCAGTAATTCGGGAGACAGCCACAAACCATCGAGCAGACGGTGGGTTTTCAACGAGTACCACTAAACATCTGGTGCCAGACTCCAAGTTCCTTATATCGTAACTTGAACAAAATGGGACGCGCACTTGATTGTAACAACGCAAAGGGGTGCTGGCCGTTACTGTGCATTCCCCGTGTTGCTGTTACAAACCAATTTTTGCATGTCAGCTGTGAGAAGATAATTTTTGAATATCCTACGAATGGTGTGTCGCCGAAATGTCTACGGTAAATGTTGATACGAAGGTAGAAGATCAAATAGTTGATATGTGTCGAAAAAGTTTGTTGAATATAGGCAGACAAACAGATATTTATCATCTACATCAGTGGTTCCCAAAGTGGGGTCCGCGACAATGTTTCAGGAGGTCTACGGACACTTTTTAGGAAAAAATAGAATATACCGTAATTTTCTCAGATTTTTGTATGCTCTAAAATCTAAATTTTATAATCTTAAAACAATTAGTAGAAGATGCCAGTACTTTGTTTTTGTTCAAACTAATTGTAATTTTAAAAGTGATTTTAAACTAATGGCTTTAATAATGTCTTTAAATCATGTTGTGTAGCAGATCTGGTTTGTCAGCCGAACCGACTATAGCACCGCATCAACGCAGAAATTATCGCGCTGTTTTAGTCCACATATAAGCACCGTATCTTGCTTATAAGCACTGTATCTAAGCAAAAAGGTTTTTTGTTTAGCTGGTTTTACGCCTAAGTAGCTGGATTTCGACACATGTGGTTGGAAAGATAGAGCCGAGGTTGGCAAAGCTAAGAAATAAACTTGATGTCGAGAGTGACATAATACTGAAATTATCAGACATTAAACCTAATATTGCAGAGCTAATTGTTCAAAAGCAGCTTCATTGTTCACAATAAACTATCTCTGATACACAGTTAATATTATAATTATGCAAGTTAAGAGTATTTTGATTTTAGTACATTTTGATAAAAATATAAGAGTGTATCATATTTACTGTTTGTTTTATTTCATAACTCAGACAGGGACCATGAAATTTTTAATTTTTTGGGGAGGTCCGCAGACTGAAAAGTTTGGGAACCACTGATCTACATAAAGTCGTAAGCTATGATTTGAACGATGTGCGCGGTCACCACATCGGAATTACAGATCAAGATGTTATTTTAAAATTCTCGCTTCAGTTTGTGTGGTACAACAAACACACTCATCGCTACGTAGGCCTATATGTATTTATCCAAGTGCCAACCGATTTTTATTTTAAGTGAAGAAGACGAAGGTCATTATCGCTCTCGTGAGTAACACAAGTTGCCACAGTTCTCTTCACTTAAAAACATCTTTCGGACATTACAAGCAGAATAACAATAAACAGGGGAAAATAATAAAAATGGAAAACAGCCAAGTGCCACTGGGACGTCTAGAATATATGTTAAGCGAACCGAATCCCTATAGTCACAAAGATAGCAGCTAGTGTACGCTCTAACGCTGAGAGTAGCCTACTAGTGCCACCTTCTTCCTAACGTTATTATCACTAATGTAATCCAGCAGACTTTGTTCCGGCATACAGTACGCAAATAAATGTTGTACATTTTCGTTTATTTCTGTAAATTTCTCATCGACTCCAAGTCCCACTGTTACGGTCTTTATTCTTTCCCTCTTACTATCACCCCCCCCTCTTTCTCTCTCCTACCGTTCATACATCCGAATGTAAAATTTTTATTACATTTTACGCGCCCACTGACACACATTCACAAGCACATGCACATGCACACAAATACTGTACACACACAATGGCGTAATTAAGAGCCTTTTGGGGGGGGGTAAACTAGCTTCTGGGGAGAATCAGACATAATCTTCTAGGGGATGTGGCTAGAAATTATGGATTCTTCTCGTATAAATTTAAGCACCGCATAAATTCTTTGGGTCACAAAGTGTGACTAATGCGTAATAATTTTTTAAGGCTGCAAGTACGTCAGATATCCTGTTTACCGAGTTTGAGTGATTGTCGTTAAAGAAAACTCAACTTCATTTTTGTAATTTGCAGATCTTGTAATCTTTTTTATTATTAATTCTATTATTTATAAGCTTTATTCTAACACATGTGACCGGCTTAAAAGTAGGCCTACTTTAAGTTATTATGGAATTTTGTTAATATTTTTATGTGGATGTAGGGTGGATTGATCCCCTGACCCCCCCCCCACGTAGTTACGTCACTGCAGATTAATGCGGATCCCGCTAATCCGGACTTTATGTAGTTGAACAAACTTTTAAAAACTTAAATAAATACAGAAAAACTGTATTTGTCAAATTGATGAAAAGGCATTAACATTGCCTACATAACACAGTATTACAAAAACACAAATACATTCTGTAGGCTATACATGTACGTATGGTAGATGCACCAGCTGTACAATATAGAATACAGAAATATTCTAAAATACTTGTCTGACTTACTGTAATTTCGGTACAGTTACCTAAAATTTAGGTAAAGTTAAGGATTTTGTGCTATTTCCGTTTAATCCGGAAATTTAGTAATCCGGACTAGTTCCGGTCCAATGAAATCAGTATAAACCGGGCTCTAAACTCTCTCTCTCTCTCTCTCTCTCTCTCTCTCTCTCTCTCTCTCTCTCTCTCTCTGTGTGTGTGTGTGTGTGTGTGTGTGTGTGTGTGTGTGTGTGTGTGTGTGTGTGTGTGTGTGTGTGTGTGTGTGTGTGTGTGTGTGTGTGTGTGTGTGTGTGTGTGTGTGTGTGTGTGTGTGTGTGTGTGTGTGTGTGTGTGTGTGTGTGTGTGTGTGTGTGTGTGTGTGTGTGTGTGTGTGTGTGTGTGTGTGTGTGTGTGTGTGTGTGTGTGTGTGTGTGTGTGTGTGTGTGTGTGTGTGTGTGTGTGTGTGTGTGTGTGTGTGTGTGTGTGTGTGTGTGTGTGTGTGTGTGTGTGTGTGTGCAGCAGACATTGGCCATTTGTTGCTGATGGCCAAGTGTTGGCCAGTCTCATTTTAAATACTGTCTCTATCTTCCCGAAATTCATATCAACTTTGAAAACAAATGTTGAGTAGTATATCTTAGCATAAGGAGGGAGTCATTTTGAATGGGGGTATATAATGAAAACTTTACAAGACTGCTTAGGCGACTTGGTACACAACCAGGTTTTGTAGAGTAAAGAAGCTGAAAGTTAAGTGAGCACAGTACTCGAGATACATAAAGAGGCAGGACCCTAATACAGGAAAATGTTATATATAAACAATGTAGTACATTGTCAAAAATGCTTATATAAATATGTTATATATGTATTGTGGTACATAAATATGTTACAGTCTAATTACTCTTAAAAGTAAGTTAATATTATAACTTTATTTACGCATAGGCCTAATTAATTTGTCGTTTTGAACTGTGGATGCAGTTTAAAATGCGTTAGTCTGTAAAGAAAATACAACTGGAAAAAGGAAATCCTGTTGATGAACGCGAATGTTTTGTTTGATGGCAATTTGTTGTCTGCTACACGTGATTTCTCAGGGATACACATTTTTTAAAAAGCTAAGTTTCCTTCAGCTTGGAGGCACGACCCATTAAGAACTTTAATATTATGTGTGGGTACCTATATTATTCGTGTATAAATATGCAGCATATAGTAGTTCTATATTGCAGTAAAAGTTATATCGTGTATTGATTGATGACTCGTTGGGCACTTGGTGAAACATATTAATACAAAGGTTTTGTAAAATTTTACAAAACCTTTGTTATATCGTATTTTCATACTAAACTCGATACAGTTTGGGTCTAGTGATGACTCTTGCGTGATCATTTTAAATTTGTTTCTTTAGCGTTCTTTGTGTCGGGCACTACTTTCTAGGTTATACTATTTACCACAAATAAGGTTGACTCGGTTTAAACAAATAAGGTAGAATCTGTGAAGGAATGGTATTGCGGCAATTTAGCTCACTCCACTACAGCTTTCATCAGTTTTCCCAAGATTGGATGCGGTTTGTTGGGTTTAACATAGTCGCAGACGAGGAGAAGATAGAGCTGCATAAACGGTGACGCAGACACCCGATCTAGTTTCCTTATTTCGCTGTGGATTGCCGTAATGCTGTCGATACACATCAACGGCAGCACAACCAACCCGTCGTAAATGCTGGAATAGAAACTGCAATTGCAAGCTCTGCGGTTCATATGTATGGCAAGTCTACAACTTTGTGTGCTTTGTAAGTCTGACAGCTCTGTTCGTCATTATACGATAGGCAGTAATTTAATGAACCATTTCGTTAATATGTTATTAAACGATTGTTCCTTTCACAAGAATTAGTGCATCGGTAAGTTCTCATGGACAAGCATCTTACTATTCAATTTTTTTCAAATCACCACAATCTTAAATTTATACCTAAACCGCTGGAGTTTCTACGACGTTATAATAACCGCATTTATTTAAAACTGGAAATTATATCCCTAGTTATTTTTGTGGAAAATTATTCTAATTCCTTGAATATTTGATTTATTTTTGTGGAAAATTATTCTAATTCCTTGAATATTTGATTTTGTTCGTTCTGACCTATATGTTGAGATTAAACGTTCATAAATTATATAAGCTACTATATTGTAGGCCGGAAAACACGATTTCAAAGGGTGTTGAGTCTATATGTTCCTCTGTAATTCCGACGGTTCTTTTTGAAGGGCGACTCAAGTCAGAATTGTACAGTTTGATTACAAAAACAATGAACTATATGTATAATAAGGGACCGATGAGCATAATTCTGTTTCCTCCAAATTATTACATACCGGGATATTAGGCCGTGGTCGGTCGCTGTAAATCCCCGACACCGTCGGCAACGTTTCGTATCCCTCCCTCGGGGATTTTCTACAGGCCGCAAAAAGCGACACAGTGTTAAGGAAACAGTTACGGCAGGTCTTAGGCCGAAAGTATAAAGTTGTCGGGCAAATATAACTGTGAACCCATAATATAGAGCTTCTAAGCGAAACCAGTTCCTCAAGTGTATAGGCCGTGGATCGTTTTCCTATGAAATCGTCATCATTATCTTCAGCAAGGCATTAAACCAAAAATGGTTTGTTTCGGTCCCAAACAGATAGATTAGAAATGGTCACTCCAACACTTCCCCAGGTGTGCCACCCCTCTCCGTCCTGTCCCCTTACGATAATTCCCTCTTTCCATCAAGTTTCTTGGATCCGTTTTATTACTTCTATGTATTAAAATATCCATTGAAAACATATCTTCGGCATTCTTTCGTCTTGTCTTCCCATACCACGAAATTGTTTATCATGTTTCCACCTAGTACTGACTTTTCTAATTTAAATATTTATCAAACATTAACTTTCATGTTTCGTATGGTATCCAAGTCACTTTTATGTAATAATAAGTGATTACCTGTATGCGGTCCGCCGTGTGACTTCTCAAACTTATTACGTTACGCGTTTCAAGGCGTATGCCTCATCATCAGACGTTTAAAAACCAAAAACACACATATCAAACAAAACTGCGTTTGTCAAAAAATAATGATGATGAGGCATACGCCTTGAAACGCGTAACGTAATAAGTTTGAGAAGTCACACGACGGACCGCATACAGGTAATCACTTATTAAAACATTAACTGCTTCAAATGATCTAGTAGAGTGACACTCCAAGACCAACTCAAATTGTTACCTTCCATTTCTTCTTCTTCTTCTTCTTCTTCTTCTTCTTCTTCTTCTTCTTCTTCTTCTTCTTTTCTGCGTCAAGGTATAGGCTTGTAGCCTGTTCCGCCTTCACTGAAGCCGTCTCTTCCAATATCTTCTCTTCCCTGAGGTCTGTGTCGTATTACTTGTTTAGGTAGTCTCATGTCTTCCATTCCCTCGATATGCTGTCTCCATTTTATTTGTTTTTCCCTTATTCTGCTGGCCATAGAATATACATTTAACTCAGTTCTAATACCTTTATTTCGAATTTGATCTCTAAGGGTGCAACCGTTGGTTTTTCTCAAGAACTTCATTTCACTTGTTTGTATTCTGCGTTCGTAATTTCTCGCCATCGTCCAAGCTTCACTTCCATAAGTTAAAGCAGGTGTTGCCGGTTACTTTATAGAATTTATTTTGGTGTCTTTCCTTGTCTTACTTCTAGGTTTTCTGTGTATAGTACCACATATTAATCGAAATCTATTTATTTTTATATCGCTGTTACTGTTATACTCATAAGTTACATCGCACTCTAGAAAATTGAAATAAGATACCTGTTCTATAGCCTGATTGTTTACAGTATAATTACAGTATCTTGGAACGTATCGGATTCTTTACTCTAAAGGCCATTACTTTTGTTTTCTGGCTTGATATTCTAAGATTATTTTCTTTCCATATTTGGCTCAAGTGGGAAACTGCTAACTAGATTTTTTTTTTTTTTTAACAACGTGATTGTTCACAGGTAACAATGTATTGATACATTGACTGGATGGTGTCAATTTAATTAATGGGCTTATTTTTCCTTCCTTTGTCGCACAACATCGTTTATATTAAATAAAGTGGGAGATAAGGTACACCCTTGTCGAACCCCTCTATTAATTGTTAAAGGTGCAGTTTTATCGTCTCCAGTGTGTATTACAATTCTAGTATGTTGGTGTAGGCCTTGAATAACTTCTATAAAGTGTTTGGGGTACCCTCGTCTGTCTATAATTTTCCATAGTTTTGTTCTTTTGACCCGATCGAACGCTTTCTCGTAATCATTGAAACCAATGTGAGTTTCCAGATGTTATTTCCTCCTCTTTTCTAGTATCTGTCGTATTTTTGTGACATTCTCCATACAAGATCTTTCTTTCCTATTGTGGTGTTGCAGTATTGATTTATTCTATTATTAAGGATTTAATCCGATGTACCGTAACCTGCAGTGTTTTCTGTTAACAAATAAAACATTCGAAACGTTGTTGCACTCTGCATTTTCTTACGCCATAATGTCGTATGCAGACTATTGATTATCAGTCTTCCTCTAGCTATTTGCCATAGCATATCTTTATTATCATTTCTGTCGTAAGTCAACAACACTCCTAAATAATTTTAATTTTTTTTTTTTTGCTTTTTAAGATTGATTGTTACTAATTATATCTTACCTTTCATCACCAGTGACCGACCGTATTGGTGAATATAAAATGCGTATTGGTTGTATAAAATACGACTCGGCTTTATTAATATTTTTCTTACAAGGCTAGTCTTAAAAATCCTTTGCTCTATCGTATAGCTGCCGGTTCGTATAGGTCATCTTCAGAAAGATCGACTTTGTCGACGCAAACAAACGTGAATAAAATGTTATGCCTCTAGTGGACCTTGAAGCTTGATTGAATATAAATGTGTTTTGTAATTATCTATGAAGAAAACGTTCCGTAAGGCAATTGCGGCTTCTAGTGCTACCGAATTTATTTCGTAGACTAAAGGTAAAACAATCTATTCATGTTTCACGTACCGAGTCACTTTATGTTTAATATAATTAAATTACCTTATTCGGTCCACCTTATTGACACTGGCTTCCGTCGTTTAATGACGCGTTTCGGGATAAAATCCCATCTTCAGATACACAATAATCAAAAGTAAATGTATACCACATTTTGTGGTTTGTCATAATTTAAAATGTTTTAAAATCTTTTAAATAAAATATATACAAACGTAACAACAGAATCGCTCGGAGCGCTCGCATGCATGCACGCTGTACCACGATCTCCTCACGACTGGCTATAATTATCATTCAACCGTATAGCAGTGTCAAACAGGTTATTAGATCCGAAGTTCATTTGATCGTTTAATGTGTTATTTTTGGTTATTGCGTTTTTTGTAGCTTTGTATATTTCGAACTCCTCTAGGCTATCCATTAATTTACCCTTCTTGCAAGTATGCAACAATGGTAACAATAGACAGCTCGAGTCATTTAATAACTATTTAAATAAAATACATAAGAAAATAAAATTCACTATGGAAATTGAAAATAACAAAAACATTAATTTCCTGGATCTAACCATAACAAATAACGGTAATGACCTGAGATACAAAATATACAGAAAGCACACATGCACAGATACGGTTATACATGCTAAGTCATTTCATCCTCCAGCCCAAAAAATGGCTGCATTTGACAGATTACTTTGTGTTCCCCTTTATAACGAAGACTATGATCAAGAAGTAAATATTATAAAACAAATAGCTCTAAATAATGGTTACAAGCCAGTAATAATTGATAGAATGATAATGAAACATAAAAAACGTTTAGAAAATAAAAATAAAAATACCAACATTATTAACCAACATAATAAAAAACATAAAAAATTCATTTCAGCTAATTATACTGGTTTGATGCCAAATATTTTAAAATCTGTTTTTAAAAGTAAAGGATATACTGTTTCATTCAAAACCTGTAATAATTTAAAAAATTTTTTCAAAACTAAAACAAATATTCCTTTAAAAAATAAATCAGGAGTCTATAAAATTAAATGCGATAATTGTGCAGCATTCTACATCGGCCAATCCGGCAGAGATTTTTATACAAGATTTTTAGAGCACATTCCTAAAACGCATAATAATAATTCCAGTTTTGCACAACATTTAATAGCAAAAGATCATAGTTATACTAGTTTCGAAAACAATTTCGAGGCGTTGCATACTTGCAAGAAGGGTAAATTAATGGATAGCCTAGAGGAGTTCGAAATATACAAAGCTACAAAAAACGCAATAACTAAAAATAACATATTAAACGATCAAATGAACTTCGGATCTAATAACCTGTTTGACACTGCTATACGGTTGAATGATAATTATAGCCAGTCGTGAGGAGATCGTGGTACAGCGTGCATGCACGCGAGCGCTCCGAGCGATTCAGTTGTTACGTTTGTATATATTTTTTTTAAAAGATTTTAAAACATTTTAAATTATGACAAACCACAAAATGTGGTATACATTTACTTTTGATTATTGTGTATCTGAAGATGGGATTTTATCCCGAAACGCGTCATTAAACGACGGAAGCCAGTGTCACTAAGGTGGACCGAATAAGGTAATTTAATTATATTAAAGGTAAAACGGCTGCGACCTACGTTTAGAGAGGCACAATTGTTTGTACGCATTATGTTCTACGTTATGGTACGCCCTACGTTATACCGTTTAGTAAAATGTATAACTTTAAAGAGCGTATGGTTTATTCAGATCAGAATATAACCGTATTTATGTAGAGCGAATGCTAAATTACGTAGGCTATCACTTGGCGAAAACGTTTAATAGAAGCTAAGATTACATTACTGTCTCTGGTTCAGTTCTAATCCACCGCGCTGAAGACCATTAACGTTATTTCCATTAGCATGCACTAAATGGGCGTTTAATTACCCACGTAACTGTTTGGAAGTAACGACCAGTAAGACTTGTTACGTTAAATTGCCACTTATAAGAAGCCCTTAAGAGGTTTTAACATTGAAAATGTTTATAAGGACATTTGCGCGTGATCGCTGGTGCGTGATCGAAAATGGGAACCGGTGAGTTTCCATAGAAACTAATTCTTTGTTGTCAATAACGTAGTACACATATAAAACTTCGCTTATGAATGCGACTACATTTAACTTATAATCTGTACATTGGTAAATGAAGAATGAATTCATTGATTGGTGAATGAACATAAATATATATATTTTTTTATTTATTGAAGCATTTTCAATGCCCTTCTCTGTGCATTGCATTTGTGCAATGCCTGTAAATTTTTTGTTCATGGATACAAACACTACTACTATACTGCGATCATATATTTTCAGCTATATTGTTACTTTGTTAGGTTGTTACTTGCCAGTTTCACAAGAGGTGGTACTGATGCGCACGTTACAAGGAAACTTGGCATCGGCAAAGAACTAAGGCCATTAAGCATCTGCTGGTAGATAACGTAAAGTAGTGTACAGCGTGTGTTACACAAAATGCAGAGAGCTTTACCTGTTTGTCAAGATAATGCAATCTACTAGCTTGTACAACTGTAATAAGAACTTGTAAGCTTGGATACTTTGTTTCAGTGAACCTAACGTACTTGATAACAAATTACGCCTTAACTAACATTGCTGGGAGCTATCGGGTACATGTCGATAACGGTTGTGCATGGCACAGAATATAGACTAATGTAAACGTATTGTTTCCTCACAGCACATTGATCGTATTCGTAAATAAATTATTTTCCCATGAAAAGCCTTTAGACATTACATGAAGTTTATAAAAGTAACCGTTCCGGTATGATACAATAAGACATTACCGACATCTACTCGGATTAACTTTAGGCCTTGACACACTCGATCCTATTCCACAGATTAGCTCTCTACCATTCTGTCGACAATCGCATTAATATGATTTCTTAAGTAATAAATATTGCTTGTGCTACTCCAATCATTGTAAACATTCGGTGAGCTGGCAACCAGATTTTGTGACGAGCTACTTCAGTATTTATCATAGTTATATAAGACTCCGGTCCGTCGTAACCATCGTAAAGCTCGCCTGACCATGTACGCTACTGTTATACTCACGGACGGATAAAGCAAGCTGCAGTATTGTCACAAATGAAACTACAGTAGCAAAGAAGCAGAAGTTCTATAATTGCTTCCTTCCAGACACGCATTGGCAACAACAGCGTACAATGATGCCAGTTCTACAGCGAGCATTGTTCGACCTTCGTCCATCAGCTGGCTTCATATAT
Source organism: Magicicada septendecula (assembly GCA_034769895.1). Taxonomy (NCBI): domain Eukaryota; kingdom Metazoa; phylum Arthropoda; class Insecta; order Hemiptera; family Cicadidae; genus Magicicada; species Magicicada septendecula. The sequence goes on from CM068373.1 coordinate 460,676,074, forward strand.
GACAGCAGAGCAGTACACTGATCCGCCTAATTTCTTGACCGGGTGTATAGTTGTTCGATCCTTCTAAAAAATGTTCGTTTTAGGCTGTCTATCGTTATGGTCAGTTACAGTTCCGAATATTTTATTTAACGCACTTTGTAAACTCTTGTTACGAATCAAGACGCGTAACAATCCTGTTAGTTGATAAGACGCGTATTTATTTATTATCTTCGTACTGAAAATAGTTCTGTCGTTGTTTTGAAAACAGTGGACATTATTTCTTTTATTAATTTTTAAGAGATCCGCCGATTGTATGATGTATTAAACTTACAGAAGTAGGGTAGATGCTTTTTCTATAACCGGATTTGTGAACACGCCTACACTAATGTAATTATTTGTTGTTCCAAGATTGGTTTCCGTGTGCAGGGTTAAGCACAATCCAAAACATAAGGTTACAAAAGCGCGATTAACATAAGCGGTGTAATAAAGGCTAACATAGTGCAAAAGGAGGGGAATATTTGTATTAAGTGTGATTTCATCAAATCGTTTTGTGAAACGAGTGCGCCCTTCCCTGTTTCCAGTGTCGACTTAATCCCGTTACTGTAACCGTTATTCGCGTAGCATTACTGTAGATAAAAATATGTCGTTGCTTGTCTTAGCGACGAGTAATAGACATTACTGGTTTATAAAGTCTACTTATAGACACAGCAACATTATCTATGCTTGTTCTGTCGTTATCAGTAGTGACGCATAATCTATAATTATGGTAATCATGTTTACTGCACACTACCACACTACACATCACGCAATTCTCCTTTCCATTTTATGTAAATTGATTGACTTTGCTGCTTCTTCTTCTTCTATGGCGTCACGCTTCGAAGTCGAACCTTAGCCTCCATAATCATCCGCCTCCATTTTTCCCTGTCCTTGGCGATCGATGTCCATCGTTTTATTTTAAGTAAATTATCACCATCCCTCGCCACTGCGTCAATCCAGCGTGTCTTGGGTCTTCCGAAAGGCCTTCTACCCTCGATCTGACTAAACAGTACCTTCCTACGTATTCGGTTGTCTTCCATCCTAATGATATCTCCTGCCCATTGCAATCTTTGTAGTCGGATGGTGGTGGCCAGATCATTGTCTTTATACAGCTTGTATAGCTCCTCATTGTGACGCATTCTCCATATCCCATTGACTTGGATTGGTCCATATATTCTCCTCAAAATTCTCCTTTCAAAAGTAGGGTATTGACTATGTTAGTGGCTCGTTTGTTCAGAGCCCAAAGTCTCTCTGCCATATGTTATCACCGGTCTAATCATAACTTTATATAATGTGACCTTGGACTGATGGTGGATATTCCTTGTCTTGAATATAGATGTCAATGAAGCATATGTTCTATTTTCGGCCTGTATCCTTTTCCTTGTTTCATGTATTTCTTCATAGTTTTCTGCCATCCAACATCCCAAATATTTAAACTGATTCACTATTTCCAGGTTTAGTGGTTCAATATTGACTTTGCTACTCCGTAATAAATCATCATTACGGAAATTGATCTTCCTTCATTATGTACATAAATTATTTAAACATAGACATGTAACATATCGCGTTATACGTCCCCGTATTGGTACACATCTTTCACGAAGATTTCCCCTTTACATAATGGGTGTGCCTCTTACGAGCGCGATGCGTACGGTAACTAAAACCAGACAAGTAACATCATAAAACAAAATTACAGGCTGCTCAAAGTACCATTTATGTAAACAACTTTCCTAATTGATTAACGTCTACGTACGAATTCGCCTTTTAAATATTTCCAATTATAATTTTATACCTCTGCAGTTCCTTCTGGATTGTTGATTCAACAATAAATGTCAACAATTGTCCAGACAAAAAGTAAGACAGCAGACACATAATATTCTACTACCTGGTAACTTTCTACTATTATTACTCGCACTTTTATTATTTACATAGTACGGATATATTTTGTTTTGTTTATTTATATATTAATTATTTCTGGGTTTTCTGCTTAATACAACGCCGTTGTAAAGTTTAGTAACAGAGATTTTCTTTACGTTAGTTGTATCATTTAATACTGTGTACGCTTTTTCACATAACTATACTTTTCATCGTCCTTCAACCTTATACTTGTCTAACGACAATATTCATGTGGTATACTTAGTATGTTCTTATTATATTCGCGCCTCGAGCAAACAGTTTATCTGTTCCTTTACTTTTCGTTTATTTCTTGGCCGATTAAACTCTTTTTGTAATCGATCGCTATTAACATCAAAATGTGTAATGTATCAATAAGCAGAGAAGCGCTGAGTGGTTATGTTTTGTATAATCTAACTTCTCAGTAGTTAACTAATTTATGGTGACCAAAATTTATGGTAGAGTGTCGCAGAGTCAGTGCAGGCCTCTGCAGGGCGTTATGGCTCAGATTCCACTTATTCCACGATTGATATGTTTCTATGACCTGAAGCTGGACTGTTGGTTAATCTGTATACATGTAATTACTGGCCGCTACGCAAGACAAGTTTGGGTAGCAAGAATGACACGTTACGTGAGGAGAAATATTATGCCATTACGTCCGAGTTGCGTGCAAACATGTTGAGTAAATTTAGAGAAAATTTAAAATTTTATTATGTTTTTGTTTTAACAAAACCCTACTTGCGTTTACGAGATATTGGCTGGTTTATAAAAAATTGTATAACTTACATCGTTTCCACAAGTTCTGTTCCTGTGTATTATTTACTTCATGCCTTTCCATACCACGCACGCACACAAAACCTGCCCTCTCACCTATCTTCGTTCTTTCCCCTTCACACAAACGCACGCTCTGTCACACGTGAAGTACCAACTTTACCATACACCTGAAATGCTAACTAAGGTTTACTACAAATCCAGTCTGAGACGCCCAGCGAGCGGGGGTTTGCTTTTAGGTAGTCAACTGATGATGACCATATTGGCTTACCAAGAACGAATCACGAACGAGGAGATCAAGAGGAGTACGGAGGTGTACAAGGAGTAACCGATACGTTATCGACGGGTTAGAAAACCAACATATTTAGGTATTGATCAAGTGTCATTGAATAGAAAAAAACGCAGACGAAAGAATCGGGTGTCTTAGAAAAAAAAAATGGTCAAATCAATAGAGAAATATAATTTTGCATTCAGAATTAAGGAAGACGAAGACTGGTTGAGGGTAAGAAGGGACAGCTGGAGACTGCTGTACAGGATGCTGTTGATCAGGCTGCGGTTATGCATCAGAATTTGTGGTCGTGCGAATTCGTGAGAACTCGCGAGTGGCGATTCGTAGGAAATCGTAATAATAGCGTGGAGACACTTTCTTTCCGAAATCGTACGAGTGTTGTAAATTGCTGGCGACCGACAATGGTTTCTTGCTATGAGGTGATCTACAACTTCCAGAGACGGCAAATTTCGTACGAAAACTGATGAAAAACAAATTATTTTGGTCGCATACGACTGGACGTACGAATTCGTGAGTATTCGTACGCAGAGATCGGAAGCAAACTAACCTCGTCTATGAAGAACAATGGGTGTGTTCACTTCTGACAAATTCTCACGAACACTCACGATTTCGTACGACCACACTTTCTTACAAATTCTGATGCAATGTAACCGCCACCTTATAGGCTACATCATGCATTTGGGTATAAATCACGTAATTTGATTTTACATATTTTCCTTTGGGTCTGTGGCTGATATGTGAGTCACATTTACTAGAAGTTTTAATGTTGATAATTTTTGATGAAGTGATGACCCTAAAGTTTAGAACAAATGTAGTACCCTATGATACAAACGTGCATTCTATTCTTTTCTATTGTATGCAACTGAATCTGCCTTGCCTAGCATAGAGAGTCTGTAGAATTAAAATATGATGTTACGTATTATGACATATCTGTGTAAAATTTAGAGGTTAGACATTACCGAGAGTAGGCAGGAATATTTTTAGACGTTTCTAGTTCTTAGAAGATTCCGATATTGACTGAGACGTCTATAGAATACCACGATGACTTAAGCACTACCATAGTGCATAGTGCAAGTTTAAATGGCTGGCCGTAAATGCTCCATAATTAATGGCATTCTCATACTTGCAATTTAGTACAGTAATAACACGCAAACTGATTATAGCGACGGCGTAGTTGTCTAACTAAAACTATGTACGGTGAACGGCAGTATTCAATCATATGACCACAAAGCAGCGAGCAAATTAAACATCAACTCAAAGTAATTAATAAAATTTCGCGCCGATTCTAGTAGCCCGGTTGACAGAAGAGAGATAATGTTGTTTATAACACAATGGTGGCCTCCTACGTTGGGACGTCACTTAGTTGTCCCACTGTGAATCATTGCGGAGCCACGTATACACGCCGGTACCGATCTGAAATCTTGACCTTGACGACAGCTGGCAAGGACAACAGCTAATAGTCTACTTAAAAATATCGTGCCGTCACTCTATACATTACTATTTGCATTACTTTTTACCGGATCATATTTTAATAGTTTGCGCTCATTTATAACAAATATTTGGTAACAAAAATTTATACATTTCCTGAGAAGTAGTTGAATACTAAAGCTGTAAATTATTAATGTAACTGTAAATTTCTTCAAACAGGCATCGAGTAAGTACGCGAGCGTAAGCATTTTTTCATTCAGTGGGGAACTTTTTTTCCAAAGCGATGACCTATACTTTTTATTGCTTAACCGTTTTCTGAAAGTCCAAATAAAATCTTAAGATCACAATCCGAGAAAGTGTTGAGGAAAAGTTTCAAGATATCAAGGATGTTAGCAGAGCGTAGCGGAGCATTAACATTTATTGACAGCGGATGTTTTCAGTTCCAACTGCATACACCCCCGTCCTTCCTTACCCCACCTATCGGAACTGTTTCAAGGTCAAGCTTTCAAATTGGTACCGGCTTGTATACCGCCTCAGCAAGGTTACCAATAAGTAGCGAAAGTACCATTTCGAAAATCTTTTTGAGAAACCTTATTGAGTTCATCTTACCAAGCGACTATACTATTTTACTTATGTGCTTTTTATTAAATCTAAAAGGTATTTAATTCCTAGCTTTACCCTTATAATTATTTTTCTTACTCTACGTCTTCTAGGTTTCCTTGCGGCATTTCTCATCTACTCATTTCTGCGGCGGTAGTTGTAATCTTGAGCCATTCTCAAATATCCGTCTACGATTCTGCTGCATATGGTAGGATGGATACATCTGCTATTGTACAGACGGTTGTAGTTTCCGTTCCGATACTTTCCGATAGTTCTGACATCTCACAAAGTTACCTATTCGTCACAGCTGTTCTGCCAACTGTGTATCGAGTTTCATTGTTGTAGTCATTAGATTTTATTTTTACAGCCATTTGCGACTGATAACTAAACAGAAAATCCCGTCGATTATGAAATGCACTCTAAAATGTTTTACGCACGAAATTTTTGGTCTTCCGAAATTCACAGACAACTAGTTGAATTGTATGGAGGAAATGTTATGAAAAACACAAATATGCATAAGTGACGTCGGTTATATAACGAAGGAAGAACAAATTTTCCATTTTTTTGAACCGAGAAGGTACTCTCCCGATTTATTATTTGGCTCAAGGGTAAACCTTCAATCATGAAAAGAGTTACGACGAGGTACACAAAACCGTCGGTGTGGACTGCTGACTCAGAGACGGTTCCACGAAAACTTGCGTCCTCACCTTGCTGAAAGCACATCAGAGCTAATGCAAAAGTTTTGTTGGAAAATATTGGATGATTCTCCATATAGTCTGGACCTGGTGCATTACTTTTCGTCAAATTTTAGAGTGGAAACCTAATATAAAACAGTTCGATGACAAGGTCAACAAAACTGTCACCGACTCGACTGGTTTAAAAAACAGGTAGCAAAGTTCTCCAAAGAGGGTTTTGTGAAGTTTGTCTCCCGGTTTGAAAAAATGAATGGAGACAACTCCATTCTGTCACACTTACACTTTTTTGTTTGTGTTCGCAATTACTCGTCTCTTACTTATCTCATCGGATCTTTTGCGTTTATTTATTATCATGCTTTTTTGCTGCAGGACGGCATTTAAACGTCAATTCTCTTTTGCATTTATACTGGTCACCATTAGAATGACGTCATCGGCATATGTCAGGTATTAGAGGTAGACTGGAGTAGGCGTCAGTGACAGCGCAGCAAGTAGAAGAGATTTTGTGATATTCCTTCCCACCGCCAAAAACCGTTTTGGCAATTCATATTAAAATATACGTTTTGCAGCGTAACTCTGAAGATTTTAGACATTATCCGCGTCTTGAAGATCGAAGGATATCGTTCTATAACCGACTTACTTTACCTCTCTGTCTTTCTCCTATACCACTACAGCCCTTTTTAGGCCCTGGCCTCCTTCAATTTTTCCTCCCATTCTCTTCTGTCGGTAGATTTACTTTACCTATTATGTTATGTTCATGGCATTTTCAGTGATTAATTGCTTTAAAATGTCTTAGAAAATGGCGCTAATTCGGTCTTTTCTACTCACTGTGGTTACAGATTCCCAAAACGGCTCTTTCCGGTAAGGTCTTTAAATTTCATTAATATGAAATATTAATAGGCCTATTTAGTAGGCCTATATGTTCTTATATAACCTATTACAGATAGTTTCAAACGCGGTAAGGCGTATATAACAAAACAGAAAGATTATGAAATAAATGCTTTATTAACTTAATGAAAACATATCGATGTTTAGCAAACATTATACGCCGAACAATTTGTAAGTGTAAGGTAGACATGCTCCATTACAGGGGCTGCAGTGATGCAGCAGTCCGGCGTTAATAACAACAAATTGCTACCAATCGTTGTAAACAGCGTGATTAAGCCGTCTGAGAAAATTTGGTCTGTCCGGTTGGCAGTTCTCGTGCAGTCTCTGTAATTACGGCCATAAACAAAACCTCGGGACCAGGAGGAAACAAATACCGGTATCGGAGCTCGCGCAGTCTACTGCTGATCGACAGTGTTTATATTTCGTCTTTACTTTAATCTCACATCCTCGTCTATACGCTGCAATTTTTTAATGTATTTAATAAACTTTCTTAGTTATAGTGATTAGTTAACAATAGGATATATTAGTATAATCTTTCGTTAATTTAGTAATTAGCAGAAAAAAGATTCCAAGTTAATGCAGCAATCGAAATTTTACATCTGCGGCCAACTTGTGTTACATCTGGGGTATAAACGTTACATTAAAAAATGTGTTGCGCAACTTTGCCAATGCAAATTGTAGTGAATGTTACTTACTCTAGGCCTAAGTACAGCAATTCTTTTGTTCGAAACTGGGCTTATAACTGAGCAAAGGCCTCTGCCATTTTTGTTAATTAACTTGCGTGATTTTCCAGTCAGCCTGAAGGTCCAAAGTCATCGATTCCAGTGGATTCCTCGCAACTAATGTATTTATATCTCCAGTTCACAAACCGTCTACTTCTCCGCATCTTCAAGATCGAAGGGTATCTTCGATAACCGACTTACTGTACCTGCCACGTTATATGATAGCCATATACCGTGACTAATTCCATTAAAATGTTTTACCAAATTTTGTGAAATCTGTCACTTGAATTCCATCTATAGTTAATAAAATGCAAGGAGTGTTTTAAAACCTTCAGCATTGTGCTACAAAAACCATATTTTAATACGTACTTTCGACGCGGCTTTTGGAAGTATGGGTGATAACACAAAGTCGTCACTCAATTGTTAAAAATAATAAGTTGAAAGTCATAAAAAAGAACAAACAATGACAATGTAAAGTGTAATGTCATCGTCGTCGTCATCGTTTCCGGCTTAGGCCTGTTCCAGTCTCAATGGAAGTCATCCAACCATCGCTTACGGGGTCTTTCCACACTGCTCTTCCCCCTTGGATGATAGTCAAGGGCTCTTCTTGAAACATCTAGTTGGAACCATTCTCTCTACGTGTAACCGACACTCAGTTTTGTACCGGAATATTTTCTCATTTAAGCTTTCAGCTATGCCTAGCTCCATTCTAACATGATCATTTCTGATAAGATCTCTCCTGGTACAACCCTTTACGGCCCTCAAGAACCTCATTTGAGGGCTTGTTAATAAATAGTAATGTATGAATGTAAATGTTTGTAATGTAGACTGTAGGCTATGTTCATCCTTGATTTATGTATACGGTTCTGATTAGCTCCATATGTTAGTTATCCATAAGTTAGTACGTAAACCTACACAGCTATGTCGTGGGTGCCTTTAAATACATTTTTTGCATTTCAGTTTATTTTTCAAAAGTTCCTCTAAGCCACATCGCACTGCCGTCTCTCTCTCTCTCTCTCTCTCTCTCTCTCTCTCTCTCTCTCTCTCTCTCTGTGAAGCTGTGCTGGTGATAAGCTTTAGCTGCTAAATACTAACTGTGGCAACGTTGCTTGAACGTGGACGTGATAACAAAACGTCATTACACCAACGAGCCAACCTGATTGGTGTCTGCACCGTTGTTAGTATCACTGTTCTAACACATCATCACATCAAAGCGCTCTGCAAGTAAACATTCTGAAAAAGCGAGCTACACCTCGTTAAAGTTTCTGTGAAAAACATGTCATTAACAATAATAGCCGACTGACAAAAGTAATTTAATACCCGTAGCAAGAATTAAATGAGCTAAGTTTTGAGAACGGAACGTAAAATGCTAAAATGCTCATCCCTCCCTTGTTACGTCTGCATGCACATAGTACTGCAGTACGCCGATGTAATTTCTGCGCTCCCCCGCGCACCCACACACACGCACCCACGTTCCTTTACATTAGTACTCTTCAAGTTTCTAGTTTCCTGCACGTATAATATTATTCATAATCATATAAGACTTTCTTTGCAACTAGGATTATAATATTAGTTTGCTTTACGTACGCTTCGCAAGTATAAAAAGAGTGTCATCATCAGGGAGGAACGTTACATTTTTAAATTAATAGTGTTACGAACATGACATGGAGCCTAACCATAGAGGAGTGGAATAAACTACTGAACTCCATATAAATCGATACTCATAATTACATTAAGGCTTGTCAAAAAACGACCGCAGTTGTATTACAAAAGTTCTCCCACCGATAAAATATATCATAGCTTCTGATGGTGCAATTTTTATCTGCAAAACTTACGTAAATAAAAGTAATAATGTGACCCGTTTAAAGAAGAAACGTTATATAATTGTGAATAATATTATATTATTTATTGCATCAGAATAACCTACTACACATGTTTATTAGAAGGTAAGTTACATTTACTCATAAAAAGCAAATATCGTTAATAAGTGAATCTACATAAAGTGCATAGTGTACATACAAGGTTACGTGTAGGAAGTTGTATTGTAGCTAGTAAGCAACTTTGTATTTTAGACTACAAATCGGTAGTTACAAGTGCAAAAATATGGTGCGGTGAACGGAAATGTGCGTTAATTACCATAAGTTCCGATTACGATATTCAAACGCGCGCGCGCGAGTGTTGCGTAGACGTTAATTGGAAAAAGCATTACAGCTCCCTTGTTGCTTAAAATTGTGACATTTCAGTTTATATCGGTTGTTCAGTTATGACATAATAAAATGTGTACATCTCTCTACAATGCACATCTCTAGTTAAAGTATACAGCAAAAAGTCTCCGAATCTACCGTAATAAGATTCACAAGTCTGCGAATGCTATCGAACTCGGAGATAACTTCTGAACGATGTAAAATATTTTAACGAGTATACTTCTACCGCAGTCTAAAACCGGGCGCTATTCGAATGAGCGAAAGTTTGTCCGCATCGGCTGATTAGAGAGATACTTTAAGACTGCCACATATAGTGTAAGCTTAAGACATGAAGTGATAGATACGGTACTTTATGACGGGTACAGAACCTTTAGGTTCCATTGAGAAGCTACTTTGAGAATATCTGCAATCTATATTTTATGGACATACAACACAGCTGTCGGAGTGTCAATTGGAGATCACAGTCCACCCTATTCCAGCTACGGACATCGTTCCGATGAACTTCAATTTCTTTCTTCCACTTGTTTTTCATCCTCGTCTTCTACTGTCTGCCCGTGTATTAATATTTTTACAGTAAACGATATTATATTTTTTTCCTACTTGTGAACGTAGAGTTTCTCAGTTTTTTCAACTTTTTTAAAGATCAATTTTTTTCAAATGAGACCTGTCATATGCTTTGTCCTATTAGTCCAACGCAATTTTGGTTACCGAATTCTTATGCCTTGAATAAATTAAATCTCTCTTCTTCAAGTAAGAGAAATAAAGTCAAGCCTTTCTAAATATTTGTTTTTAAAGCTTACAGAGTGATAAACTTTAATTTTATTTTGCGATAGCTTCTCAATTATTCGTTTCTCTAGGTGTCTGAAATGCAGCGAATAATTGTTTAGGTTTGAATGTTTCACGTTTCGTCTGCAATAATTTCAGGTTCCTATCTTTCTATCTTTCAGTTTATGTTCTAAAGAACCGTACTAGCATAGATTAGAGTAACAGAAGGAAATACTGGCTAACGAACGTTAACGGAGCGGGTTTTCGGGGCGATGTACCAAGGAAGCGACTTAATGGTTCCACCGCCTGGGTATACTCTGCATCACGTTATTTCCGTACAAAAATTTAATTTCCCAAAGTCGTGCTTTCGAGCTGCCTTATCAGTGCGTTGCTATCTATGAAGAAAATTGCATCGGTAACTGGCTCATTAGCGTTAAAGATTTTAACAAACAACAAATGCGGTAACGTTTTACATCAGAGATAACCGTCCGGAAACGAGATTTTATACGGACTAGATACCGTTTCCGCTTCTACTTTGGTTCCCCCGTGCAAACGCTTTAATTTGCAAATTGAGAAAAATACACTAAGACAGTTTTACAGTGTTAGCGTCGAAAGCTCCTCTCACGGTTAATTAAGGTAGGCCTATAATTAAATTCGATTTTTCCATGTAATTGTTACAGTGGTTTCATGAGCATTAAAAATATAAATTCTTTTAATAATATTATACGAAACCTACTGAATAAAAAACCTACCCTACTGTTATGTTAAAAATATTTTTTAATACTTTTTACAGATATTCCTCTCAATGCGCTAGTCAGTGAAGTGATGTTTGTTAGATTAAGACTAACGAAACGTGAAATCATAATTTAACGAAACCATTCAATAACAAAAGATGCCCACACTGAGTTCTGAGAAATTATATTTGCGCAATTCTTATTTCAAGAGAATCTTTAGAACGGTTTCATGCAACGCCTGAAACCTGTAGTACCGTGAGTCTGTGCGGTAATCTTGAAAATGAAGTCGATTTTTGTATTTCTGCGTGCCCACAAAGGACGTAATGTACAACACGAAGCTTCTCGAATCAGTAGAAAGGCCGTATCTCTAAAATTGTAAATTAAATTATAACAACAACATTCTTTAAAAACTTTGAAATTTCTCAGAGTCTACTCATAATTTTGACTGCTGTGTTTCCTATATATCCTCCGCTCAACAGTCCGTTGAGGACCAAGGCGTACCGCGCGCTTTTGTGTTAGTGTGACGGTGTATGGTGTTATGTGATGGTGTATGTAGTACAACGCGCCACCAGCCGCTAGTTGCGGTATTCACAGCCAGGAGGCGGCGCTGTTATCTCAGCGCCTACTCAGTTCTGCCTCACGACGCTGAGTGCACGCCGTACGGAGCCTCCGCCGGGAATTGAACCCGGGGCCACGAACGCATCAATCGCCCGCGTTAGCCACTAAACCACCTAGAGGCAACAACATTCTTTAAAAACTTTGAAATTTCTCAGAGTCTACTCATAATTCTGACTGCTGTGTTTGCTGTCAGGCATAAAATAGTTATTTTAGTATTTTCGTTTAATTTATATTTAGCGGTTAGCAGCAAAGAAAAAAACATCTTCGCCTTCTGACACTCCGAATGAAACTGAACAAATTAATTTCTGTTGGTGTTCGCAAAAGTGTAGAACTGATTTCATGAAACAATTGCTTAAAACTGATTGTACGTAACCAGTTTCCTTGGTTTTTCAAATCACCCCAAGAATAGATAATAGTATTCATAACATAATTTCCCACTTTATTTCCATGTTCCATAAGGAAATGGAAGTATGGTGATGGCGAAAAAAATCGTGTTCGAGATAACGGCAGATTCTGATTGTACTACCATCAAAACATGAAAAAAAGTCATTTTTCGAAAAGTGTCTGTGTGTGTGTCTGCCTGTCTGTGTGTCTGTGTGTCTATCTCTCTGTCTGTGTGTAGATTTTTCCTATGGCAAACGATAAGAGCCGCAAATTCAGACAGAATCAAACAATTTTTTGCATACAGCTCTGAATTGTAGAGTTCTCAAGTCTTATTGTTTTTGGTGAAGATCGGTTAAGGGAAAGGGGTAGTTTACCTGCAACATTTTATGTTTTAACACGGGTAATTTTTTCTATGACGAACGATAACTGCCGTAAATTCAAACAGAATCAAATAAATTTTTATTAATGAAGAAAGTTGTGTTAGTGGTTACAATCACAAGCAGAATTATCACTGTTGCACACCACTATATAAAAATATTCCGTGGATTGTGGATAAAATAATATTGTGGATAAAATTAGAAATGAGGTCACTTTACGGCTTAATCAATGGATATAATAGGGAATTATATGACAGACATATAGAATTGTTAAGAATATACTCGTATGTAGAGTTAGAAGAAATATTATAATTTTGGTTTGGGGTACGTAGAAAAGAAATTGGAAAATAAAAATAAAAAAATGGTAGATAAGTTAAATAAATTAATAAGAAAGAACGAAGTAAAAAAGGAACACCTCTTTAAGAATAACTATGAAAAAAGAGTGGTAAACCTTACAGAGGTAACTTTCAATACAGAAGAAACAGAAATGTTAGCAAAAGGCTTAAAATACGCGCCGCCACCAGAATTAAATCAAGAAAAAACGATTATTGAATGCGAAAGCATAATACAAAAACTAGGAAATGAAAATGATAAAAAAAGAATAAGGTGGGGAAGTAGGGAATGTAGTAGATAAAATATTTAAGAAAAATTTGTATAATTCAAAAAATGAACAAAAAATCAAATCAACTGTAACTAAACTAAAGAATAAAATAAAAAAGAATGATATTATAGTTACGAAGGCAGACAAAGGAAATACAATGGTACTACTGAGAAAGGACGACTACATAAAGTTACTTGTATGTAACTACCAGTCAAGGATAAAACAAATGATGAAACAGATAACATTTATAGAAGAAAATAAGAAAAATTATTTATTGGAAAGTAATCCAACAGCACCAACTTTTAAAAGTCAGGTTAAGATACATAAAGAAGGAAAACCAATTAGACCGATTGTTTCTTTTATTAATGCACCTATTTATAAATTATCAAAGGAAGTTAGCAGAGTACTGAAAGAGAAATATGAATTTGGGACAAAATACAACATAGACAATAATGTAAAATTGATAGAAAAATTAGAAAATATTAGAATTAATGAAAATACAAAATTGATATCACTGGATGTTAAGGACATGTTTACCAATATCACAGTAAATAAAGTTATTAAGTTAATAAACGATAATAATATGGGAGAATACAGGTATAAAAAGCAATTGATTAAAGTAATTAAAGAATGTGTAAATCAGAACTATTTTAGGTTTAATAACAAGTTTTATATACAGAAAAAAGATTTACCTATGGGGTCTTCATTATCCCCTATTCTTGCAGAAATATACATGAATGATTTTGAAAAACAATTAATAAGTTCCATTACGTATAAAGACAATATAAAATTATGGACTAGATACGTTGACGATGTATTAGTAATTTGGGAAGGAAGCATAGAAGAAGTGCATGAGTTTATAAATGAGGTAAATAATAAGGATAAAAACTTACAATTTAAAGAAGAGATAGGAGGTAAGAAAATAAATTACTTAGATTTAAACACAGAAATTAAAAATAATGAGAAACTACAGTTTGGGATATTTAGGAAAGAATCGTATTCTGATATAATTATACCAAAAGAGTCCTACCACCCTTATAGATATAAATAAAATGGCGGCAATCAATTCATTTTGTTATAGAGCTCAGAAGTGTTTAAAAGAGACCGAATCAAAAGATAGGGAGTTAAAAACGATAAAGGGAATTGTAAGGAATAATATCTATAACACCAACATAGTGGATAAAGTTATGAAAAGGGTTAACATACAAAAAGCTAAAATAGAACCAGAACAAAAGAATTATGCAGGCTCATTGACATACATAGGTTCGCATACTAGAAAAATTATAAAATGCTTTAATAAATACGGAGTGGATATAGCTATTAAAAAATGTGAAAGGGTATTTGATAAGATAAGGAATAAAAATATAGAAAAAATCCCAGTTTTACAGAAAAGCGGAATTTATAAATTAAAATGTAAAGACTGCAACAAAGTGTACTTAGGGGAGACAAGACGAAAAATCGTTGTCTGACCACAAACGTGGAGAAGGTAATAGAACAACGAATTCGTTATATGCAAGACATTTCATAGAAGACAACCATAAGTTTGTTAATCCTTTGGAAGACTACGAAATTGTAAAAGTAGTAAATAATACAGTTGAAAGGAAGCTTAGGGAGGAGTTAGAAACATTGAAAGAAAGAGAAAAAGGGTTAGACAATTTAATTAATACTAAAATTAAATTTGATAATGAAGAAATATTTTATAACATAATTAAGAAGTAAATGATAGAGAACAGATAGATAAGGTTAAGAATTAAATTGCAGAGGACTAATTGGATATTTTTAAATAAGAGTGTGTGACTAGCCCAGATGTGGGGGAGAAAGACGGTAGGTTTAAAAGGAATGCACACACACACACACACACACACACACACACACACACACACACAATACTGAAACACAAGAAATTTGCTAGAAAAATATGTAACTGTCCAGATGGAGTGACAGGGCTCAGAGGGGAGGAAGGGACATTGAATTATAGCTTGTTGTGTGTGAGCAGGGTGTGGTGGGGTGGGGGTGAAGGGTTTATTTTTAAGTTATTTGTTCATTCCCGATCTGACGATGAGCTGTGAAGCTTGAAAGCGCTAATCGGAATATTTTTATATAGTGCTGTGCAACAGTGATAATTCTGCTTGAAATAAATTTTTGCATACCTTCCTGAATTGTAGAGTTCTCAAGATCTTTTGTTTTTGGTGAAGATCGGTTAAGGGAAAGGGGTAGTTTACCAGCAACGTTTTATGTTTTAACAAGGGTAATTTTTTCTATGACGAACGATAACTGCCGTAAATTCAAACAGAATCAAATAATTGTTTGCATACTTTCCTGAATTGTAACGAACTGAAGGTCTGTTGACTTTGGTGAAGATCAGTTAAGGGAAAGGGATAGTTTACCTGCCACCTTTAATGTTTTAACAAGAGTAATTGTTTCTATGACGAACGATAACTGCCGCACATTAAAACAGAATCAAATAATATTTTGCATGCATCCCTGAATTATAGAGGACTCAAGACCTATTGATTTTGGTGAATATTAGTTAAGAGAAAGGGGTAGTTTACCTACAACATTTTATGTTGTAACAAGATAAATTTTTTCATGAAGAACGATAACTGCCGTAAATTCAAACAGAATCAAATAATTTTTTACATATGTGCCTGAGATGTAGAAGACTCAAGGCCTATTGATTTTGGTCGGTTACGGGGAAAGAGTAGTTTACCAGAAACATTTTTTGTTGTAAGAAGAGTAAAGTACTTAATTTTGATAAATAAAGTATCCTGATAAGAAGATCTTAATAATCCACTGTAGAAACGTAGAAGAAATATCTATAAATAAAGAGGCTAGTTGAACGGGGTGGGGGTAATTTTCTATAAATGAAAATTATAGTTGAAGGGGGAGGGGATAATTTTTATATGTGTACTACGTTATCGGCAACAAAGTAGTAGTTTGTTGTTAAAATTCCTTCCCGGGCTGTTTGGCCGTAGTCCAATGTTTTATGCAAAACCAGACGTTTCGGCAATGCCGTCGACTGCCATCATCAGTGAAAATCGAGTGCCATAACGTGTGGTGGTATACGATAGTGACCACAGTACTGTGGTTAAGGCTGAAGCAATAAGTGGAAAGAAGTAGTTTCTATGGAAACATTTCATTTCGTAAATGATTTTAAATATAAATCTTAGAAGATGGAAGTCATGTATGGTTCTTCATACTGATATTTTATGTAGGCCTAAGTTATAAGAACTAACAACATAAGTGTTTTGTATTACGATCCAGACGGCAAACTCAGCAGCATAAAATCTTAACAACATAAAATGTTAGTCCGAAGTAAAGTGTTAATCAACTTTAAATCACAAATGTTTCTTTCTCTCTTTCTCCTACTGGTTAAGAATTTCTGTTTGTTTATTCTTGCTTGTCACAGGAAATAGTTAACTGCGGTTTACAGTTTATAAACAGGGAGAGTTTAAAATGTTTTGTACATAGAAGTAATATTCTTTAAGAAATTTACTTTGAAAGTGAAATGTCAGAATATAAGCTAGCTAAGACCGGATAAAAATCTGTTCACGGCTGTAACCAAAGGCAACAATAGATCAGTATCCCATAAGTGCAGATTTAAGGCATGCCTTGTTCACGTGTCACAATGTTAGGCTACCACGTGTTTTAAAAACCCAGTGATTTAATTTACAATAATTTCTATAGTAAGAAAGATGAAATGGAAAAAAATACCTGCCATACTTTTAAAAGCAGTACCTCTATACGGATTTTAAACTAGTTTGTGGAAATCGGGACAGGTAAATACAATAACGAAGATACTAGTATTTAACAGCAAAATTGGGTTGGGCGTATATTATATCAGGGGAATAAAAATGTTTGTTAAAACCTGAAAAGCTTCTTAAACACAATTTTAACTAATGAAATAATATGTCACATATCTGTTGTTAAAAAATAATAGAAATGGAATTGGATTTATTACTTCTTAAGGAAACTGGAAAGAGATATTACAACGCCTTAGATGAGAGGACACCCACAGAAAATGAAGTAGAAGAAGACTAACTGACACACGGAGAAGGATACGAAAAAAGGTTAAGAAAGAAATAACCTGGAAAGAAGCTGAATATAGCCAAAAACGAGGAAGAATGGAACACGCTTCGTAGTGTGCTTTACTCGAAATTAGAGCCAAAAGAAAATATTCATATTTTAGAAGCTAACTCATAATTTTTTAATTTGAATGAAAAGTACTTTTGTTGTACTTTTGTTTGTCACTTTATTTACGTGAGGAGCAAAATAAGTCTTCTGCATCTTACAATTCAGCAATACTTTAGATTGGAAAACTTTGAAAGACGTATTGTAAGGTCATGCAGTCGATTTTGTGCTGAGTCGCGTGACCAAACCAACATATGTACATTTGATATCAGAAATATTGACATAACAAATGAACCCTTTCAACAGTTTTAATATAGACGTATTTCAAATTTTTTACAAATCAAACCACTGAAACTGTCAATCAGTCGCCCATTGTTCTGTGCTTTAATCAGTACACGGAAAACATTAATGAAAACTCCAAACGATGGAACGTACTGTACGTAATTGCGTGCTGTTCAACCGTCCACTGTAATTCACGTTTCGCTTTGATCTGAAAAAAAAGAGCCGTTTCCACTTAGTTGGAAATCACCGGCTAAGGACAGTGGCTGTCATATTACAGTAGCATGAAGTGTAGATCAACTGTATTGCCATAGTTAAAACGTCGACATTACTTTAAAAGTTTAATGTTGAAAAGTACAGTAAATTACGGAAAACGAAAATCTTACACAAATCTGAAGAGTTGTAAAAACTTTCAGTAAGCACAAGTACTTGATGAGCGAGACATTCTCTGTAGTATAGAACAGCTGATATAATACGTAATCCTACTCAAGAAATATAATGTAGTAAAGAACTTGTTTGTAGTACATGAATCTTTCACTTATTCAAATACGTATAAAATATTTTGTTATTAATATAAAATTCAATATTTGTACAGATATAAAGCATTAATGAATGTAAATATTTAGATTAACAATTCAATTTATTTGTGTTGTTACAACGATTCAATTTATATGATTTCATAATCATTATAATGGAAAAATCAGATACAGTGCCTATAAATTTAGTAAATTAATATTTGTTCTATATACAACAGAGATACAAAGTATAGATTAAGGTAAATTAGTACCCATCATCAAGCAGCATTGTATTTCCCGCCGGGCTGTGAGCTGTTAATAAATTCTGAAGTGTCAGCTGCAAACAGTGCTCCGGAATAGTTTTTGTTTGTTACCGTAAACGCTAATTTCACATAATCTATGTTGCTTATTCGCTGTTATCAACTCTGTTCAAGTGTACAACTATTATTATCGTAAAAAAAAAACACTGCAATTTATGAAACACCACCAAAATCTGCTTACGCTTGCGACGGTGATAGCCATCAACAGCACGCTTCGCGCTACAATTTGATGCAGCAGCTTACAGCTTGTGAACGAGTTAACAACAGGGCCGCGTTGCCTTTACGCTGTACTACTGTGTGTTTGCTACTGAAGAAAAACAATATTATTATTTTAATTTTTTTATTCCTAACATTATCAAAAATAGCAGAAAATCAAATAAATTTTGACTCGTTTTGGCGTCTAAATTTATTCACAAAACAAAACGAAATCTTGTTGCTCTTTCAGACAAAAGCAGACGGATAAACTTATAACAATTTAGATCTTTCAGCAATTGTTAAGAACTGTTAAGGTTATAATTATATGTATCCAACTAAATTATATTGTCGACAATAAGTCAATCCGCTAACAGGACAAGTAGTATAAAGCGATATGTCACGTACCTCGCTTAGTGTTTTGATTCTCGTAAAAGCAAAGAGTTATTCGACTTGCTTGCCTAAAGTTGAAACCAACTTGAAACATTTTTACTCTACTGTGGTGTGACTGTCTCAGTAAATACATTAACTACATGACACTATGGTACTCTGTATAGACCAAGTTCTAGGTAAATAACATTGTACAGTAATGTAAATATTAAGTAATAACCATTTTCATCTAATAGATCTGTCATCTATAATGTTGTGTTCTAATAGTTTGTAACTCTTCAACGTAAGTTGTTAAATCTATACTGTTATCTTGTACATAATTCTCTAATTTATGTGAGGACGATAGTGTTAATAGAAATGGTCAGTATTTTGGAGTGAAATTTGAGAGTGAGAAAGAGAGAGGGGGGGGATAAATAAAGAGGGGGAGAGGGAGAGAGAAGGTTGGAAGAGTGAGAGAGAGTGTGAGAGAGAGAAAGAGGGAGGAAGAGAGTGAGTGAGAAAGAGAGAGAGTGAGAGGGAGAGGGAGAGAGTGAGAGAGCGATTTCAAGTTAGAGTTGAGAGGTTGTGTTAGAGTGAGAGGTTTTGAGAATGAGAGGTAAAGGGAGAATGGGAGAGAGGGCGGGTGTGATTGTGGACGTACATAAATTTACAATATTATATAGTACTCTGGACTATAATTTACAACAATATGATTAGAATTATTATCCAATTTTACTTGTTAGAAAAATTTACCATATACTTGTGTTTGTAACATTGTCAGCTATCTGAGGTAAGGTCGTGAAGTTCTACAGTTATTGTGTAATTTATATGTTTCTAAATTATGATTGTTTTTAATACCAGTAGTGAGTGAAACATGTTAAAAATAACTTTCAATAATTACATAGTTGAACAGCCCTCAATCTGTTTTTAGTTATAATATATTTTACTATGCTATATGTTGACTGCTATATGTATAAACGTTTTCTGTACTAATCTAATATCTAATTCTTGATTATTACTTTTATAATTAATTAAAAATATCATTACATACAGCAATTTAAATTGTAATAGTGTATAAATTAAGTTCTGTGATACTATAATTTTCTCGTTTTCTTAAAGAAAACATTTGAAGATATAAACAAATTATCTCAACTCCTTCACATATACAATGATACATATATACGCACGCACATGCACACACACTCACATATACGAACACGTTCGCCCTAATAATTTTTCTGTTGTGTTTGATATTTCTTTTGTATTCATACACAGGTCCTGATGATGACAATAAACATTGTCGAAACGTCGACACAAATAAGTTAAAATTTGTGTTATTTTTGACCGATCCTCACTAACCCTTCACTGAAAAATTCATTGATTGACGTTCACTACGAATTTAAAGATTTATAAGAATAGTAATTTAAATAGAATTTGGATTAAAATTTGCCTGAACTGTGATTCGTTACAATATGTAACAGAAAGTTGTAGCAGCCTATTCTGTCTCTCGTAAACATCTTAGAAATTAGTTACTATTTAAACACAGTTGCAAGTTTCTACTACAAACTATACTTGTCTTTTAACTTAAAGCTGGTTTCTGCGCTACAGGATAAACTATAATATTGTTGGGACGATGTGTAGTAATACAGATGTGAAACTAATAAGTTATGCCACTAGCGCGTGTCACGTAATTAAAACGAAAGTACTAGAGATAAAATGAATCTTCAGGAACTTTCCACGTTGCCATCATCGTTAAAAATACATCGTTCAGTCAGTCAGTTCTGTGATTTGTTTTACAGCGATCAAAGGCTATAATGGAAATAAATGCAAGGTTGAGAGCTTTAATTCGGATAATTCTTTATTATTTTGTTTGTTATCTGTAGATGTACGAATACTGGATGAAGTCAAAGTTTTTCGTAATTTTTTAATCGATTTAAGATCACGGTACGTGTTATCTCAGTAACAGTATAACGATACTTCTACTTCCATCCTTCTCTTACGGAAAAATAGAAAGTAATTTCTACGATGTAACTTATAATCTGCGTGTTCAGTTATATTACAGTTTGTAAGCGAATACAACTTCTTGTTTACATGTCTGCAATGAACGCGCTCAACTCAGAAAATCTAGCTTCTACGCATGAAGCTATCAGCAATCTAAATTTTAATAGACTGCTTTGAAATAATTGACATTGTAATGTAGACTGATGTTTCGATGAATATGAAACAGATTTTCCTGACGAAACTTCATAATAAGCAAAAGGACAACTGGTTTTGCTCTCCTTGAGTGATCAGAGAGAAATCGAAACACACACACACACACACACACACACACACAACTAGTATATAATTTCAAATTTTAACAAGCGTACAAAATAAAAACAGTAATAACGGGTTGAATTTTTTTAATTTTCAGTAAACAAATTGTGGAGAGAATAATACGCATTCGTATCCCTCGCGCTGGTTTGTATGTTCCATAAACACGTATACGAAATAAATAGGAACGCTGGGAGTGAAAAGTAATTCTGAACTGTGTGCGTGTTTAGTAGTTTCATCTGGTAATAAATATTAATTTATCGCTTGCAGGGACGTTGAAAGACAATACATGCGAAACTAGCAATACACACAGAAGCTTGATTAAATTCGAAACCAATTAATTGGTACCCTATTGATTTCAGTACACCTAATAATTCTGAGTGAGTGTTATTATTTTCTGTATGAAAGTCTGTGTGACTGAGTATTTATATAACCTAAAGAGTGGCGCGAGTCAGTTTCTCCACTAACAATGAAAAGCTCAAACAATAAACAAAAATATACGTCAAAAAGTATTAAATAAATTTAATATACCGTCTGTACTACAATTTGAGCTCCATTTTAATGAAACTGTTCAAAACTCCCCTTTACTGTTTCTGTATATTCCATGCGATACAATTCCCTACTACATACTACTACTGAGTCACAACTACATAGCAATAAGTATTTATCTAGATTAACGACAACAAACGCATTTTTAATTAACCGTTTTATTTTATCTAGAACTTTTGGTAGTAAATAAAATAATATTTATAACAATACTCCATAAAAAAAAACACATGATGTCAAACTGCTTAAACCGTGACCCTTCACGAAATTCTTCATTTAACAAATTTTAACTTTGTTACAAATTTATATGAAGCTCTATCCTGTTGCCTGATAAATGATTAATTTTTGTAATCGGGACTATTTTCTATTTCCTTTAACACTACTCTCTGCAGCACGACTGAGTAGATTTCATATTTCCTTAAACAAAATCAAGCCTTATTAATCCCGGTACTTGAAATTCCTCTCCATATCACAACATAAATATAGACATTCCTGTGCATGGCTTCTTGCAATTTCTCAGCTAATTAGTAAACAAAATTAGTTGAAGGAAGGCAAACCCGTCCATTAAGTTTAAAACAAAATTAGTCTGACAATAAAATACAGGTAAAAAATTCGAAAATTCGATTTTCTTCTTTACGGATGACGAATAACTCACATAACTCGATTCCTCTGCCCCTATCATCGACTTGAAGAGAATGTAAAAATGGACGATACGGCTTAAACTTTAAGTCCTTCAATATTTTCTATACACTTCTTCAGAACATGTCTATTTCAATAATTATCTTGTTGATTCATCCTCTTCGTTCACTTGTATTAAATTTATTAATATAGCCTATATAAACTTTCACGTATGAACTTACTATTCGTTATCACTTCCCCAAACGTTTCAAGGTGATGTGCCTCTTCTTCAGTGGGAGTAAATACTCAATCTATTTCATATTGCACTTTCCATGTCGATTTACGTGAACCTATTACAAAGACCAATCGTTTATTTTCTTCTGGTCGAACCGATCTTGCAATCCTTGCGTCTGCTACTCTGAAATTAGCACGTAAAGTCCCCCACCTGTTCTCTTCACTTGCACTTCAAAGAGGGGTGGGTGTCCGCTCACTCGACGACACCCTGAGATGCTTGGCGCGCAGATTGTGTGGTCGGGCGCCCCGAGTTAGCAACAATCCCATGATCACTGGATTCGGTATTGTATTGTGCGACCAGTAACATGAGAATGGAAGACACGTTTGTTCTTCAATAATTTCTAGTTCTATTGAAAACCAACTGGAGTACTATCTTCGGCATTTTATTGTCTTGAACAACTGGTATGATTTCATATTACGGAAATACGTTTATTTCTGTAATTCAGAAAAGGAATGTTACGTACTCAAAACAATAGAACTGTGACAATTGCTATGCAAACTATTGCATGCCATGCGGTTTTTAGAGTTGTGTACTTCCGCTAAGTTGTAGAATGATAAATACTTCATAGCTTAATAATTTGATGTCTTGCTTTGTCTGAATCATCTGACTGTTGAGCCGTTTTCCCCTGCTGAACAACCAGACGATCCGACTTCTACTCAGGAAATCGTCCTCATTAGGGTAGTATAGGCCTCAGTGTGTCAGATCGTCTTTCAACGACTTGAATTTAGGTGGGCGTGTTTTACTTTTACTCTCTCCGGCTGTGAAAGCTCAAATGTAATAAATTAGTAGTAGGGCTAATATTTTGTTGCTGTAGTCACTGTCACCAGGTTTAAGGCTTGTGCAAAAGGCCTGTTCTGAATTCATGATGGGATCCCTTCGGACGTCGCGTCGGACGTCAACTATAATCGGATATTTCGTCTCAATAAAAGATATTTAATTGCCCCCGGACATCCTTGTTATTTTCTGATCTATACAGTTACCACGAAAATCGAATGTAGGAATTCATTTCCGTACTTTTGATGTTCTTTTTTTTAACGTTTAGCTTTTTTAGCTCACACACTAAAGTATGAACTGCCATAACTTTGTAGACTACAAGTATTCATTTTGATTGTTGGCGACTCTATTTGAGCGTTCTTTTAAAAATACTTGATTTAAATTGGACATTTGATTAATTAATTACTTTTGCCATAAGCGACAATACTGGTAATCTATGACATCTTAAGCCAGTTTTGCTGAATTTTCGGTGAAGACGTAGATTTGCTGAATAGCCTGATTATTAATTAAATTATACTGTTTGTATACCGTTATTATGATGTGATTTTGGTGGAAAAACATTTGTGTGAACAATGTCAGTGATAAAGTTATTTTTGTTGCAGGTAAGTGGATTGACAGCTGCTACGAATATCAGTAAGTAGACGTTATGCAGAAACATGTAACTGTGAAATACAACACTGTGTAGTAATTGTGAGGAACCGGCCAAGACCGAGTTCAGCTGATGCTTAACGTTTCGTTAAACTAAACGTAGTTAATTATTTTTTTTTATCAAGCAGCAAATGCATTTACATCGGATGTAGGCATAAGCCGTAGAAAAAAATACCGTCTAAGAATACAGACTGAGCCGTAAGTCCCTTGACAAATGCATTATCGTGATGAAATATTTTATAAGTTTTTATCATTAACTATTTTGGTACAATTTTAAAATATTTTTGACGATGTTTCGACAAACTTTATTCCCTCATCAGGTCTAAACACGGAAATAATGTCTGCGCACATACCTAACAAATGTTTACAGATATGGAATATTGTAATTAAGTTTTATTAATGTGATAATAAAAATATGCGTAGTTGTTATTATTTATAATGCCGAACACACGTTCAAAGAAAAAAGCAGTCATTTTATATGTATGCGTACAAATTATTTCTGTATTACTTCTATACAGCTCCTGATGATAACAAAACGTTTTGTCGAAACGTTGTCACAGAGGGGTACGAACACTTGCTCGGAATGACATTTGCTCTCAATGTACGTGTGTTATCCACGAGCTGACAAAACACGCGCGCACGAACACACACACATACGCACTTACGCACACACGACACAAGTGTATACCAAATAAACGAGTACTTCGTCTACTTCATTCTTCCAGTCCTGTTTAATTAATATACAGACAAAATTCGAATTTTACTGGCCGAACAAGAAGGATTCTGATTTTTCCACAAATGTGTATATAATGCTAGACGTTAATACGTCGTCAATATGAACGTTCTCTTTTCTAATTAGCTGTTAGATGAAATAGTGGTCTTACTGTTGGGTTTATGCATTCAGGTAACAGGTAACAGGTTGGGCAGGTAACAGGTAACAGTTTCTAAAACTCATCTTTGGCTTCCGTGGAAATGTAACTGCTTCATACCATACTACACTTCATGCAGTCATTACGAATTTCCTAGAACCACTGTTTCTCCGAGCAAATGTCCTTACATTCGGCCTCCGAGCAAACGGCATTCAGAACAAGCGTTACAACTTCGTCACAGATGTTTAAAAAACTGTATCTAGGCAATGACAGAACTTCACAAAATCTTTCTTCTTTTTGGGCGAGGAGCAAAACGAATTTTTAGTTTTAACTGGACCGTTTACCATTTGTCTGTCTGTCTATTATCAATTTGGGGTAGTCTTACGATAACATTCTAACGCATCAACCGATTCTCGTAAAACTTGGGATGCGAGTTCACACTTTTACTCTACAGAATCCTGTTGTTTTTTAGATTGATGCTCTCAAAAAATAGGGAAGCGGGAAACACCGAGGCATTATATTTTCGTGTAGTGCTCAAATATGTGAACCAATTACTTGGATTTTCACTTTACTATGCGGTGTATAAGCACATTACGTGATTGACAACAAACGCATTTTATACAAAAAAATGTGATAAACGTAACTCGCTTTGATGTGCAACATGTGAGTCAATATAGGCCTACATGTTTTTGGAAATGCCCGACTACTGGACCGTCGACGCTTGCTGCAGTCTGCCTATAGATGTGCATTCCTATCAAGTCTGTCACTGTAAATTCCAATAACACTAAGTTAACAACAACGCGTTGTTCATTATTACTGTATAATGAACTCAATAATATTATTGAGTATATTAACGGCGGCGCTTCTGCCATTACTGATACTCACCATGACTCAAGAAGAGAGAGAGAGAGAGAGAGAGAGAGAGAGAGAGAGAGAGAGAGAGTGAGAGAGAGAGAGAGACATGAGAAGGTCGATAAGACAAAGTACCGCTAACAGCGTCAAAGTAAAGGCACAATTACGCCAACTTCGTCGTTCCACGTGTGATGTTATCAAGAGGTTCAGTTCTCTCATTACCAAAGTACTTGTAATACAATTTGCTAGTAAGTTAGTGCTTCTGTAATGAGACACTGTCACAGGTAACTTACACCATACAACACTTAACGCTCACTGCTTACATGATCTACATCATCTAACACCTGCCAAAACTTGTAATACAATCCAACGTTAATTTTATTCCAATTTATCTTGGCTTTTCTTTTCAACTACCCCTTGAGTCTCTTGTAGAGTATGTACGTTAAGGAGAGTACTTTAAGCACCGGCATAACTTCAACGTACTGCGTACGTGGTTATAGAAGTTCAAGTTTTAAAATTTTACTCTTATTTAAAATCCAATAATTCATTGGTATTAAAAACACAACAAACGCTCTGACTGAGTATGAGCCACGGACGCGAGCAAGGCCCCTTGTGTGTATTTGTGCATATTTAATCAAACAAATTTACCTTTTTTTAATACTATATTACTAATACTACATGTTCTGATAATGTAATATGTGTTCTATTTTATACTACCGTTGTTAGATATTTGTATTAAAGTCATTTAGAAATTAAATTGTTCAAAACGCAGTTCGTCCGTCAAGTAAAAAGGACACATACATGTGTTTTATAAGTGTAATTTATAATTAATTTTTAAAATAGAATTTAGACCTTTGAGTGTGTTATATGATTGTAAGGGAATATGCTATTCATACTGATCATTTCTCAGCAGTATGAGAAGTAATGTTTCACACGAAACAAAAGGCGATTAAAACATATATAAAACAAGAAGATGAAGCAGCATTTAAAGTACGTGAATTTATGGAACACGAAATATATTTCGTAAAGACGAAAAATATTTACTCAAACTCGAAGATTCTGTCAATTACTGTACATATAATACCAACAAGCAATGATTTCGAATAAGAGTGATGTAATATTAAACTAATTATCAAACAGTCACATAAAGACGCTACATGTATCAAAACAAGGCTTAGAAGATAAAGAGGTCTGATAATTTGACACATACGTAGTGAAGAAGTGGTAATTAAAAAGTGAACTTAATACATAAATTCGTCAACTCTTCTAAATAAAGAAGAATAAAATAAAACTGGGAACAAATCAAAAATAATAGTTCAATAAATACAAAGACAATGAATGGTTGATTAAATTCGTGATTCTGAATATTATGTTCATGGCAGGCATGTCAACAAAATATTAACACTTAACAGAATTGACAGAGGAGTATTATCTTTTAATCCAGTTGAATCTGAAACATGAAAATATATTTACTTCAAGCTATTCTACAGTGTCAAGGGAAAAAGAGAAGAAACAGAAGATATTAATTACGCAAGACCTGCACTGACAGAATAATTTTAGAAACGTTACTGAAAGCATTGAAAGAATTAAAGGTTAGCAAATCATCATGTCCGAATCATATAAACACTGAATTTTTGAAATAGAGAGGTATTATGTTACGTCTTTATCTATTATACTCTCTGAATGTTCCCTGGAAAGAATACAAATTTTCTAAAGAACGAGTCGGAAGCAAAAACAATTTCACTATTTAAAATTATTGCTAGGATAAAGTCAAATAATTATAAAAGGATTTCCCTTCCATTTTAAAGGATGATGTGATTTCATCACTTCATTAAGATGACGACGACGACGATGATAAATATGTGATAATTTTTAGTACCTGTTAATTCTGTTATTTACTTCCTGTTTGTTTACGTCTTTCTACATTTTTTAAAACTTCATGTTCTGGGTTTTGAAGATTTGCTTTAATAAAGTGGTAACTCTAAATTACGATGGGCAATTTATTATTATTATTATTAATCAAGTATTATTACTTAGTATTATTGATAATTAGTATTGTTACTACTGCTGCTCCTAATATTATCGTAGTCTACGTTATATTTATAGATTTCTTTTATTTGAATAAGTTTTTTTTGAATAAATCTATTTTTCTAACACTTTTTGTAAAAGAATTGTTGATCAGAGGCGTTTATAATAATAATCTAATTTGTAAAATATTCCTTTTAAAGCAAATATTTTATTATTATCGTGTTAAATGTTGCAACCGAAATTAAATTATCAATAAGAAAATAGAAATATCTATACTTGTTGTTAGAAGTTTAAATTTACTTACTGACTAATCGGGATAAGACAGTCCCCCTTATCAAATAACTGCAGTTTTCTTGCACCTCGTTAAATTAGTTTATGTTATGCATTCTGTAATTTTGAAGTACACTGTCAGAGTCTTTTCTTCGATAACCGGGTGGTTTACGATCTTTACAAGACGAATTAAAACAATAAAAAAAGGAAACAAAATACTCATAAAACAAGATTATCCAGTCGCCATCTAGCACTAAAACGATTCTTCATTACATCTTTTTCAGCGGAAAATAGTAAACCAAATCCCCGACTGACCTACAATTTGCTCTTGTGAGTGTTTGTTTTTATGCACCATCGACTACCCTTGCTTCCGCAGTTAAGGCAGTCAGTATACGACGAAATCTCATCTGTTTAAGATAACTAAGTTTATTACGCTCTTGAGGCGTTGGAAAATGTAATTCGAGGTAATTTCAGACTGACGTAAAACATGCGTAAGAGTTTTATTATGCTGCCGACCATTATTACTAAGTAATTACTCACCTCTCCTCCTCTACTTCACTTCCTCTTCCTATTACTACTAACACTACTACAGTACTACTACAATACGACTACTGCACTACCACTACAGTAGTAGTAGTAGTAGTAGTAGTAGTAGTAGTAGTAGTAGTAGTAGTAGTAGTAGTAGTAGTAGTAGCAGCAGCAGCTTTTATATCCCGCTGAGAGTCCTGAATAATCCATATTACGCGTCAACACTACTCGAAAACACTAGAGCGTAATTGATTGCGG
Source organism: Magicicada septendecula (assembly GCA_034769895.1). Taxonomy (NCBI): domain Eukaryota; kingdom Metazoa; phylum Arthropoda; class Insecta; order Hemiptera; family Cicadidae; genus Magicicada; species Magicicada septendecula. Next base: position 460,704,860 of record CM068373.1, read on the forward strand.
CCTTGAACACAGTGGGCCGACCGGTATGGTCTGGAATAGCCTTGTTGACGCATGTTAACTGTCACGTACGCACACACACACACACATTACACCTGGGCACTGCTGGGGGACGTTGTGTAATGACGTAGCAACATGTTAAAGTCTATCATGATATCCTCTTGTCTGAGACGGTATCTGACACTACATTCCCTCACAGCTCCTCCGAAGAGTTTTCCTTTGGAGGCCTCTATTTTTAAAGCGCCATTTCCCAGCAGAGTCTATGTTTCACTTCCGAAATTAAAGTTCCCGATGCCGTGAATTCATAAGACTTCAATATTTATATGTATTATACATTAATATTGATTTATTATTACACGTTTCCACAAGTGTAACTAAATCTGTTTAATATTTCTTGAAGTATATTGATCTTCCCTAGAGAGATACAGACCGAAAGATAGATAGACAGATAGGCAAACACAAAGTTCAGTATTATTGTAAATTCAGACACTCTGCGGCTAGAATAAAAAGGTGTGAAAATTATTAGACTAAAACAAGTAATTTATGACAAACTTACATCTTTTTAAACAATCTGTTTTATTTATATATTTTTGTCCTATATTAATATTTGGCATTATGTCGTTTGTCCTTTACAGTCATTAAGGTGTGATTTGGTATGTTTTTGTAAGAGTTTCATAGTTTTTCTTGATATCTTCACCCGTGTGCCATATTTTTTTAATTCAGCTGTAAGGTGAGTCTTCATGGAAATAGTCACCATTGGAATTAACCCAACGGCTTATTTTGGGTTTTCAGTCAATCAGTTGGGCTTAAAACACTATTAAAAGCTGACTGATTTCTGGAAACAAAGTTTTTTTTAGATATATCACGTTTTCTTGTTTTATCAAGCACCCTTCCAAGGCCTGATAACCTTCCCGAAACCTCACTTTTCAAGGAACACATCATTGAAATAATTACTGTTCTAATAAAGGAGAGAGACTCAAAGGAGTTCAAGTGCCTCTAGAAGTAGTTAAATTTATCATAATTTATACAGTAAAACACAAGTACATTAAAGAAATGAATTGTACACTAGCACAATAAACAAAGCAGTTGATGTAAAATGCTTCACGAACAACCTGAAACATTCAAGGGACATATTCAAAGGTATTTTTAAAAAATGAAAATTTCTCAACTGATTTTTTTAAAGAGGACACCATTTTCCATAGATAATAAATTTAAGAAGACTGGCGATGAGTCTAATAATTTCCTCACCTCTGTAGTTTACATTGCCATGTGGTGGTGGGATGGTCAGGCAATACGACTGCAGGCAATACATCAGACTACTGATGGTGTATAATGGTAGAATAACCTGACATTTACTGTTAACAACAAATGAAACAGTGAGATATTTTTGATTAGAACGCTGAGTATCGGTGCTCAGTGACGACGTCCCAAACTGTGGTCGACGCGTCCATTAGCGCGTGCTGTACAATATAATAACGTTAGCGTCGCATCACCGTCATTGTGACCATCATCACAACACATTAAACAGTTAAACGCGTTTGTTAATACTGTTTTCACAGCATTAACGTTCGCTCTGTGTGCTTAATTCCAATTACGGAATTAAAATTGGTTACGCCACGTGGTATCGCGCTGTCAGCCATATATGTTTCAACAGTTTAGTTTACATAAACCTATTGTTTCACTCGATATCCATTCATCACGAGGCCTGAAATCTTCAATTAAATAGCATATCACTGCTATCTGAAACGATCCGTTAATAGTTTCAAACTGAAATTACACGCCATTGTGACGACAGGAATGCGAAACACAAGACTGGCACATAATTGTGTGAATTTTAATTTCAGCAGGTACACTTTCCGCGTAGCGTACAGTAGGCAATGTGATTACACACATGTACGCCTATTCGATATTCGCTGCAGGCGATTCTGGCATTGTCCGAAATTTTTATTCGCGCCGTATTCTGTGAGAATTGTAAAACGCCCAAAACGCGTTTGTTTTTGGCAATATGAGTATTTAGTGGCGGTCTGGGAATTTAGACAGCACTGGCATAAATAATGATATATACGTTTATTTTTCTACAACAAAAGCGTTACATTTCGCTACTGCGCTTACGTTAGTTTGGTATTCGTCGTAATACGTAGAATTTATGGTAGATTTTAGAGTAAGCATTGTGGATCATGATTATTCAAACAGTATATAATCGAGTATTAATCGAGTATGTGGAACTTTCAATTAATCAAACAAAGTTCTAATTCTTGATAAGTACGTGAATCAAAGACGAATAAGTATGTACATGATTGAGTGTACGTTGTCTGTACGAGAAATACTAAATACAGTCCAAATTTAAAAAATGTTTTAAAGAAAGTTTCAACGGGAACAATGTTTAAAACACGGCCATATTACCCACCACGTGCTGCTTTTGTTGTAGAAATTCACTACCAAAACAGCGAATATAAATGTTATTATTCTTATCATTAGTTTTATCATAATAGACCAAGAAGCTCTTTACCTATTGGTTGCGGGCTGAATATAATATTTATCTTCTTTACACACCAGTACAGGCTTTGACCCCCTTGTCCTAAATTAATTTCTTGTCTTAGTTGGAATAGTTCAACTATATTAGGTTTACCCCTTTCCCAGATCTTCCCTAAATCTTATGTCTCTTCTATTCCAGCTTTTATATCTGTTTCTTTTTTTTTGTCACATGGGTATCCCTTCCAGTCTTTGTAAGTCTTTCATTTCAATTAATTGAATTTTACTTTTTGTGTCTCTTCACAAAGTCGAATTAGAATTGGTAAGTACAATTTTGTTGTATTATCAGGCATTCATACCAGTTTAACCTGAGCTAAAATTCACTGTCCGTACAATCACTTCATATGTCCGTGTTGTCTATACGATTCTCAAAGATAAGACAGAGTTTAACAATGGCGGGTGTCCGACATAAGTAATTTAACGATATCAACTGAGTCCAATTTTCTACTTCAATGGTCAAATAAAATTCACGGCTGTAAAAAGTAGGTTTACAATTATTAAAAGAATTGTATACTAATTATTTTATTAAACGTGCTTTTAGTTCGCCGTTTTTATTTAAAACCTAATACGGAAACGGCAACAGAGATTACGGAGAGACTGGGTTTAAAAGCAAAGAATTATGAGCACGAATGCCAATAAAACAGCTGTAATCTCACGGACTAAGTACAGAAAAACAATATGCATATGCAGAAGAAATTATTACTCATAGATTATTCAAATATGTCTTAATCTAATCCCAAATATGCAATTAAACTAGCATTTACATGTATAAAACATTACCAGTCCTCTTTTATAAAGGTAAAATATATAAAGGCGTTATTTGCATTGTTTTACAAAGCATACCCATGAATTCTACAGTCTTGAATGAAACTGGCGTTCATCGGGCGCTCCGGCCTGGTCAATGCTCACAAACGGGGGTGCAAGACACCCCGTGGTTAGCCCGTGCATCTTCTGTCTGTCTTTGGTCTCAATTTCCGCCATAGCGTCTGTATTGCTGCAATATCTATGCAGATATTGCAAGGGCAGCTTTGCAAGGGAATAAATATATTATAAAGCAGTATGGCATGGACTAGTGCAACGTTTGTGTGCAGTTGTATGTGTGCAGTTGTATCGTCTCCAAGACTGCGACTGTATTAAATCCTATAAAATAAATCCAATAGGGGAGACAAATCGTTTGTCACAGTACGGGGGGAGGGGGAGGGTATTGGCGGGGCGGCCGCAGACTCTGTTATATAAATTGCCCCTAACTTGTTTGCGGAAAGTCATATCTCAAGCGACACGCGGTCTAAATAAAATAAACTGTAGGAAACACAAATCTACATTTGCTTCTGCAGGTTTTACTATTGTCCGAATGCTGATTTATCGAAACTCTATTTTCCGTTGAACAAAACCGCGTTCTACACTATCTTATATATTTTATATTTTAATATATATTTGTTCTGAATACTTTACGTATCCCAATCAATGGGAAAATCTTTTGGATTATATTTCGTATCGCCAAAAATATTCTGAGATAAATAGTCCAAAAACGTGTAAAATTTCATCGTCTCTAATCTAATTTACGAAGTCTGCTGCGACTGTTAATCAAGTTTGAACAATAACATACCATGTGACATGCTTTCGAAAATCTCTTTGCAAACGAAAGCAACTGTTACACTTCTAACGCCAGTGATTAACAAAAGTAAACAACGTGAGAAGACTTTTTTATTTAATACTAATATGACGGTCGCACAGATCGCCGGGATGCACAGTGGAAACAGAATAACTGACACCAGATAAAGTCGCTAATTACAAATTTTATTAGAAGCAAACAACAGTTAGAAATCAACAAAGGCACTGTTATACAGTAACTCAGGTGAACGTTGTCCAACACACAACAATAAATGTCACCTTATTACAGTTTTGCACTGATTGACACAATAATCACTTTCCACTAAACCGCAACAATAACCACGAACCGCACTCGTAATATCACCAGGTCTAACAGAACTGCTTAGCCGCCTTTTGGCCCTCATGTATCAGCAGTTATAACAGCCGAGATATGGGAATGGTCTGTCACATTCCGGTGAGGCGCCTGGAACTCGCTAGAAACTGTGTCAGTGTCCGTAGAATGACCTCCAAACGTCTGGAATAGCTTCGTGCGTTGTCACGTGTTAAGGATTACGTAGGCAATTTTCTTATTTTTCAGCTCAACGTTGCAGTACTATTCGTGATATGTTACATTACATGGAATAACGTAGTATATTATTAAAATCTCACTTCTTCTGTAATAGAGTTAATAAAAGAAATATTTCAGTAAGTGATATCATTTTTAATTAGAACAATGTAATACTACTTTCGTTTTTAAGAAGAGAGAATTTCACCTAGTATAGAGTGCCAAGCTATGACTACTGAGTAAGGCCGTCATCTCAAATATCGTTTTCTGATGCGATTGTCGCCTCCTAGGTAGCATGTTGACTTGATTTTAATACACCTTAAATTTTCTGTATAAAAAAATGAAAAACTGTAATACCGCTGTTTTGAAAGTTTGAACTTTATCTAGAATATTGTGAAGGACTAGCTACAGGCAGTGACAGCTGAAAACTTCCAGTACTGCTTCAATAAGTGGTTCAACGTCCCACCAAGTGCGTGCGCGCGCGCGCGCGTGCGTGCGTGCGTGCGTGCGTGTGTGTGTGTGTGTGTGTGTGTGTGTGTGTGTGTGTGTGTGTGTGTGGTGTGTGTGTGTGTGTGTGTGTGTGTGTGTGTGTGTGTGTGTGTGTGTGTGTGTGTGTGTGTGTGTGTGTGTGTGTGTGTGTGTGTGTGTGTGTGTGTGTGTGTGTGTGTGTGTGTGTGTGTGTGTGTGTGTGTGTGTGTGTGTGTGTGTGTGTGTGTGTGTGTGTGTGTGTGTGTGTGTGTGTGTGTGTGTGTGTGTGTGTGTGTGTGTGTGTGTGTGTGTGTGTGTGTGTGTGTGTGTGTGTGTGTGTGTGTGTGTGTGTGTGTGTGTGTGTGTGTGTGTGTGTGTGTGTGTGTGTGTGTGTGTGTGTGTGTGTGTGTGTGTGTGTGTGTGTGTGTGTGTGTGTGTGTGTGTGTGTGGCTTTCCAAGGAAACTACTTCCAAGATAGTGTAAATTGTTTAGAAGTTAATTTTCCAGTATTTAATTTTGTATAATCGGTCTCATCACCATGTGAATATTGCTTTCCATAGTATCCCTAAAACTCTTGTACGCCTCAAGAAAATTCTCTCGATGTCCAGATTCGTGCTTCACTGACGACTTGAGTAAACATAAACGGAACACAACTAGGTATACTTGAAATGACATTGAAGAGACTCATTTTGACTAGATTTAAAATGCAGTTTGTTTGAACTCGATTTAATTATAAACTACTAAACTCGTTTAAAATTATTAAAGTTTATTTTGCTGTAACTGAGGATTTATCCACTTATGGTTGCTACAGAAATTCTGGAACAAAGTCTCTGCGCCGTAGAAGAAAATAAATCAATGGCATTTATAGAAATAAAAGTGTTTTCTGAAATCGTCTAGAACTTTCTATTCCGTCTACCGGGAAGCGATGACATGAGATGTTAAAAGAAGTAGCTCATGTATACCGCATATTAAATAGCCAAAGGATCGCCTACATGGTTATCTAAGGATGGATCGGCTGTGTAGAACCGCACTTGCTGCCCAAAGGAATAAAAGAATTTGAAATGAGAAGGGTAAGACCATGAGGATATCCTTACCCCTAACTGATAATATTTATTGTCACTCACTCGCTCAACAACTATTAATATGTTGTGATTTTCAGATAAGTTAGTGACTATCCGAGACTACAATGATTTGAACCATATTAAACGAAAGATTATGGATGTATTGAATTAGCCGTAAGACATAAGAAAACCGGAACGCCGAAGGACAGACATAATACGGGAAGACGCAGGCGCCGTAAAGCAGTGCAAAGAATATTAGTACTTAGGAGTAACACAAGAGAGGACATTCAAATGCAGATCCGTTTTATTAAGGAAAGTTATTAGATAAGCAAACTGAGACAATGACATCATAAAGCAAATTTACAATACAATGGTAATGTCCTACATTTCAGTGACATGGCTATTGGAAAATTACGTGGAAACGTATTAAGAGCAATCCAGACGGTTATTTGAGGAGCAATAGCGGGAAGGTCTCGAAGAGAAAGAACGGATAATAGAATTGGTAGAACAAGAGAATTATGGGAGCTCCATATTCAGTCGCATATGACATCAAGCAGCCGGTCTGGTAAGGGAAAATGTTCAATAAATGGGCTCACACACAGGAATGTTACTGGGCACCCCAAAGGCAGAAAGAGACTGAGCAGTCGAAACAAAATCTGGAGACAAGGCTCAAGTAGTTACGGTTCGACGAACCTTGGTACGAATGATCGAGAAAAATGTTGACTGGGGATGAGAAAAAAGTAAAAGAACATTGAAAATCGACTTATGATGAAGAGACCTGTAGGATTAAGCGGAACGTTTTACAACCTCGTGTAATGCTTAAATCGTAATAATCTTGACCGCGACCTCGACCGACTATATAGAGACATAGTCGGACGCCAGTAACACTTACAATGAGGCCTGGTGTTCTATGTGATCGTCTAGTGTTATTATTTCTTGTTTAAAGTAGAAACGCAAAACGAAAAGGAGGAAAAACGTGAGAGATGAGCGTGAGGAACTGAGAAACTAAAATAATCCCAATCGTGTAACGATACAAATACGTGTACTTGCCCACAACTGCTGAATAGTTTAAAAACTTTCCTTTTCCACGTACGCAGTTTATACCTTTAATTTATTCGGAGGAACTCCATACGAAAACCTCTATTCTCATATACATAACTTTATCTGATACGTTAAACTTTGGAAGGCATTTGCATGTCCGGATAACTCGCTTTGCTTTCTTTCCTTACGCTCTGCGCTGAAACAAAAAAGAAAATAAACAGAAGTCACGTGGTCCCGTCCCACCAACGGGACGTGAACGCAAAAACTTGGAACCATTTTCCATACTATTGTGTGGATTCTCCCCCAGCCGAGCGGTTGCTAAAAGCAAGGCTAATCACATTTACATAGAAACGTTTCCAGTAGTAGGCTAATGTAAAGCGCAACATTTCGTACTCGGATAGAAATCGTGTCAATGCTAGGTTTTCAGAACACTGCCATAATCTAATTTTCATTTCAATAGTAAAAGAAATATTAGAAATAACACTAGAAAGCCTACTACTACGCAAAGGCGATCACACACACACACACATACGAACACGAACAGAGAATTGATTCTACGAGGTAATCACGCTGATGTTAGAACAAAATAAAAAACGTTCACCATCTCATCATCGTCACTGACGTCATCACTATCACCGTCATAATCAATATCAACATCATTATCATTATAAACGTCACCATAGTTGTTGGCATTGTCAGCAGCATCGCAGTCATCACCATTAATATCTGTTTTAACCCTTATGTTCTGCGACCATAAGGTCTCCAAAAACGAAATTTTGAGGTCAAAAATATAATAAAATGAATAATAATATATTGCATATTAATATTGTAATAACATAATAATTATAGTAAAGTAATTATAATATAGTAACATTCCTCAAATCTATGTAGAATTATTGGACCAAGTTTTGGGGTTGCACCATCAATTCTAATGTAGCCATCATACAGCGATATCAATCAAAATTGCTACGACCTATCGTGGATGCCGCGTACTATGTGGCTAACTGCACCAAACATACAGACTTCCGTTTTTCCCATACGTCCGTGAAGTCAAGATTTTACTACCATCCTAGCCCGCTACCCAGCCCATGTCTAGACTCTGTAGTTAGCAGGAGATTAAGATGACTAGAGTCATCCGACCTTTAAGGACCACGAGGTGACATTGTGATGATCCTCATCACGCGATTTAGTTGTACATTTCATAAGTTTATACAGTAATCAGTAGATTAACTTAAGGAATGTATATTCCGATTCCTAATTTTATAAATGGTACTTTAATTTAAGTCCACCATCTCGACAAGACTTGTAGGTTCTGAGAGGCAATTTGGAAAAAAAAACATTAAACTGTAATGAACCCTTCAAAATTTAAACCCCTCGAAGGGAGGAAAATAAAGTGGCGAAATGTCTTGCTTGTTTGTTCAAACGTGGCTCAGACCCCTTGAACATTATATAACTAGAAGTCATAAACAACTGTAAATAAGATGAAGTAAGAGCAACAAATGTTTGTATAATTTCTTTAAATGCAAGTTTCAGGTGATTTTTGCTCCACCTGCAGGCATATGTCGAGTATAGCCAGCGAGTTCACCAGTGACGCTGACAAGGTCAACAACAGATTTAAACTTGGCCTAAAACCAGGAAAAACTAAGCGACCCAGAATGAAATTAATAATTTTAACATCTAAGAGTCAAAACTCGTACTATAACTATCCTCAGAATTATTATCTAAGGAAAGTGATTACCATTTATTCCATTTACAGCTTCATTTTTAATCATTCCCTTAAAGATCAATATTGTACTATTTGAGTTGTATATAAGCAATAAGCGTTGAATGTAAGCGCAATACAGAAAAACGTTGTAGGACTAAGATTTAAAAACACTTTTTTATATTTACTAAATACGAAAACATTGAGTTGGAAAATGTCTCATCTACGCCTGTCATTTACCCTTTGCCAGTAAAACTAAGGCTTCACAGAAAGCAAAGATAATCTGAAGACGAGTCTTGTACTTTTACTGTAACTAATATCCTAATTGAAAGAAACCGCTTAAGACAGAACAAAGAACATGGTCTTTTCGTACTAAGTAAGTTTTGAATAACGACGATCGCGAGTCTGTCAGCGAGTCTGGTTCAGTGAACCAGGCAGTTGGAATTGCGTGTCAGAATGTTTAACAGCGTGGCACATTAACAGTTAATAGCGTTCTTCTGTTAGGATAGGTCTAAGTACACCATGTAAAATATTAAGCTTCAGAGACCGCATGCAGCGTTTGCTCTAATCCCTAGAGTTTTAGTCGTGCATACGACATGTTGATGCCTACATGCGATTAAAGCTAAGCTTTGACGTTGGTGGTTGAAAAACAATCCTGCGTGGCATCCATCCAGAATAATTCACTTCATTACAGGCACACGATGTTGACTCTGATTGTGTAGGAATAACCTTCCTTCCCTTCAGACTACAGTCTATATTGGGCCCTGAGCTCCTCAAAACTTGTCCTCCAATAGTCTCGCTATCCCGCCAACTCTTTACTACCACAAGAGCTTCAGTGTCTCGTCAAACGTTGCCCTGCTAGCGGGTGCTTCGTCTTTCTCTTCTTCTGGTGTCTAGCGTCTGTCTCTTCATTATTCTCTTGGGTATTCCGCTGTTACTCATTCGCTCAATACGTCCCTCCCACCCGTGTTAGGAGTTTTAACCCGATGTATTCTATGACGCTGGGCTCTTTGTACAGTTGTAGATCGTAACTGAACGTGATGCGTCATCTAGCATTACCCCTAACGGCGAATAAATCGTTTCCTCAATACTCGGCGCTCAAGTATGCCAGGGATCCCTTCTGTTCCGTGTTTCGTTCCCATATGTTACGATAGGTCGTATTATCTTCTTCTATATCACAAATTTAGACTTTCGTTGAACTAGTTTGGACCCTCTGAAGGGTTTGAGTACATCTCATGGGTAATGTCATTTGCTCTGCTACCCAGACTGTTAAAATATCTGATAGCCCGTAGCTGTACCCTAAGGTTTGGTATAAACCCTCTACAAATGATGCAAGTACAATGATTTAATTACTTCATATAATGGACACTTATAAAGTAAAACACAATTACTGGATACTTACTTTTATGAATAAAACAATAATAATTATCACATCTCCGAACGTAAAATTGTAAGGAACATTTATTATCAACTGCATCAAGCGTATACGGCTGGACGGTTTGTGAAAATCGGATGATCAGATTGTGTTGGTCACGTTGGAAGAATGGATGACTTTCAAGAAACTGTTGAATATCAGGCCGAAAAAGAAGTCGAATCTAAAAAGACAAAGAAAAGACGGCTAGAGGATGATATAGGATTTCAGGGTAGTAAGAATAAAAGGCTGGTGAAGGCTATGTTGTGAAACCACAGAATAGAGGAAGTCGTTGAGAAGTCGAGATATAGGCTAAGTAGATGTTAGTGTAATGTAGAATACCACATTCCTTTGTAGGATCGGAATGATGTAAGGGTCCGCTGTCAGCTCGAGTTTCACGGCAGACTATGACGGGAAGCCATTACTGTTCAAAATAGAAAGTCTCTCCAGCTTGAGTACTTTTTAGATCCTTATTATGCCAAGTACTCACATGTATCCGTAAGTTATCTTTTTCATTGGCTGAGTTCTGCAGCCTGATAAATATATATATATATCGATTGTTCGCTCCTGATAGGGATCAATTTGGGTGTCAACAAATTTTTCTTAATTTTTACCTGTAGAACATGTCCTGAGTGTACTTGGTTATTTCACGAGCGCGGTGTAAGTGTAAGTTCGTAAATTAATGTGTATTCTGGGAATTAATTTTATCTCGAAATTAATTTCATTTTTGCAAAACTAGAAATCCAGAAATTGAATTAAAACAACTAGTAAAGTCGTGTGTGTTGACCAGCGATTTTAGAAAGTCGTCGCTGGTCATCATGATAACAATTATATAATCGTAGACTTTATATAAACCTAACGACGTTCCGATAATGACCTGGTAGATTTTTTGTAGGTATATTTTTAATTAATATTTATTAAAATAGTGTTACCTAATTTTCACTGGGAAAGTAAATCATAAAACCAAGAAAACATTTTGCTCTGCCATGTCACCACCTATGGCTCTGAAACTTGTGAGGTAAATCAAAGAAACTTCCGAAGGCTCCAAGCATCCAAAATAGACTTCTAGAGAAAGTCTTGCGGGGGTGTCCGTTGGGTGTGTTAAACATGAGGATATCAGGAGACAGATTTGTGTAGACAAAACAATTTTAGACTCTATATGGGTGAACCGCCTCGAAAGATATGGTTATGTGAAACAAATGCCTAACCATCGTTGGCCCAAAACGTAGAGGATAGAAACAAAATAGGCCAAAAAGATCACGAAAGGAAGTCATTTATGATGATTTATAGAAACGAAGCTAGAAACGAGGAGGCTGGGATGACCGAAACCTCTGACGTGCAGGATGCGAGAGACAGCAGCTGGACACACATTGGGTGAATGAATTTACTAAACCCAGTGGTATTGGGGACTTATGTCCACAAGTTATTTATTAAGTATTAACTTAATGATTATTGTGATTATATTGATGATTTACTGTGAATAATGCGCAATGAGTAAATATATTTTCGTAGAAGAGAGTTGGAATGAGTATGACTTGGATAATGTGATTACTAAACAAAGTGACTTATCTCTCTATGGCGTTTACATCTTAGAGAACGTCGTCCATTTAAAATAATATATTAAGTAATCTATATTAATATTGAAGTAAACGTTAATATTTAATTAGTAGTAAGCGTTAAGGTAAACACATACACAAGTATATAATATGTAGGAATATATTTCCTTCCTATTACCAATACCGACACAATAATATTAAAAAGTATTTGAATAATTTTTTTCAACATAATATTTTACTGATTCTCCTAAAGTAACATGCGTAAATCTTCTACAAATAATATAGCTCTTTAATGTATCCAAGTGTAATAATATTTTGCCCTCTCTCAGTAACAGTGCAATTGTGAAAACCTACACCCATACAAGGCCCTAAAACAAAAGCAAAACCACAACAGGTTACTAACTGTATCTGGCACAGAGCGCTATTCTGTCTATTTAAACTCTCTGTATTTTAACACAATAGAATTAAATTATTCCACTGTCAGGCCAAAGGAAACAAAACAATGGGACCTCGCAGACAATAGGTGGCAATCTCAGAAATGTACGAGTGTTATTGAATCGGTAGACCTATTATGAAAATCTCAGCGGCATCCCTACACGCGCACGCGAGCAAACGACGTAAAAGACTTCACGTCTTGAATGTGAAACTTGGTAAAGCCATTTATCTCGTTGAGTCAAGATATTTAGGAAACATACTTCGTAATTTCAAACGTGTAGTTAATATGTGTGTAAAATATTAACGGAATCGTGTACAATAAGATGAAGAGAATGAGGTTTACGGTAGAACAATCACAATGTTACTTTCAGAGCCATAAACTTAATCCGCATTTACACATTACCTTTCGTAATCAACTCCAAGGTTTGAAACTATTTCTGATTTGAAATGTTTTGCTGGCTTCTGTAGCAACTATCAAACTTACCGTTAAACTAGCCTTAAAGTGAGTTTTTATTGCCCTGATACGTCGTTTACGACTTCGTCTAAAGTACTCTTAGTACTTTATACCTTCTAGATTCTTCGCATTGAAAATTTGAAATGACAATCCTAAAGGAAAGGCAACCGTTCCGCGGAGTACACGACAGCTTGAAGCATGAGCTCAGCAAAAGGGAATATATATCACTAATTAGGGAAGGTATCATTAATTAATACTTTATTCTTCTAGTCTGAATATACACATCGTAGTCTTTACTGCAGTAATATTTTTGTCTATGAAAATTTTCTGTTTTCACAACGGTAAATTAGCGCAACAAAAACTATGATATATTCACACTAGAAGATAAAGAACTCACTCATTTCTGGTTTGTTCCACTTTCCCACTGTTGGTCCTGACGCCAAGTATCCGGTCTCGTCTTGCGGGGTACACGGCGTACCTTGTTCGGCGGCGAGATTTACGTCGGCACCACGAAGCGCAGCGTCCGTACCCGCGTTGGTGAACACAGCCGCTGTTGTCGTCTGAGGCGGCCGGAGAAACCTGCGGTGGCCGAACACGTACTCGCTAACGCTGACTAAGCTCCTGTCCTCGGTGAGTGCGTATTTCCCTCACTTGGATATGTAGTTTGTTGCATGCTGCAGTCGCAATGAATCGGCGTGACGTCAGAGCTGTAGAGATGTGCGTGCAACACTTCATCTTAAGTTTATAAGTTCCGAGCTGTCGGAAAGAGCTCCTACCTTGTGGTCTGGTCCAGAACGGAATATTTTACTTAAATTTAGTGGCCGCTCGTACTACGACGGCATGCTTGTACTAGGCCGTTCTAGTACAGTATTTGCTGAGACTGTTTCCAAGAATCACCTGGTCGTGGACGGTACTTGCCAAGGCCGGCTATAGGGGGGTTCTTGCCGTTCCGACATAAAAACTACGTGCAGGACGCCGCACGGTGTCATCCAAGAAGCGGACATCTTGTCTACTTCACAAAATACGAGAAGGGAACAGATAGGGGGCTTTGGCCGCTAGACGAAGTCCCCTATCGAGAACGCTTTGCAGTTTTCTTTTATAAACAGCGACAAGGCAACCCCTGACGGGAGCGGCATAGGTGATGATCGGCAACAGATACGCGTTGATGATCAACTTACCTAGTTTGCGGGTCATAGCGTTGTTAACAAGTATCGGAAACAGAGACGCCAGAAATACGACGTGGAGAATGCCTGTCTTTCATAAGGTTTGGCTTCTGTGTTAGCGAGCCTATCGGGTTGTGCTTACTTCTGGTTGGGTGGTGGTGGTTTGCTGCTACATCGTGCAAACTCTATGAAGTTTATATACAGAAGATCATTTTGGGGACCACTCAGCCTTGGCCACAGTAATGCGATGTACTAAAGGGCACCTCCTCAATGCGTTTAGGTCCTTTGACACTGAATATGGCCTCCGGAGGCGAGGTCGAAACGTATGTAGAAGAAAATGGAAGACCACGGCCTTACAGATCGGATAATAGTTTTAGCAATGACGACGCTGGCCGTACAATTGTAAGGTGAGGACTGAGGCGACCATATGCCAATTCAAAATCTTTTTCAAGAGTTTAAGAAATTCTAATTTAACATAATTTTTAACCATAGAGGAGATTTTGTAATGTAGATTATTAATATTACATGAGTGTTATTAATGATAATTCTAATAAATTATAATGCTGCTGATAGTTTTAATGCAGGTATAGTTTTATTCTGTTATCTCGAAAAGAAGCAGCTTATGCAATTTTTATTTTATACTGCTTAAACGCATAAATAACATACATCCGACTTACGTTTTGTGGTTTCGTTTGCAGCATCACGTTCCATGCTGCCGTTTCATAAATCCGATGTGAATGGCCACTTAGTTATTTCCATTATACTTTCGGTTTTAGTCAAGTTAAATTCACATATTCAATACATTACGCTTTTTTACCACGCATAAACTTCCGTTACCATGCGACAGATCTCAGGATGTATCCTACCATTCTCTATTCTTCTGACTGTCTACTTTCGCTTGGATAAAACTTTCAATATCGTTTCTTTGGGAAAATTTCAACAGTTTGTTGTTTCAAATATTTTCGTAATTTTTTGTGATTAGTTACAGAAAATTTTTAATTTCGTGTGTACGTTTGTTTGTGTGATTAGTTTGTGACTTAACGTGAAAAAGTTATTTTTATAATAATATATGATGCAGAGAAATTTAGCAGTATTTCAATCAATTTACGTAGATTTACGATGTCTCCAATTATTTTATGTAGAAATACATGGTAGATTAGAGAACATAACGATGTCATATGAGATGTAATGGCAATACGTTTGGATACTGAAGACGGCATGCAAGCCAAACTATTGCCTGTAATAATGAGACTTAAGTCTTATGCCAGAAGACAGAGGTGACCTATTCAAGTATGGAATTGGAATACTCGGATCAATGGTGAGAGAGAGGAAGGCGAGAAAGACCATGGATGGACAGAGTTAATGATGTGATAACAATTAGCAGACTTTGGTAACTTCTTAACAGATTAATGTATTTCGTCAGAATTATTGCATTATATGTGAAACAGACATTGCGTTAAGTGACAGTTGCCGTGTCTTTTACCGTCTCTGGTTTCATTCAGTTTCATCTCTATTCAGATAGTTATCCACGTAACGTATGGTATCTTTTAATTGAGTATTTGTTTTTCCCGTATAAAAGTAATTTTTAATGGCAAACGCAGTCCTTCAGTAGGTACGCAGTGTCACAGTTTATTATCGTAACATCTACGCGTGCAACCGGTCCAGGTTGTCTACGTTGCTGTTTATTAATATAACAGCCGAGCGTGCAACACGGCCCCGAGGGAGTTACGTTACGTAAGCCCGTAATTCTGTTCCGTGCAATTTGTTTCAAACACTTTGTTCATAATTTATTTATACATTTTTTCTCTTGGAACGCTCCGTTTTCTTTTCCATAAAGAATTAATGTCATCGTTTCCTTTACTTCTCCGGAATGCGTACGAACATTATTGTGCTTTTCAAGTTGTTAAAATTACTTTTCAACACATTTTGTGTAACTGTAAAGATTCTTCGTGAAAACAAATAAAATATAGGTTCCTGTAAGCAAAGCTTGAGTTACACAATCAAAATGTTAATGAATCGATAAGAAGAGTTAAAGTCACAAAGTAAAAATTAAAACAAAGATTAAATATTACTCACATCAACACGCACGCAAGTTACCGTATTATAATTGAATTGCATTAAGGTTATCGTCAACAGTTTATCGGCATAAATGTTGTCAGATTCATCATTCTCAGATTACATTGTCAATATCTGAACACAGGCTCTCCTTGATTCTATCCCGTTACTCCTGCCTCCTGGATTCCAAAATTTTCATTTTCTTATTATCATCGTACCAACTTGTCAGAGATATTCATTTATCGCTGTAGCGTTCTACCCAAGTCTCCGATCAATTATTATCTTTTCCTGCGCATCCTTGGTTAATCTTCAGATATTACAGGCCATTTTAATTAAGGTAGCGTAGTTAGTGGGCCAAAGACTTTCGTTCTCCCTTCAAAACATCGACTTGAGTAGAAGTCGGCATTTGTTCAACATATCGAAGAACTATTTCTAGAGATCCTTCCTGGGGTATGAGAAACTTTCCTTTCATCATCGGCTTCATACTCCCTTTCATTATCCCCTGGATTATTCATCACTGCTTCAATAATTTCATCGTCCGTTTCTTTTTCTTCATTTTAGTCTTTGTATAACTAACTATTCGATTATCTCATGTTCCTCAGCTATGTGTCGGTTAGCATTATGTTTTTGTCTACTACTGTTATTCCAGCATTGATCGTTTTATTCCTGGTTTCCTTAAAATTATTTTCAGATGCCTTTTTAATGAGTACTGTACACTGTACGAGCGTAACTGGAGTGCACATCATTTATATATTATTCTGACTTTAAAGACTTTAAACTGTTCCTTAAGTCGTTTTAAGATTACAATAAACTCATGATTATCTGCGGAGTATTGGATGGCGCGATCGCAGTCAATTCCAAGGATAATCCACAATGTTTAAAAAAAAGGACAGAAAGTAATGAAAATTGTTTATTTAAAATAAGGCAATACATTTAAACCACATTAAGACGCTCATCAAGGGACCTCGTGGAAACTGAGTAGTAACCGTGATATTACCAAGGAGCAATATATAAGGTAAAGGTCCCTAAATTGTACCACTTTTACTAAATTTCGTATATTTCTTGAATTCATTATCTGGGAACGTTTTAAAGCTTTCAGCAACACAGAGTGCTCGTTTTGCGAAATTATTACTAACCGCAAAATGTTATTCAGCGAACTAAACAATTTTTTTTTAAGAAAAAATAAAACTATGTAAAGTGGTACAATTTAGGAAACCGTTCTCTAAATTGTACCACCCTTCTCTTAAATTGTACCAGAGAAAAAAAATAATTTGATGTCCAGAATAATAGTTATTTGTTAAGTGTTTTTAATTCTTATTAATTATCTGAATCCGCGGCCACTGCGCTTAACAAGAAAACCTCAAAAACATTTTTTTTTAAGGGAAAATTTTAAAAAATTTCACAATATTTTAATTATTCTTAATTTATTTAGGTTAAAACGTACAGCAGGCTGCATTGAAATATAAACATGTTATTTGACCTAAGAATATAAAAACTTTGTGTGTGTGTGTGTGTGTGTGTGTGTGTGTGTGTGTGTGTGTGTGTGTGTGTGTGTGAATTTTTAACTTATTTAAATTAATAATTATAGTAAATTTATATTTCAATAAACAAATATTAAATTTAAACAGATAGCACAAAAATATTTAAAACATTATTCGCAGAAAAACAAAACATATTTAACAAATATAGAATTACATAAGACTCTTATTATAGTAACATATTACACACAATTTTCACAATAAAAAGTCTTCTTTCTGTTGCTTAAACTGGCACACTTCGTGTGAAGCCAAACTTTATACCGAAGACACTGAATCATTTCTTCATTCCTTTCTTCGGCACATAAACGACAGAACCAGTTCTCTTGCACTGTTTCCTCAGAGTCCTGAAAGATTTGGCGTTTTGTTGTTTTTTAGAAGATTTTGAAGAGTTTGGTGGTCGAACTTTTTTTGAAAACTATTCCTCTAGATCATTTTTGTAGGGGGTGCTTGTATTTCTAAGGAAGGGGCAGGCTTTCTGGATTGTTTTCTCTTTCTTCCAAAAAGCCCGAGTACATCCAAGAAGGTTGGATTCCATAAACAAAATGTGTTCAACTAATTCTTTTTCTATTTCTGAAGGAAGGTCTACTGGTCGTCCAAAGGTTTTTAAATTTCCGCATGCAATTTTGTTCTTACCCTCCAATCTTCGTTTCAGCGTTGGTTTTGGAACACCGTACCTCCTACAGATTTCTATTTCAGCGTCTCCGTTTCTAAATGAATCAATAGCCCGATCCATATTGTAGCGTGACAGATGTATGCATAATATTGAATGGCAATTGATCATTAGAATAATGAAGTTATAATATTTAAATTTGGAAGAAAGCATTAAGTTTAATATAAATAGATTAATTCATAGCAACTGTGGAAAGAAATCATTATTATAAAGAAAATACAAGTTAAAATAAAAAGAGTTACTAGTGATGAGTCATCCAAAACCAGTCTCATAACCAAAGGTTTTCAAGGTATAACCCAGGAAGGTAAAATAGTAAATAACAAACCAGTACACAATATGACCAAACCCACAACGAGGGAGAATAAATAAAAGAGAAACCCTAAAATAAGCCAAGATCAACCAATACAGGTTGTGTATTTCTGAATTAAAGAAGAAAATGGAGAAGATCACAAGAAACCTGATGGCATCAAGAACAGATGGAGAAGATACCAGTCCCAGAAGGCAGGAGAAAAGAAGACTGAAGAAAGAAGAAGAGGGCAGCATCCTGAAGAAGACGTCATGCTCTTATAAAAGACACCCAAATCCCTATATCCCCAAAATAAATATCTAAAAATAAAAGTATAACGAAATAAAAACCACATGTATACAAATTTAAGAGAGAGGAGTGTATAAAGTAAAAGTTTCCTGTGAACTAAGATGAAACAATAATATAGTACCCATGGAACAAATCTCCATTGAAAAAACGCTAACCAATTTATTATGTTAATAAGACTATACGACCATTTAGCATTAACATAATATATAAGTGAAAGTGAACCAGTGATAGTTTTGGGTATTATAAAAAATGAACCTTGTGTTTCATTCTTGGCAATCACAAACATTGGATGCAATGAAATATGCATTTTTCAATGACTTAAAATGTGTACGGTGACAATATGTTGTTCATAAGACATGAATCTGTTTAAAATAACATTTTTGTTTTACATGAAAAAAGAAAAACAGATTTCATAGTGCTTTTTGAACGGTTCATACTATTTATTTGTTAATGACAGGGTACAATTCCCCAAAGACAAGGTATAAAAGACTGTATAAAAACTGTAGAATCCTACTTATAATAATAGTTAGAAATAAGAATATAGATATAAGGTTTTAATGTATATAGTACAAGAATGTGTAAAAATGTTTTAGATATAAGGTCATTTGTTTGGGTCTGAAACAACTAACATCAGAACTATAAAAATAGTTACCACTTGTAAATAGTAGAGAGTAATTAAGATGTTAGTTAGTAAAAAACCTTTGTTGTAAACCATATTTCCATGTTTAGAAATAAGGATTGTGTTGCAAAATGTCTGACTTGAAGACAACCATTTATTAAAAAAAAAATATTCTTTATTTGTTTTAACTATTGTTTGTATTGTGGCCAATACTAGTTGTTTTTGTGTAATTTGAAAGCATGTTTAATTTATAATACTATTTGTAAAAGTCAGAGAGGGTATCACACATCATATATTGTTTGTAAATTATTTTGTAAGAAAAATTGTTAAAAAATCATAGGCCAAAAGAATGGAAACCAAACTTCATCAAAACAGAGAAATTGCTCATTTAAATGCAAATAAACAAAAGGGGTTTAGACAAAATAAACTTGAGATCATGCCATATAATTGCACATACCATTTAGAGAGATTTTAATAAATTATATTCAGAATTATAAATAAAAATAAAATGACTAAACTCAGAAATTTAGACATGGGAGTCATATATTTCAGAATAATGTTTCAGAATACAACTAATTCAATTAATTACCAGAAAATAAGGGAATAGGAACCTTTTAATACAATATAGGATTATTAATATTAAATATAACTGATAAAATGGCTGAATTTATATAATGACAGGAAGTAAATTTTGATGTTTTGACTCTTCACAGTATACCAAACTGAAAGTGAAATTACTATTTTTTTTTGGACAGAAAACACTATAAAATGGCATTATTTAATCTGAAAATAACCAGAATGAACTGAAAGATTAATTTAAATCAAATCTAGTGAATAAAATTGACAAATAACCAAAGTATAGGCATTCATATAGTGAAAATGTAAAAGTGCATACAGGATGTGAAAAATATTTGAACAATGTTAAGGATAATATTATATGGGCTAAGAGTTTAATTGAAACTGAAGGAAACAGTTAGTTAATTATTGGTAGTTGAACGGTTAACATGACATACCTTTGAAAACGTGAATAACCTAACCTATAATCGTCATACAAAGCGAGTGTATAGTGAGTTATTGTGAAATCGCGAGTGACTTGTAAAATACTTCTGAAACTATCATATTATAACAGAAACGATCAAGTAACACTCCATAACACAGAACAATATAAATCTACTCCGAAAAACACCATAAAACACTAGAAAACTGTATAATACATTAAACCAAATTAGTGACGGAATCGGAGAAAGTGTTTGAACTAATAATTATACAGATACACTAAATACAACCCAGAATCACTACACCAGTCACTACACAACATATAACAAGAGATTTGCGGACACGAGAACAGAAATATTGCGTCAAAATACATTATTTGGAATGCAGCAGCAACGAGCAACATTTTCATCGACTTGACGGCAGCCATCTTTCTTTGACAAACCCAGTGCCTCTTCTTGGTTCATCACAGCTGTTTGGTGAAAACAATTATTATATTTACAATTTATTATTCAATGTCTGTGTTTATTAATAACTATTAATTTGATTGTAACGTTATACTTTTTAAATATAAGCCCGATTTCTCTGACTTTGGTAATAACTGGCTGTTTAAAGAACCCTATATAATTTTTATAATATATACTTGTAACTTTTTTCGATATCCTGAGAATCGATACTAATCGATAAGAGTCAATATTGCTGTTACTTAATAAAACATTAATACTTTTCAATACTTAATAGTTCTTTATTTCTTCAATAATACTAATTACCAATAATATAATTCTAATTGATAATCTACAAGGACTTTACCACCCGTAAGTGAAGATAACCTAAAAAATAGAAAGGTAAACAAATATCGATTGGTTTACAGACAGTCTTATGAGTGGTGATAGATTATTTAAATTATACTAAAACTTTAATAAAAATTTTCAGAAGAGCATTACACTGTTTAAAACTTCACAGCCCTATATTAATTAATTGATCCTAATTAATTAATTAATAAAATTAAAATTTTTTTTTTATTATTTTTTTTTTATAAACATAATTTTTTTTTTAATTTTCTTCAAAACAATAATTTTTGTTTTGAAACTTTCGGTGAAGCTGAGCATATATATTTCTTCATCAACTTTACGCTACTCGACCGGTCTTGCTACCATTGGGACTCGACCAGCTGGGAAACTTAAGGAAGTGTTTCAGGCCAGTAAGACGTCGAGAGCCACACCAATTAAACATATTACATTGGACTTGATTACATCGGAGTCACATACTCCATAATAGCTATATCATCAACACACATATATATTTATTTAATTTGTATTTTATTACAATATCCTCCTCCGACCAAAGTCCATACTCGGTTTTTGGCATCTGCATTAAAGATACAGCTATGATTAGAATTTAAATAATTTATAAAACGGATTTAGAGAGTATGTTTAGACTTATATACAAAAGATGATATTTAAGGACGAAAAAGTGACACGAAATCTTTATGTCCTTCATATGCTCATTAAAAATAAAAGATTTACTACAAAAAGAATTTAAAAATTTAGTTGAAAACAAAATGACTTGACTTTAAACAACGTTGTATGTTAACCCACTTTAAGAAAATATTTACAGTAAGGTGACAGTATTAGATTTTTGAGTCTAATTAATATCCCTTTACTTCTGTATTTTCTAGGGAAATAAAAAACACTAGGTATACTTATAGATGAATTACTGTAAACTAAAATATCTACAGCAATTATAAGTATTTATTTTTCTGAGAAAATATATTTAGTATCATGATCTTAAATTGGACCGGTACTATTTATGAGAATGTTAGTGGTACAATTTAGGAGAAAGTCAGTGGTACAATTTAGGAGACGTAGCCATCTTGGACGCCACTAATTTTCTTTCCACAGTGAAGTAACTATTTCTTAAAACAAACATGGTGTATTACTGGCAATCAAGTACAGAATCTCTGACTATATATTAATAAGTAATTACACATACCTTTTGTTCTGTAGAATCTTAAGTTTCCTTGACGAAAATTAGATGTCGAGTAGTCAAAACATAAAAACATTCACAGCAGACGAACAAGACCTCGTTGACTGACGCTGATGCGGAAGGTGAGCAAGAACACTATAGTACGCATTCTAGCCACTTGGCCGCGCCAAATAACACACCGTTGTCGAAATATCGTAACGGTACAATTTAGGAGCCGGTACAAATTAGGAGCCTTTCCCCTACATACTGAAACTGTGTAACTAATAATCACATTTTGTATACAGTTTACATACAGTTTACATACTTATTCACGCGAACTGACATTTTATCAGAAGAAGGTGAACTGATAAATAGTAACTTGAAAGACATGTTTGAATTGGTATCCAAGTCACTTATTGAAAAATCTATATACTATTTACCGTATTTCTTCCGTCGTGTGACTTCGTGTTGCGTTCGATTGATTTACGCGTTTCGAAACATATGTTTCGTCTTCAGAAATAAAAATCACTCTTAGTGAGGTCGTTAAATATTAAAATATTGACTGGAGTGTCCGATCGGTCCGACTAGAGTGCGCACTTATGTATCGCGGATATGTGTGTAATTGTTTTTCAATATTTTCAATTTTAATATTTAACGACCTCGCTAAGAGTGATTTTTATTTCTGAAGACGAAACATATGTTTCGAAACGCGTAAATCAATCGAACGCAACACGAAGTCACACGACGGAAGAAATACGATAAATATTACACAGATTTTGATAAATTGTCCTATGTTTATCATCGGCGTATCATCTACACTGAGTATTCTGAACTTACTACATATATACGCACAAAAGGTATATAGGCCTATAAACATTCCAAGTATACGTCTCCCTCTATTCTTTATGCAACAAGGATTAGATTCAGGAATAAATTGCCGCAAACTTATGAATTGAAAAATGTCAGAAAAATACATGACAGTGAAGTCACTGCTGACCTGTCGGGAAACATCACAGGTGGCGGTCAACGTCACTATCCAATTTTTCACGTCCGTTAAGTAAACTAGTAGAGTACAACGACTTCAATTATACCGCGTAAACATAAAGGTAGACATACTGAGAAAACTAAATGTTCCCAGTAAATGTTCCCGCAGCTGCGGTAAAGTACATACACGCAGTAGAATATGGTAGCCCCTGCCGAGCGACAAACAATACTGCATCTGTCGGTGAATGATGACTCATTCCGCCCCTCGGACATACCTTTACATAAATTACATAATTTGAATACAATATTGTTAACGGTAGTTAATAAAATAGTGTATTAAGATTAGTGGAACAAAAGCTTTATTATTCAGCTGAAATTTATTTCTCCTTATTACAAAAAAATCCACGAGTTTCCACGGATAATCGGGAGTTAACTGTAATTTGTTTTTCTTTTCTTAACTATAACTTCCGTACTTCCCAGTAGTGTCTTGAATTATATTTAACTTTGAATTAGAAGCGTTAACGTGGTATTTACTTGCAAACTCCGCGTTGAAATAATAAAAAATGTACCCACCTCATATTTCAGAACAAAATTTTAAAAGCCACGTGGATGCTTTCAATCAATACTTTTTGTTCTTTCTTACAGTCCATACGTTTTAACAGTTCAAATCACTATCCTCTGGCCGGTATTCAGTTTAGAAGAATATCACTGTTACATCTTTCCTAAGTACCCAAGTAGGCCTTACATAACAATCGTGCTTGAAGATGTAATAAATATCCTACAATTGTCATAGATATTAGCTGACTAATTAATATTTTGTCAATGAAAAATACACAAAAATTTTACGTACAATTGATAAATGCCTAAAACTACTACATCGCTTTTTTTCTGTAAAGTGAATAGTTAGAATGAAATTGGTTGATAACATTGTTTGAATTAAATAACTAGGTCTATATACTTGCTGTGCACATGGGACTTCACCTTGCTCTAAACGCGTAACGCTAAACACGATTACCATTAAGGTCGTTCTCAAGTGTTTCCTTTCCCACATGGGAGAGACAACAGCTGGAGTACAGACCACAGAATCGACCCTATAACCACAGACGCAGTACAATCTGAGTACGGACAGATTTGTCAGGAGTGCAACTCAGGAACAAATGAATTAAAGCGGACTGTAGGGGGACACGGGAGAGCGGTGGAGTTTGTGCATCCGTTCCACCTCAACGACTCTGAACTCTGTACAACAAATGCAATCTTGGGAAACAAATCATTCGTAGCATTGCATTCAGTATTGACTGTGTTATATAAATTGGCTGTAACTTTGTTTGTGACTCCATCGTGTCTGCGGCAAGTCCTGTCTACAGCTGCCCGCTGTGTCAGCGAGAACTGGATTATAAATCGACGTCGCGACATTCCACAGTCCTATAATTTTAGTATGAAAATTTACTTCCGGTCTTCGTATCACTTTTAGTTTAGTCCCTAAAGATTGTAACGTCACTGCCATCACGAACTAAAGGAAAGTTACGCCAGGTTGCCTCAATAATATAAACATGTCCTGGATAGATTATCTGATCAGAGACAGTTCTCATAATTATGAGCAATTATAATTGAACAAATACGATGTTTCGGTCACTATAATCAGTTATCTGTCGTCCTACAAGAAACATTAAACTAGCTTCTACTAAAACGTAAAACACATAAAAATCCGCGAATATTACATTGTCAAATCAAGAATTGACTAACGTGTCCCCTGACCTGCAGAATTCCTCTCTACTTTGAATTAAGTACATTTATTATTATCCTACATAAATTTTTATTTAGGTAATTTTTGATTATGTTAACAATTTTTAAATCCTGATGTATGTAGTAGTATTTCTTTAGTACATTATTCCTTTGTAAATAACTCATTGAGTTTCCTGCAGGTCTCCCATGTAATATCCTCAAATAAATGCAATGCAAGTAGGGTTATTTTCACCTGACGTACTTTTCACAGAAATTATTCTGTATCTTTAGAGGTTTTTTGAATTGTAATTGTACGTTCCGCTTACAATATAGTTAACTCATTTATAATATGAACTATAGTTAACATTTATAGTTAAATTATGTTATATTTCTTCAGTAATATAACAATTGTACTTTGCACAGTCACAGAATAAATTTTAAACATTTGAAACACATTCTCACTTAGGCTACAATTCCTTCTACCCTGCTGGATTTTCACAATTTTCTCAAATTTTTAATTTCTTTTTGGGCTTTGGGCTTGTACACAAAATTTTAATATTACCAAAATGTAACATAACTACGCACAACATAATCTAACTACATTCGTGTATTAGTTAAAATTCTATTTAATTTGATACCCCGCATGAATTTTTGCGATTTTATCGAAATTGTTGCCCACCCAATCAAAGCCCTGTCGTCCAAACCTGACATTTTCAAAAAGAAACACCATATTGAGATTGAGGCTAATATTTCGTTAATTTGATACTCTACATAAGCTTTTTGCGGGGTTTTCACAATTTTGGCCTCCTCACGTTTTCGCCTTCCGCGCCCTTTTCTTGGAGTGATAAATCTCAAAACAACAGAATTCTTAGTGGGCACGCATGCCAAGCTTTACGGAAACCGGTTGATAGGATTACAATTTATCGTAAGACATACCCCAAATAGGTAGACAGACAATGCCAAACGATCGGGTTACAACTGAGACTGGCTTCGCTCGTCAAACATCAATCCCCCACCAAAGAAAAGCATTGACAAATATTAAAATAACAATACTAAATAAATCGAAGTTTTAAAAATTCACAAAACTAACTCTTGATTGTCAACCAA
Source organism: Magicicada septendecula (assembly GCA_034769895.1). NCBI lineage: Eukaryota > Metazoa > Arthropoda > Insecta > Hemiptera > Cicadidae > Magicicada > Magicicada septendecula. The sequence goes on from CM068373.1 coordinate 460,731,083, forward strand.
GCAGAATACATAAGATCGAAAAATCTTAAAAATTTAATACCTTGCAATTAGTGGCTTTTACACCAAAAAAAATACACAAAAAAACAGAGGTTTTTACGAATTTTCGGCAGATCCTCAGGCTCCTGATCCTTCTACTACAAAACTAGCTACGACTACTCCACATTCCATCCACAAACATTGAATGGAAGGAGTCATTAGCATTCTCCAAAACATTCTCAGGGGTCATTAGCCTGAGAATGACAGAGATGTACCTGTAAAAAAGTCACAGATACCCTTTCGGAAAAGAAAGCGGAAATCAACAGAGAACCTAACCCAAGAAACCAGTAGATCTACACTATACTACACATACGAGAATCTAAGAAATCTAAGATAAAATACTTACTGTTGCAGAAGAATTCTCCTGTTATTATTATGACGAATTATTGTGATTGTTATTATTATTATTATTATTATTATTATTATTATTATTATTATTATTATTACTATTATTACCGGTATTATTATTACTATTATTACCGGTATTATTTTTATTATTATTACAATTATTTACTCTGCGTCTGTGTGTGTAAGGTGTAAGTGTGTGAGTGTGTGCGTGTGTTTACGCTCACGTTATTCTTCTATGCTATTTAGCAAATACACTTTGAAAAGAATACAATTTATTAAAATAAACCATACAGTTTCTCGGTAGTTTAAACTAAGATAATACGAGGCACGTCCAGAAAGTAAGAATACAACACTTGTTAAAAATCGAAAAATGAATATATTTTAATGAAATTTACAGGGTATGTGCCAAAATATGTTATCATTTCTCCACACAATCGCCGTTGAGGTCAATGCACTTTTGAAGCCTGGGCACCAGCTTTTATATACCCTCGTCGTATACCTTCCGCTCCACCTCCTTAAGCCACTTTTCACAGTCTCCAGTCTCCTCATCGTCCGAAAATCGCTGTCCACCCAAGAACTCCTTCAATTTGGTGAAAAGATGGTAATCCGAGGGTGCCAGGTCCGGGGAGTAGGGTGGGTGAGTCACAATGTCGCATCCAAACGACACGAGCAGGTCCTGAGTGAGCCGGGCGGTATGGGGTCTGGCGTTGTCATGAAGGAGTGACACACCACGAGTCAGCATTCCCCTCCTTTTGTCTTTGATTTTTTGTTTCAACTTCTTTAGGGTCTCACAATATGCAGCAGCATTGATGGTGGTCCCTTTGGGCATGAAATCGACCAACAAGATCCTGTTCCGGTCCCAAAAGATGGATGCCATGATTTTCCTCTGTGAAGACTGAACTTTGAATTTTTTGGATGTTGGCGGATGGGTATGGCGCCACTGCAGAGACTGTCTTTTTGACTCAGGAGTATAGTGACACACCCACGTTTCGTCCCCAGTCACAATTGAGTCGAGAAAGGATTCACCCTCAGTACGTGGAGCTAACGGGGGACGAACTGATTGACGTGTTAAGCTGCTGCGACGACATTTCGTAACGGACTGAGGTGCTCGATGTCTCATTTTGACCGTTAAGAACCCGTCTACACGTCACGGGTGCCAACTTTGAAAAAAAAATTTCCGTATGTCCTACACAGCCCTTGTATTCTTACTTTCTGGACGTGCCTCGTATTTTAATCAGTTTCATAAATGTATATGTGTCAATATTTTATTTTATTACTATATTATTTTTATATGTAATCTTTTATTTTGTGTTACTTGCTTAAGTTTATTTTGTTGTTCGTCATCCTCAGGGTAGAAGTAAACGTTTATTTACACTATAAAACTTGGTATGTTTACTTATTTAATTACTACGTTAATTGTGATCAGCTGTGTTGATTTATACGTGTAACGCGAAATAATATATATGTGGGCCTATATGGAACAGTTTAACAGAAACGGTCTTTTGTTTACCAATGACAGCAACGACAAGTCGATTAAGCTGTGGACTCGAGTTTAATTGTTTGCAATTGAGGTTAAATTTGTTAGCATTTGGCTGAGATAAATTTTTTTTTTTTTTTTTTAACGATCAACAGTATTGTTACGACATTACTGAACAATCTGCGTGTTTGTTCGAACGATCCAGATTAATCCAGCTGAGTCTGTTGTGGCGTACGTGATTCTCAGCGCATTTGCTAGACTGTTCCAGAATTCGCGCGGCCACATGCACTGTGAAAATGCCGCAATTAATTACGTCGTAGTACAGTAGAGATAACGCGTAGCTGTGGAATGTTCTAGTCTGTGAACGGGGTATAAATACTAGGCGGCAGCGGCCTTCGTTTCAGTTATTATCGAGCGATATTACTCTGTGCGTTCAAGTGGTTATTAGTGCGGTTCGTAATATTGTAGTGAATTGGTGTGTTTTATAATCGGGCGGGACAATTGTAATACAACTGCGTTTTATATTAGTTGACATTTTATTGCGTGTGGACAATTTTTATTTGATTTGTTACAAGAGACTGTGTTGTTAATTACGAAATGTTTAACTGTGAAAATTAAAGCTGGTGGTTAGTGACTTAATTGGTGTCTTGTATTTTGTTTTCCACTGTACCTACGACGATAAAGTAGGCAGTCGTAACAGTATTCTATAACCGGTGCAAACCTGTCAAATAAATTGTGCGTTTCTAAAGGTTTTGAAAAACTTTCTAAAGTTTATCGTGGACTACAGTTGTTATGGTCAATAGTCATTCCAAGACCTGTAGTGAAGTGTCTACTGACTCTAAATTGATCCTAAATAATAACAAATGAATACACAGGCGAAACCAAACAAAACAAACTGGACTGGCTGTTGGCGGGGACGGTCGCATTCTAAGCTAGACCACAGCCGTCCAGCGTTTACTAGCAGACTGTAAATGCCGTGTATTCATAATACAGAGAAATGTTTAAGAGTTTATAGGAAACGACGGTTTCTGCTGCAAAAATTGGACAAGCACACTTACACGAGGATATGCGCGCACTTAGTAACGGTGAAATATTGACGCGACCGAAGTGAAGGATAGCCCGCACAGTCAAGAGTGACGGCGCCAACCTCTCCAAATTGTTTTGTTTACAATATTCATGAAAGCGAACAGACTGCGCGCAACGCCCCGTCCACCGTCGATGCCAAGATAACTGGTGTACAACGTTTTCTGTTCACTGTACGATACTTTGTCAAAGTGTAACAACAGAATATATGTTTAAATTAACTCAGGTTTTCCTGAGTGTTGGTTTTGGGACGGTGGAGACGATTTGCAAAGTAACAAACTGTATATATCGCGCCCTAAAAACGTTTACATTCGAGCGCTTTGATTTGATAATGTGTTCGTAAACGCGAGGCACTTCCCAACACTCTCTGTGTGCACCAATCAGATTGCACCGTTAGTAAGTGAGATTACCGTTTTGAGTCCACGTTGACGCTACGTTGCCACAACCAGTATTCATAAACCGCAGCTTACCACCTTCAATGGACCCGACCCGTCGTATCGTAGTTATTCTGCTGTCGGTGGAGCCGTTGTTTAATGATGTGCAGAAACATATCGACAACGTATCTGCACTGATGCTAGATAAAATATTAATTACCACTGATAACAGTTGCCGAAGTGTAACGGTTTAAATGAGGACGCTTCAAATAAGGCGACAGTGATTGTATTGCATAATAGACAAACTAATGTTTGCGAGTGAAGATAGGTGGGTACACCTGAGTACATCATTCAACAGATACACCTGAGATAGACAAAACTAGTATTAATGTTTCATAGTAAGTAATAATTAGTTTAAATAGATTCATATCATCTCTGGCATGCGAGACCCTCTAATAACTTTCGTGTAGCGTAGAAACTGTTGATGAATTCAGTGTGGATCGATGTGCCACTGATAAATTCCTCATGTCCAAAACTGAGAACACAGAATGAAAAGTAAATAAAAAATATACAGTGTATTGTATTATCTGGGAGCGCGTAACAGATTGGTTGAATGTGTCGTCACGCTCGAGTCTCAGACCTTTCGATATACAGGAGTGTAGAAACAGATGAACACTACAGGATAAAGTAATATAATGTAGAGTAAGCTAGGTTAGGTTAGCTTAGGTTAGATTGGAAAACTTCAGACTTTATTTTATAGAGTTATTGGTTTAACTTAGAACCAACAATTAAACAATATAGTAATTTCAGTGTAGCACTTCAGAAGAAGGATGAATTATCATAAAAGCATAAGAACGGTTGTTGAAATGCATCCTGCACACGACAACAAGCGATCCGGGATACGCCGAGAAGCTGGAGGTATGGAATTAATATAGAAACGAGCGAAAGAGGATAGGAAATTTAGAGAACAAAAGTAGTCTGTCAATACTCAGAGAAAAACGTAAGTGAATAATGACAGAAAAACTCATAAATATTTATTAACTGATACAAATTAATTGTTATCGAAGAACTAGTTAATATTGGTCATTTAATTCTGTAACAGTATTAATTTTTTGAAAGGGAAAACAGTTGTCTATTGTTAAAAATATACACTTTTCTGCATAAACAGTATTGTATGTTTTCGGAGTCTGATTATACTCCTGAATAATTCCCGTATCAGATTGCAGTACTGCCGCCATTTTATCATCCTTGTTAATCTTCATAGCGGTTACTTTGCATAAAAAGTTAAAAATACGGTAATTTTTAATACAGTTTATTCCCTAACACGGCGTTTCTGAAAAACAAACGCGAACATCAAGGGAGGAGCGCTGTAGAAGTGTACGGTCATGTTTCCAGGTAACACACACATCAGAGGAGCCAATTTGTTGCCGCCGGGCGCCGGTGTATATTTTGCATAACCGTTTACCTCGTGATATCGTGCAGCGCTAGTAAATTATATTCGCATTAATTTTTCAGTGCGTTTCTTGAATTAATAATCAGCACCACAAGACACGTAAGGTAGACCGCAATTACGGTGTTTGAGGAGCGTGATAAAATTCCACTGTTACCAACCCCAGACCAGGTGTGCTTGCAAACTTGATACACTTGAAAAATCTTATATCAACTACCTTGTTTTAAATATCAGTGAAATGAAATTAGAAATATAAAATGTCGTAAGTTTGTTTAATAGTCTGTTACAGCAGTGTTGAGATAATTGTATTCCAGACAATTTGGAAAAAAACGGTGTGTTTTAAATAGTCGAGATAATCAGTATCTTTCAATTTATTATCGCTTTAACGAAATACGGTATTTTGATATGTATCGACATGATAGTTGGTATTAATTATTACTTCACTCCGCTCTCTGAGCCGTCGTTGGAGCGCTAACCGATATTGTTTTGCTTTGCCCTTATACCTCCTATAAACACGAGACACGGTTCATGCTTAGGAGACGAGACTTCCTATAGTGCAGGCATGTCTTCAGTAAATCTTTCTTTCAACTAAAGACTTAAAGACTGTTTCAGGTTTCAGACACATACATCATTGCTGGCCTAATCGGAGCGGTGTAGAGCCTCGTCTTGGAGTCACGAAACATCGACATTTCCGAATTCTTCTGCAGCTTTAAATCGATTGGCTACCTATCAATATTCTTCTACGATTTCTCAAGACATAACTTTTTTTGCTCGCCTGTGAGCCAAGATACACAAACTAATTAACCCATTAACAGACTAGCCTAACTCGAAAAGAATAGTTCTGTCAACAGTTTCTTCAGTTGTAGAACTTAAATTTTCCACGTTTATCTGGAGTCATGTATTCTAGTAAAATCACTGTAATGCTAAAAAAGCGTATTTCAAAGCAAACTGTGATTTAGTCGCGATAGATGTGATCAACATAATGTAGAATCTAAACTGTTGTATTAAATACGGTTGATTCTGTCTTAATTCCCTATGGTTTCATTACATTCTATAACATAAGTTTAAATAAGTCAAAACATGATAGGATATCACGTAATCTTAAACATGTTCTGGAATAGAAGGCGGTCACCCTGGATTAGCACCTTGCAGTGAACCTCTTTCATTGTCAGCTTAATACAGTACTCTTTTATTGTTCCGATCTGTGCCAGTGATTGATACAGTTGACCACCATTTTATAGGTCATATCTTTTCTGCAGTATATTCAGTAAGAAATACTGACTTTAAGTATACATTTCGAGTAGATTATAACGTCAATAAATGATGAAAATCGTAATTAAATATAGTGTTTTGCATTCGATAGGAACGAATTCTATATCGGTATTTATGTGAGTTGATAGATATACAAAGTCGGCAACTATGTTTCCAACTGAGGCGGGTTTCTACAAGAACACTTCAATGGTTTTAAGTAAATGAAATTTTATTTTAATTTACGAGAGGGTGTAAGTGGTAACGACAAATTAAATTGCATATTTATTTTTCAGTTTCATACTTCATTCTTTAATATTACAACTACGGTGATTCAAAGCTAAGTGAAGCACAGAATACATGTTACATTTCGCTAACAGTGTACGTAGTCATATGTAAAAGTATTCAGTTTAATCAGTTAAAACATCTTTTCTGTTCCGAGTTTGTATCATACATGTTACGGATTCTTTCAGAATGACCTCCAGCTACATGTATTGAACTGTAAGGTATATTGCACATACATGATTACGTTACTGAGTAAGCTCTTTGATTATTACAAGATATTTACAAGAGATTTTGCGCTTCTTGAGTTTATTCGTGAATATTAATTTTAATCTTTAGTTAATCTTCAGTTAATATTAATTCTTATTTGCTAACGTACATATTTGTATCTTTTAGAGGGTTATTTAAAGAAATCTGTTACCCTCAGTTGTTTAGAAATAATTGATGTATTCGATTTTGATTATTCTACTGATTAAGGTGTCCATCAATTTCCGTAAGAATAGGTTTGTACTACTACTACTACTACTACTACTACTACTACTACTACTAATAATAATAATAATAATAATAATAATTTCCCGGTAACCAAATGTTGGTAAAAGTTCTTGGAGTCTGTGTAGGTTGGCGATGCCTGCACAGTAATAAAACTCTGAGAAAAGCCCACTGAACCTGACAAATAAGTCAGAAGTTCGAGAAATCGAACTCAGCTCTGCCAACGAGCCCTACTCTCACGTCCTTGAGACAATAGTCGCGTGGTTCCCGGGTGCATAGCGTGCGGTGGGTGTACGTCATGTAGCAGATGGGAGAGGGTGAAGAGCGAGTTTCCGGCGCTCTCTAAATATCTGGAACATATCGGCTAAGGAAATAAACCCTAACAGGAAATTCTGGCCCTCCAGGTTGGGGGTTGGAGCAATGTGCTTGCGACTCATTCTCCGTAAAAAATCACAAATGCAAAAAACTCCATACAGAAGCCTCGGATTAAGGACGGATTTAATGGTGAACGACATAGGCTACGGAAAAGGACATTGAAAATGGCAACGTGGAATGTACAGGTAATTCAAACCAAATTAATCGACGTAATTAAGGAAAAAATGGACATCGACATCATCACTCTAACAGAAACCAAGAAAAAGGGCCCAGGTATTGAAGAAATCTCCGCTTATATTCACATATATAGTGGAATGCCAAAAGAAGAACGGGCAAAAAAAAAATAAAATCGTTAAATATTTCTAATATAACCGTCAATAAGTACAGCTAATTAAGTAACAAAATATTAAAACCATCGATAATTTAAATCGAATTAAATCGATTTTTATTCGTCATTTTATATAAACATCGAAATAAATTCGATTATTCGTTAGTTTCTTTATTGAAATCGTTAGTTTCTTTATTTCGATTATTTATTAATTAATTTTATATATATATATATATTCAAACACTTTTTGCTGCAGTCCGTTTCTTGATGTATATAATATATTTAATATTTATAAAGAAATTACCTCAAGATATTTTTTTCCTTATTAGGAACATGTTTCGAGAACCATTGTGTTCTCATCCTTAGCCTTCGTGATTTTGCGTCTGGTACCACAATAACGACAAGCCAACACACAAACACTTCACCAGTGTATAAAAATATATGAAGGCGTATAAAAATTATGCATATACAAATTACAAGTTTTCAGGAACAAATACAAATTTGTAAATACAATATGCAACATACCAAATCAAAACATGTGTGTGTAAGTCTTTACTTATATTAAAATTTTAAATTATAATTTAAGCATAATCACTACACTTTTTCATTATTTCTGATGTAAATTATTTCATCATTATAATAATAATCGTTTATCGGGTCTTCAAACATACATATATATGCTTGTATAAAATTAGAACACATATCATTAAATGAAAAAATGTAAAACAGAAATGACAATATAGAAGCATTCAACGCAATATAAATATGAAAATACTGTATATAAATTACTTAGCTGTATACATGCACACCACCTATATCTTACAAATTACTGATGCATACCGATTATTGTTTTCTTGTGTTTAGTTTTAATATAATTATATTGAAACCTATATTGGTTTCGCGTATTAATGAGTACTGATACAACATCTGATACGCGTTGACTAGTTTTATTATTAACTTATAATTTTAAAGTCAGGTCAAGTCAGGGTCATTTATGTGCGCGAACGTTATGTTAGGAATTTTGAACTGCAACCAAAAATAAGCACCACTAATTGCTGATGAGGCGAGGAAATGAAAAACGCACGGAATCGTGTGTCCCGAGAGTATTCACCCTCCTTCATTATTGCTTTACGGGGTGGTGCGAAACGCCTCGCATTCTTCTTTTGTGGAATTCGCCTTTTGTCAAAGCGAAAATGATCAACCCTCCGATTCTCATACCACCGCTTCCGCAAGTCGATGATAATCTGACACCCGTTTCAAGCGCGCGCGCGCGCGCGCTCGCGAGTGGAGAAAAGACTTCGGGAAACGCGTCACCCCTACCAACCCTATTGTAATGATCGTAGTGGCTGATACTGAGCCACAGTGGGAAGATTTATTGTCCAGATGTGAACGGGTCGAAACACGGCGTATCTGTCTATATACTGTACAGGAAGACAAAAGGACCTATCATTAGCACTGTAAGGGATCCGTTTGTAGCTTAAGACAGTAGACTGTCGGTTCAGAACACAGACTTGTTATTGCTTACGGCATATACCATCGACGTGTCATCACATACCTCCCCCCCCCCAAATACACGCGCACACACACACTTTTAATTAATAAGGAAGTACGTCAATACTGAATTGTGTAGCTGAGAATGTTTTAAGCCTTTACATTCAAGCATATAATTGTACAAGTCAATATACGTAAACTTTACGTAGGCCAGACAAAGAAAAACTACTCGATAGATTCGTTCATCATAGCAATGCATTTTTGAAACTAAATATTAACAATTTAGCCATGCATTTTATAAATAATAAACCACTATTTCCAGACATTCAAAATATGAAGTTAATTAGAAACATACAAAAAAGCCAAAAAATGAATACTTGAGAAAATCTTAATATTTACAAACACAATACCAATAATTTCCTAGTTAAAAACAACCAAAAGTAAAAACAAAATAAGATGACGTATATAAAATTATAAATTTATTATAAGAAATAAAATCTAAATAAAATATTTCCAATTTAACCGTCAAAACAACTGATTAAGTAAATATACGTTAAAACAATGGATAATATAAATCGAATTCAATAGATTATTCGGTATTTTATAATAATATCGAAACAAAATCGATTATTTTTTAGTTTTTATATTGAAAGCGAATCAATTTGATTATTTTTAATTCATTTACAAACCTCTAAAAATACTGATGCAATAAGTAAAACGTGCGTCAGGTCAATTAAAACAATAAAAACTCCTCGCAGAAGTAATTATAATTTGACTAAATATCACTATAATATTGACGACTCGGAACACTAAGTTTTTTATAAGTAAAAACGTAAAGTTTTACCTTACAGCCTAAACCGGCTTTCACCTATAGAAGGCTTCATCAGAGGCTGTCGTAAGTAACGCTGTTCGTCTTGTTGTTGGCGACGAGATAGTTTTTCGAAAGCGAAGCTGTGTGTGTGTGGTGAGATGTGTTCGAATAATGCGTGCGATTTGAATTGTGTTTGTTCGTTTAGGATGTCGTTTTTATTTGTTTTTGTGTGTTTGTATATTTCTAATTGTTCTAGAGTGTCTAGTTTTCGGCCTTTTGTGTGTACGTGTATAATGTTCATGTTATTGTCGATGTTTTTATATGTGTGGTTTGCTTCAATGAGGTGGTTTGCGAAGGTAGATTCTGTAGTGCACAGCCTCTGATGAAGCCTTCTATAGGTGAAAGCCGGTTTAGGCTGTAAGGTAAAACTTTACGTTTTTACTTATAAAAAACTTAGTGCTCCGAGTCGTCAATATTATAGTGATATTTAGTTAAGTAACGGACACGTCATGGACAACGAAATCCAAGAATTATAATTTGATAATATATAATATTATATACTTTTAGAATTATTTTACAATATAATAAATTACTGTTACCAGTGTATTTTTGGTATTTTTTATACTATACTTGCACCTTGCGTACATTTCACAGATTCAGTCTGTATCTTCAGACGTTTGTTTATAAATTCATAAGTACATATTATTGAGTGCTAAACATTAGTAGGAATGTTTAAGGTCACGATATTTTATATGACATAGATTGTAAACGTACACGTCAGAATGCACTGAAAGCAAACCACGTGTCTAAATAGCATTTTAGTATTTAACAGGGTAAGAAAACTCTACAGATTAACTGATAAGCGTGCAATATAGAATATCACTTTACTACCTATAGAAACCTCTGATGATACAGATTGAATATGTAAAACGTGCGACAAGTGCGAATAGAGTATAAAAAATAAGAAAAATATAATGGTAGGAGTAATGTACTACTAGATAATAGAACAATAATAACTAATTAGAAATTATATTGACTTCATAATTAAGCATTTGCAATTTACACTTTATAATTTCTAGTTCAGAGTTTAGAATTTACAGTTTACAGTTTGTGATTTATTGAATGACAGAAGAGAGTTTTGATTCGACCTTTCGGATTTGTCTGCCTGCCTGTCTATCTATCTAGCTGTCTATTTGTCTATCTGGGGTATGGCCCACGATAACTTAAACGCGTCAACCGATTTTCGTAAAACTTGGCTGCGTGCACATACTTTACCCTACAGAACCCTATTGTTTTGAGATCGATCCTTCCAAAAACTGAGGGGGTCCAAATTGTTGACAAATTGCAAAATCCCGTGTGACGTATAAAAGTAAATACAATTTAAAGCACGATCTAAATATAGTGATCTAAAATTTTTGGACATCGGTGCCCAAAAAGTGGGTGAAAATTTTGGAAAATCGCAGAAATTCATGTGGGGTATCAAAGTAAATAGAATTTTAACTAACATCTGAATGTGGTGTTACGCTTTGAAAATTTCAAAATCTTGGGATACCAAGGCCCAAAAGAGATCAAACATTTGAAAAAATTGTGAAAATCCATCAGGTTTTAATCCATCAGACTAAAAGAAATTGCAAGCACAATCCGAATGCTTTGAATTTTTAGTGTTTACTGTATGATTGTGTGTTCCATAATTTTTGTATTACTAAAGAAGTATAGAGAAATGGGGATATTTGTAATTTTTTATATAATTCAAATATTATCTAATATTGAAATTTATGTAGTAGTAAATGTAGGCCTAACTCATTCAAAAATAGTGAGATAGTTCTGCAGCTCAGGAAACATACTAGTAGTTTGTAGTTTAGGCCTTAGCTTAAAGCTTATAGTTTATATAGAAACCTCTAAAGACACAGACTGCATCTGTGAAACGAGAGTCATGTGTAAACGTAGTAAAAAGAATAAGAAGAATACTGTTGTGAAAGTCATTTTTTATTTAATAATACAATATATAACATACAAATACTACAAAAAGTATCAAGAGTTACTTATAAAGGAACTGTAGAAGTACTAACTGATTAAAGAGTGAGATCAATTCAGAAGCACTTCACAAGAGAGAAGTCAAGAGTTTTTTTTGTTAAGTTTTCTGTGCCATCCAGATAGGGGCCTGCCTAGAACTTCGTAAAAATTACCCTGAGACATAAAAGTCAGTTTTTTTGGAACAAGTAGATTTTTATATGATGGATATTTTTCTAACACATGAACGGTTTTCCTTGAATCAAAAAGATTTTAAATGTGTCATGTTTGTTTTCTCACTTTGTAAAGTACTGTTAGCTGGGGTGCGTGAAGTTCAAACAACTACATCACCGGATTGCTGTAGCTATTCAAATAACTGTCACAGCTAACAGTTGTGTAGAATCAGTCTTATGTCTTTCGTTTCTTCCACCTACGTTTTGGTGGCGTTTCACTAGGGTAACCAAAAGCCTTTATCTCTTTGGAAATAATAGCAACAAGACGGAGGAAGATGAGACATTGTAATGAAACGTGTTTTCAGACTACGTAAATCGTACGGATGTGATCTTGCTATCACATGTAAATCTATCTTGAAAACTTTACTGTTCGATAATTTATGCATTTTTTGTAGTATTTGAGTACGTAGTAAGCAAGTGTGTCTAAAATATAATACGGCGTCTTTTCTCCATTGTAAGTAAGCAGGTGCGCAAGCTAGTTTCAGAATTGCTAAACGGTCGATTTCAGTAGTCGATTAACACTTTTCGGTCTAGTTAAGAGTGAATCGAGACCTGTTGTTTTTTGTGTTTTCCTACAAACAAAAAATAAAGAAAGAGAATTAAAAGTTCAGATGAAAATAGATGAATATATTTCATTGGAACTTGTGAAAAAATATTTCAAATATGCTTGTAAAACATGTTATAACAAATTGCCGTAGAAATACTGATCACAAAGTGATTCTTGCTCCTTAGTTAAATTTTCTTGCTGTAGAAATTGTTAACAGATATGAACAATTCAGGTCCTGTCAATTCATAGGACGTACCAGATGCAATGAATCTTCAGGTACAAATGTCAAAGTCCCATTCAACATGGTTAGGCCAAAAGCAATTCCTACTACAATTTACATATTTTCAAATTGTGTTATTCATATGAAGTCAAGTAACACCAAAAATAGATTTTTGGCAAATCACACAAACAATCCCCCCCCCCAAACACACACACAATTATAGATTTCATAAGAAGTCTATTCCTCAACGCAAGTATATTGGTTTGCTGTATCATGTATTTTATATCTAGGTTGTTATAATAAATCATTATTTTAATAATCTGTTAAATTAGATCCAACGTCTTTGAATTCCAGTGTTCAAAGTTCTCTATCTTACCTACGTTATCTTGTAATTCGCTTTCACAATACCTCCTCGTGAATTCCTCGCCTCCAGTTCTTTCTTATTTGCCTTGTCTCTTTTCCAGTACGCTGTCGAATTTTATATCCGTTTTCATTATTTGTAATCTATCACCAAAGCCTTGAAAGAGATTATGTAGGCAGTAACTTCTGCAGTAGTGCTTTTTCCGACCTTATTTCATATTGTTAGCTGTTTCTCTCGTCTCAAGTTGTAATTTTCAGAAACTACTCTTTCGAACTCTAACTAACCAACCAAGCAAGAAGCTAGATGATAATTGATCAACCAAGGAGCAACAAAGAAGTTGCTGATATGTGACACAGCTGTTGTAAGCTGGGAACCGTTTTTATACAAGAGTCTGTCAGTTTAAAATACCTTGCGACGATATTCTCAGAGGATGCATTGTGCGGTATGGAGGTCGGTACGCGAATCCAGACATCGGTGCGCGAACGGCACTGTTAATACGTTATGAATGGACTCCTTAAGTCCCGAAGTCCATCTAGACAATCCAAGATTCAGCAGTAATCCGACCGGTTTACAGACTTCAGGAAACAAGGCTTTAACAAACTCCTCGTTTCTGAGGAGAAAGTTTTGCGGGGGATCTTTACCCCAATACAGTACGCAATAACGGTCGAACGGCGGACTCGACACAACCGAGAGCTAGAAGCACTATACAACGATACGAATATCATAGACTTAGAAATAGCAGGAAATTCCAACGGGCGGGACATGGGCCGACGATGGACTCTCACCAATGGCGTGTGATGACGACGGATTTCGATTCCGCTAGAAGGAGACACCTGGGTAGACCGAGGAAGAGGTGGAGCGATGGAATCCGTGAGGACCTTATCCAAATCGGGACTGGAATGCATAAATGGAAGTGGAGGTAAGAGATGCTTGTAGCATCGCGCAGTCCTCTGAGCATGATTGCGTAAAACTCTTTTACAGTCCAACTCTGTCTCCTCAAGAATTGTTTTTTCCTGCAATGACCATTGATTTTTCCTTCTCATAATGTAATAACGGTTTCATTTACGTTTTTATTTACTCGTTTAAAGCCTGTGTTTATTTGTATTATATGTGTATACTCTTTATTGTATTTTTGATTTATGTTTGTATTACTTGTTGTTTTCCTGTTTTATTTTTTTTCGTTTGCTTCAACCAACATTTTCCACTTACCGTGTAGGAACAGGTACTAACATGTGGTTTAGTGTCCACAATTAGTTTTCTCTCACTCGCAAACGCTAGATCACAAAACGCTTTTGTTTGTCTTAATTAACATTTTGAATAGTGTCATTATGCCTTTAACAAGCTGAAGACTAAAAGTCGTGTGCCGTTTTGCTGTCAGACGTTTTAACAGTAGAATTCAACGTTTTAACGGTTGTATATCGCATATGCGGAGGGAGATGTTTGTTGCAAACAGCGATGCAGTCGACGCACAATAAAACAGCAGTCAGTGAGACTTCAGATTATTGCATGCTGGAATTCAGATAAAGACGTTAGTTCCATCAACAGTGACATTTGCTTTCAAACTGTCGCTGTCTTTATAACCTCTCCCAGTATCTGTATGTCTTTGCCAGGCTGTCTACCTCTCCCTCTCTGTCCCTCCCTCATCCTCTCTCTCTAGATCTTCTTTATGTGTTCGAATTCTGAGGTAGTACCCTGTGTACGTGCAAGCGAGCGAGCGCGAAATATGAAAATTATCAACTTATCATACGCGTTTAATCACCACAGATGTAAGACATAATTTCTTTCTACCACTTTAAATTTTCTGTTCTAATATAATCGTCTGCCAGTACTGAATGCTATGTAGTCGTCGTACTGTAATGCCCAACGTGACAAATAATATTTATTACTTCCAAGTAAGACTAATTACAACGGTTGCAAACAAATGGAAGTGGATGTAGTAATGCTTGCCACTGGTTTGGTTTTGTTGTGATCAACTTCTTAATTACTTAGTATACTGTCACTTCTTCGTAATTCATGAGTTTCGTGTACACAGCAGGAGGTTTCATAATGCTCAGAAAGCAGACTTTGTTGCTGAACAAAGTATGTATGTAGAATATTACGCAAAACACTGGTGTTCATCTTATTATTTGAATTAGCAGTCTCTGTAGTTCCACGACGAAGTCGTGGTTCAGGACTTGAAAATGGTGGAGACACTGAAAAACCTTGTCCGGAACATGACAAATAGCAGTTTACCAAGTAAACACGACAAAGTTGGAATAAACATTAGTGCCCTTCGTTTATACAAATTTTAATAATTTTTCTTATTAAATTAAAAAATGAATTCTAATTTACCTCATTAAAATGAAAAAATGCATTGTAATGTAACTGAAATCCAAATAAAACTGAATGCTAGAATTTGTTACTTTTTTCCGTATCGGCCATCTAGGGACCACATGCCAATTTCAATTTTTTACTCTTTGTTCTTTCCTTTTTTCCAATATTATTTCATCTTCCCACTTTGTCTCTTCTTCCTGTCTTCAGTCCACTTTGAACCCGGGTTTTTCTCTTTCCTACCCTGGACTCCCTCCATTTTTAACACTTTTGCCCGAAAAACGTCTCCTTCAATTGCCACTTCTCGGTGTATATTATTTTTTTCTAAATCCTTTTATACTTCTTTAATCCAACTTGATGTTGACTTCTCCCCCCACAGATATTTGAAGATTTGCTTTGTCAACCTATTGTCGTCCATTCTATATAATTGTCTAAAAAATAATAGTCTTCTTTTTCTCATTGTTTCTGTTATACTTTCTATACTTTATTTGTTACTTTATTTGTTGTAGAATTTATGCTTAGAATTTGTTCACTTTATTTTATTAATATTACGTTCCAAAACATCTGATTACCATTTTTCTTATACATATATGTTTCGTAATTAATCATGTAGTTTACACTATATTTGCGAACAGAAAATCCACGATAACTCACCAAAGCGTCACAAAACAGTAATAACAAGAATATTTACGTTTCTCTCACATGTCGATTTAATGTTCAAGTATTATTTTCTTCAGTATTGCTCAATAATAATGCTGTCTAAGTATTAATAAAAACTACAGACGTCTTATACATTAGCCTATTGATTTATTTGGTGTTTAGTAATATATTAACACGTTACGTTTTTTCTTTAATTTGACTAGTGTTTATAATTTACTGTAGCCTTAATTTCAATTGCCTAAAAAATAAAATTGTCAAGTTTTTTTGTAAAATTCAAGTACATAATGCGTTTCTTATTTATTGTACGTTCAGGTCGCAGAAAGCGGAATAGAACGTCTATTAACGAAGCTCATGTTGTTTATCGCGGAATGGTACGTGTTGAAATAATGTGTAGTAAGTTGTAAATACTACAAAACTTGTCAGAGCGGCGTATAAACGCGAGTTAAGGACAAAAAATACACAACCAACAACAACGTTCATTTTATAGCACAGTAATATTTTGACTATGTAACAGCTATCATTACTTGGGGTCACAATTGAGTAAAGTAAGCAATGTAACAAGTTAAGTAAAAATTCGTATTCACGTTTACTGAAAGCTGGGACCGAAGCTCGTTTGTTAAATTTCACAGATAAATATTACTTACGAAAGTAAGTATTTTATATATCACTTGACAACGCTCAACAGCCATACTGAAAACTGTGTGTTACACAAACTATGTACACTAAAAACTCGTTTATCCAAATTTGATGGGACCGCGCCCGTTTCGGATAAACCGAAACTTCTATTTCAATAATAATACATATGTAAGTACAGTAACTCTTTTTAATAATAATAATGTAAAAGTTACTTACAGTGAATATGACACAACACACTATAAAACGGCACCGCACTGTAAATTATAGTTTCTACATTACTGGAACGGTCCTATTGCTTGTTCCGTGCATCGTCTAATTGATACAAAAAATTCTATCTCTGCTGCTCAATTCCTGAAGAACTTGAACTCGTCAGTACCCGTGACTAGCTACTGTACCCGTATGCGTTATGCCTACCTTTTAAAATATAAAACTGTCTTCTTCCTGTAGTTTTTGTTCTTACGGTTCCCCTGAATGTACAACACAGACGTGTACTTGTTAATTTTAAAATCTGAATCACAATCACCCATTAAGAATCGTAAATAACTGAACCGCAATGAAAATTTGTAATCAGACAAAAAAATTCAACAACAAAGACGGGTGTTATTTTACAAAACGATAAGCTAACAATATTTTTTGTAGCGAACTTATTATGTACATTTTTTTGTATATTAAACAGGAGGAGAAAGAGAGAGAGAGAGAGAGAGAGAGAGAGAGAGAGAGAGAGAGAGAGAGAGGAGATAAAAATAATACAAAAACTAAAAAGAAACCAGGGAAAATTATGTAAAACAGGGAATGGGCACAAGCATGATGCTTGAAGCCATCCGTACGTCTGCTCTGAAGTTTTTGCGGAATGAATAATTTTCCGCTCCGTATAAGAGCATATTGCAGACATACGTTTTCACTGCACGTGTCTTAGTCAGCTTCCATTTCTCACTGAATCGCGCTTTCCAATTATAAAATGCAGGACGGTAAAATATCCGTATACTGAAACACTGATGAGCAGCATTTTTATTCTAGAAGTCGCATAAATTTAGTGACACGTTTAGCGCATTGCCTTAATTTTACATGGACAAAACATTTTCTGAAATAAGTACAATATCAAGTCGTGCTATGTACGTTAAACGATTATTTTTATTTCAATTTATGACCCTGTCATTACGTATAAATAATTTGACTTTAAATAATTATAAATAGGCCTATACGAAATAGCATAACCTTTACCCTCTAGCTACCTTAATACGAAAAGTGGTGACAGTACGATTGAACCTCCTGGTGTATACCCATAAATATCTGTACTTTATTTTATAGTAAAAAATGAGTATACTATTATGCCGAAGCAGCATAAGTGACCTACGAGCCGCTTGTCACGTATTGCGTAATCAGCAGATAGACATCAGATCAAAACTGTCTGGTAAAGTCTAGCTGAGCTTGACATTTTCGGTATTTCTCTACTCTCGTAGAACGTGGTGGAGTTTTCTCGTCAGCATTACGCCACACACCACGCCACCTTGGCTGCTTACGCCACGTAGGCTATGGGTGTGCGAATTCAACTGATATAGCAGTGCTATTTAGAAAAGTGTTAAAAGAAAATGTATTAGTGAATGTGTCGAGCGCTTAAGTATTTAGCTGTGTTTGGACCATTCTAAAAATTTAACCTGGTGACTTCTGTACTTAATTGTGCATGATATATATTGGATAATTACATAACATAAAGAACTATGAATGTATTTGTTTAAGAAGTGGAGATAATAACAATTGTATCGTACAGTATTTTGTTTCACTGTTTTCAGACTGACAACGCGAGCCTCATAACAGTGTTTGTGAAGTAGCAATTCAAAGACTTTATATATATTTATATTTACGCATATTATTCTTGGTCTTCTAATTTATAGTAAATAATAATACCTTATATTTTGAAACAATTATTTGTTGAATCAGAACTTTAATTTATATATTTTATAATATATAAAATAATATAATTTATAAATTATAATTCTTATGATCGCAGTACACTATAAAAGTTTTGAAACACTGTAAACAAAAAACAATAAAATATTTTCGTGTTTCAAAATATATTATTTTACATACAGGCACACACACGCGCGCGCACGGATGTGTGTCTGCGTGTGTATATACAGAGAGAGAGAGAGAGAGAGAGAGAGAGAGAGAGAGAGAGAGAGAGAGAGAGGGAGAGTGCTTGGGTGGTGGGGGGGAGTGTATAAAACATTAGCGCCAATGTAACTAGAATATAATTATTCTATAGTTATTCTTTCAAAATTTTGAGAACTAAAAACATTTTAAAAAATCCAAATATATGAACTGGATTTGATGTTATAAAAGTCTGCCTTGGCCAACCTGTTATAACCTGATCGTTTAGCCGTGTATAGCACTTTACCATGTATCAGGAGCTAATCAAGTTTTTATTTTTTTGATTCAGGCGTGCTAACAGACACAAAAAGTTTGCTATGTATCTATCCCCGTGTCTATGCCACCTCAAAATTTTGGCATTCCGTTTTATAGAATTTACGATACGCCGCTGCTAGCAACAACCTGCTTATGGTAAACTTAAGCATAGGCTGTATAAATGGAAGAACCGAAAAAAGGCGGAGGTGGATGCACCTCCTAGACAGATTAAAAGAGTTTAGAATTACGAAACCAAGCCTTACAAACAACAGACTACGTCCGTGAAGCCATGATTAAACAACGATAGTAAAAAATACCTATAATGATTCAAAAGTATTATATTTTATCACAAGTAAAAACAAGTTAATAATAAATTTTTTTAGGTTATTCTTCAGATATGTATAGATACAAAGATGAGATTAAGTGTTAAGGGGTAAAAATGATTTTAGAAAAGATATAATGATAAAGACAACGACGACGGCGATGATGATGATATTAATATAATAATAATAATAGTGTTTTTATTTTATTACGATTTAATTATTACCAAACATTTATAGCAATCTAATGATGAAATAAAATTATAGGAGCTCTTTAGAAAGTATCCGTGTTAGGGTTCGGTTGATAGTCGTGAGTAAAGTATGTTCGCTTGCTGCTTCACAACTAATATTACTGTCAATGCAATTTCTTAATGCAAAAACTTCCGATATTAAAACAACACAGATTACAAGCTGCTTTGAAAAGAAGAAGATTTAATTTACATCTTTTAAGCTATTTGTTTTAACTCTCCAATAGTTTGAAATTTAAGAAACTATGTTTTTCAAGATTTCAAAAATCATGTGAAGTTGCTCCTAAGATGCTGACGTGTGGTGTTATGGATTCGTGGATTACTACCACTATAAAACTGTTGATGTAATTTCGACAGCCGAACAGCAACAGTATGGCCTTTGCAAAGATCATTGTTTTACCTTATAAATTATATTTTTGACCACTTATAACACAAAAGAGCCTAAAAATAAAAAAAAAGATGTTGTTTTAAAAGACGAATACTGAGCTTTTAAGAAATTGGACAATATTGTTTACTTGTATAACTTAACTTATAACTTCCTTTGAATCACTGACTTTTTTATGCCTATGATATGGAGATTACATTTATTGTTTTAATATATCTTTCACTTCCCCAGTAACGACAAAATTCTTGTAAAACATAGAACTTTTCCAAAGCTGAACGAAATCTTCTCTCTGCATTTAAATATAGTGTCTTTTCCAACATTGTTCACTAAATAGCCTATTACTCTCCCGTTATTAAAGCGAGACATATTATTTATTCAATCTGGTCAAACCACCTTCACTTAAATTCACTATCAAAATAAACATCGTAAATTAGTTTTTAAATTAAATCAATAATTTTTGTCTAAACAAATTTTTATTTTTTGCATCAAGTTAAATAGGATTCTGAAGCAACTTCAAACCGTATACCACAGCCCAGAGGCATCAGTCTATAGAATATACCGCTACATGACTAGTTAATTGCCATAAGTTTTATTATACATATCAATTAGTTATGAAAAAACTTTCTTTCTTTAAAACAAACATCAAACGGTTTGTTATAAATTGATTAATTGACTCACCAATATCTAGAATGATTATAAAAGTACTAATGGCTCAGTCCACAAAACCATGAAAAAGGTTAAAAACACAAAAAGACGACAGTAAGCAATAATGTTTATAGATGATCACACAGCGACAACGATTCTTGGAAGAAGAAACAAATGATTGTCTTGATTATAATTGTATTCGTGTTGCCACATGTAACATTTTAACTCGCACGTTTGAAGGTCGTTAGAGATTTTAAAAACTGACTTTCATTAAATTATTAACTAACAACATTCACAAGCTACAAGCAAGACGCTTTTTACAGCATACGGTATCAGATTTTTCCTTCCCAATGGAAATTTCGTTGAACAGTTTCATTTAATTATAATCTCCAGTGTTGTAAAATAATGTTGTATTAATTGTTTGCTTGTTTCGTAATTCTCTTTTAATAGTTTTGTACCAGTATGTGGCGCGGAGTATAATTACTGTTTACGAGGGTACACAATAAATTCCGGTTTGTTTTTGTGTCCAATGAGGCGTCGGATCGAATGTACAGTAGAGTGAAAACATTCTGTAACGTGATGTCACAATACTTGGCTTTTGTGAGATCCACTACAGAGTCGAACGGAGGAAACCCAACACCGGCGGAAAATGTTCGTTCCTCTTGTGAAGAGAATCGGAAGTAGGAAAGACGATAAACTGACCTTAATTTGTAGGAGCGATACAGGATACAACAAAGAACATTTGATACCTACCATTCTAAAATAAGCTAATTTTTTTTGTTTTTGAGAGTTATCTTGCAAGTCAGATTTCTGTTTTTCAACAGGTTTTAGTAGCTGTTTATAGTTACTTATCCTTTCCAGTTGAATTTACAAAATTTGGGTCAGAAAATATTAACCTTGATAAATGTAATGCCGTTAACCTTCCAGAAGTGCTGCCAGAAAGACCGTACTATGAGACAGAAGATGAAAATAGTTGTTAAGCCTAGATTTTTCCAGCGAGTTTATTTGAAATTATAAGAACATTTTTTAAACACATTATTTTTAAGAAGACAGCAGGTACTAAAGTGAACAAAAAGGGAAAAATTCTGAAGCACAATTGGTTTAGGTTGATAATATCTTAATAGTTCTGTGGTGACTTCTGAGAAAAGTTTTCCGAGAATACAACAACAACAGACGCTTGTGTATCTCTAAGTATAAATAAACTCTTCAGCCTGGTTTGATCTTGTGGGAATAAGACAAAAACTGCTAGTAATAACTGTTGCGTGTCGCAGACTGACAGTGGTGAGTGGTCGGTACGTACGGTCCTCTCGAGGGGCACAACGATGCGAATATGTCGCAGACTGACAGTGGTGAGTGGTCGGTACGTACTGTCCTCTCGAGGGGCACAACGATGCGAATGTGTCGCAGGCTGACAGTGGTGAGTGGTCGGTACGTACTGTCCTCTCGAAGGGCACAAAGATGCGAATATGTCGCAGGCTGACAGTGGTGAGTGGTCGGTACGTACTGTCCTCTCGAGGAGCACAACGATGCGAATATGTCGCAGACTGACAGTGGTGAGTGGTCGGTACGTACTGTCCTCTCGAGGGGCATAACGATGTGTCGCCGACTGATAGTGGTGAGTGGTCGGTACGTACTGTCCTCTCGAGGGGCACAACGATGCGAATGTGTCGCAGACTGACAGTGGTGAGTGGTCGGTACGTACTATCCTCTCGAGGGGCACAACGATGCGAATATGTCGCAGGCTGACAGTGGTTAGTGGTCGGTACGTACTGTCCTCTCGAGGGGCACAACGATGCGAATATGTCGCAGGCTGACAGTGGTGAGTGGTCGGTACGTACTGTCCTCTCGAAGGGCACAACGATGCGAATGTGTCGCAGACTGACAGTGGTGAGTGGTCCGTACGTACTGTCCTATCGAAGGGCACAACGATGCGAATATGTCGCAGGCTGACAGTGGTGAGTGGTCGGTACATACTGTCCTCTCGAGGAGCACAACGATGGGAATGTGTCGTAGACTGACAGTGGTGAGTGGTCGGTACGTACTGTCCTCTCGAAGGGCACAACGATGCGAATATGTCGCAGGCTGACAGTGGTGAGTGGTCGGTACGTACTGTCCTCTCGATGAGCACAACGATGTACGAATATGTCGCAGAATGACAGTGGTGAGTGGTCGGTACGTACTGTCCTCTCGAGGGGCATAACGATGTGTCGCAGACTGACAGTGGTTAGTGGTCGGTACGTACTGTCCTCTCGAGGGGCACAACGATGCGAATGTGTCGCAGGCGGACAGTGGTGAGTGGTCGGTACGTACTGTCCTCTCGAGGGGCACAACGATGCGAATGTGTCGCAGACTGACAGTGGTGAGTGGTCGGTACGTACTGTCCTCTCGAAGGGCACAACGATGCGAATGTGACTCAGACTGACAGTGGTGAGTGGTCGGTACGTACTGTCCTATCGAAGGGCACAACGATGCGAAAATGTCGCAGGCTGACAGTGGTGAGTGGTCGGTACGTACTGTCCTCTCGAGGGGCACAACGATGCGAATGTGTCGCAGGCTGACAGTGGTGAGTGGTCGGTACGTACTGTCCTCTCGAGGGGCACAACGATGCGAATGTGTCGCAGACTGACAGTGGTGAGTGGTCGGTACGTACTGTCCTCTCGAGGGGCACAACGATGCGAATATGTCGCAGGCTGACAGTGGTTAGTGGTCGGTACGTACTGTCCTCTCGAGGGGCACAACGATGCGAATGTGTCGCAGACTGACAGTGGTGAGTGGTCGGTACGTACTGTCCTCTCGAGGGGCACAACGATGCGAATGTGTCGCAGGCTGACAGTGGTGAATGGTCGGTACGTACTGTCCTCTCGAGGGGCACAACGATACGAATATGTCGCAGGCTGACAGTGGTTAGTAGTCGGTACGTACTTTCCTCTCGAGGTGCACAACGATGCGAGTATGTCGCAGACTGACAGTGGTGAGTGGTCGGTACGTACTGTCCTCTCTAGGGGCACAACGATGCGAATATGTCGCAGAGTGACAGTGGTGAGTGGTCGGTACGTACAGTCCTCTCGAGGGGCACAACGATGCGAATATGTCGCAGGCTGACAGTGGTGAGTGGTCGGTACGTACTGTCCTCTCGAGGGGCACAACGATGCGAATATGTCGCAGACTGACAGTGGTGAGTGGTCGGTACGTACTGTCCTCTCGAGGGGCACAACGATGCGAATATGTCGCAGGCTGACAGTGGTGAGTGGTCGGTAAGTACTGTCCTCTCGAAGGGCACAACGATGCGAATATGTCGCAGGCTGACAGTGGTGAGTGGTCGGTACGTACTGTCCTCTCGAGGGGCACAACGATGCGAATATGTCGCAGACTGACAGTGGTGAGTGGTCGGTACGTACTGTCCTCTCGAGGGGCACAACGATGCGAATATGTCGCAGGCTGACAGTGGTGAGTGGTCGGTAAGTACTGTCCTCTCGAGGGGCACAACGATGCGAATATGTCGCAGGCTGACAGTGGTGAGTGGTCGGTACGTACTGTCCTCTCGAACGGCACAACGATGCGAATATGTCGCAGACTGAAAGTGGTGAGTGGTCGGTACGTACTGTCCTCTCGAAGGGCACAACGATGCGAATATGTCGCAGGCTGACAGTGGTGAGTGGTCGGTACGTACTGTCCTCTCGAGGAGCACAACGATGCGAATATGTCGCAGACTGACAGTGGTGAGTGGTCGGTACGTACTGTCCTCTCGAGGAGCATAACGATGTGTCGCAGACTGACAGTGGTGAGTGGTCGGTACGTACTGTCCTCTCGAGGGGCACAACGATGCGAATGTGTCGCAGGCTGACAGTGGTGAGTGGTCGGTACGTACTGTCCTCTCGAGGGGCACAACGATGCGAATGTGTCGCAGACTGACAGTGGTGAGTGGTCGGTACGTACTTTCCTCTCGAGGGGCACAACGATGCGAATATGTCGCAGGCTGACAGTGGTTAGTGGTCGGTACGTACTGTCCTCTCGAGGGGCACAACGATGCGAATGTGTCGCAGACTGACAGTGGTGAGTGGTCGGTACGTACTGTCCTCTCGAGGGGCACAACGATGCGAATGTGTCGCAGTCTGACCGTGGTGAGTGGTCGGTACGTACTGTCCTCTCGAGGGGCACAACGATGCGAATGTGTCGCAGTCTGACCGTGGTGAGTGGTCGGTACGTACTGTCCTCTCGAGGGGCACAACGATGCGAATGTGTCGCAGTCTGACCGTGGTGAGTGGTCGGTACGTACTGTCCTCTCGAGGGGCACAACGATGCGAATGTGTCGCAGACTGACCGTGGTGAGTGGTCGGTACGTACTGTCCTCTCGAGGGGCTCAACGATGCGAATGTGTCGCAGTCTGACCGTGGTGAGTGGTCGGTACGTACTGTCCTCTCGAGGGGCACAACGATGCGAATGTGTCGCAGTCTGACCGTGGTGAGTGGTCGGTACGTACTGTCCTCTCGAGGGGCACAACGATGCGAATGTGTCGCAGTCTGACCGTGGTGAGTGGTCGGTACGTACTGTCCTCTCGAGGGGCACAACGATGCAAATATGTCGCAGACTGACAGTGGTGAGTGATCGGTACGTACTGTCCTCCCGAGGGGCACAACGATGCGATTGTGTCGCAGACTGACAGTGGTGAGTGGTCGGTACGTACTGTCCTCTCGAGGGGCACAACGATGCGAATATGTCGCAGGCTGACAGTGGTGAGTGGTCGGTACGTACTGTCCTCTCGAGGGGCAGAACGATGCGAATATGTCGCAGACTGACAGTGGTGAGTGGACGGTACGTGCTGTCCTCTCGAGGGGCAGAACGATGCGAATATGTCGCAGACTGACAGTGGTGAGTGGTCGGTACGTACTGTCCTCTCGAGGGGCACAACGATGCAAATGTGTCGCAGACTGACAGTGGTGAGTGGTCGGTACGTACTGTCCTCTCGAGGGGCACAACGATGCGAATGTGTCGCAGGCTGACAGTGGTGAGTGGTCGGTACGTACTGTCCTCTCGAGGGGCAGAACGATGCGAATATGTCGCAGACTGACAGTGGTGAGTAGACGTTACGTACTGTCCTCTCGAGGGGCAGAACGAAGCGAATATGTCGCAGACTGACAGTGGTGAGTGGTCGGTACGTACATTTACAAGCTACAAGAAAGACGGTTTTTACAGCATAAGGTATCAAATTTTTCCTTCCCAATGAAAAATTTCGTTGAACAGTTTCAGTTAATTACATATCTCCAAAGTTGTAAAATAGTTTTGTATTAATTGTTTGCTTGTGACAGACCACGAGACTTGGCGTGCTTTGTATATTTGGAGAGAAGATGCTGACAATGAAATGCAGAAAGCAGATGGCAGGAACCCTAAGATGACTTCGGAAACAATCGAGAGAGGGGAAAACTGGGAATCGGAAAAATCGATGAACCTTGAAAACTGATTTATGCTGACGTCACGGTACCGTATTTATCCTCTAACATTTTGTGTACCTCATACATGTATTGACGAAAGAACGTTTAGTCTTCTAACAATCCTTGTGACCTTATTAAATTTATAAGCTCCATCCTTTTCGTAGATCCATCCTCTTGACTCTTTGGAGCCAGTTCATTACTTAATTTATCTCCCGTGTTATTACTTCAGTCGTACTTTATATCCTCATTTCCCACGCCTCAATCTTATCTCTGTCATTAACTCCTGCTGCCCATATCCGTGACCCATTAATGAAACCAATACTTACAAAACTTTTCAGCAATTTCTTTGTCAGATCCACTTTCGGGCTGTTACGCAAAATATTTTTTTGTTATTGAACGCTTCCTCCGTTGTGGTTATTATGGTCTTAATCTCTTTTACACTGGTCCACTACTGAGCAAAACAGACCTAGTACTGCTGTAGTGCTGTATCTGCGCGTGTGTGTGATGTTGTATATGGTTTTTTGTGTGTATTCTTGTGTCTTCCGCATAATTTTTATTTTTTTCTTTTATTTTTATTTTTTTTTCAAAATTTTTGCATTTTTATTTTTTTCATCTCACTTGTATTCACATAGGTGGATTTGTTTATACCCTTCCATCCCCATTTGATTCCCTTAAATTCTTTGAAACATTCGTTTTAAAACATGCGGTTTTTGTCTTGTCCGCTAAAACTAGCGTGTCATCAGGCAATTTAAAACAAAAAATATTTTTCTTCCTCTAGTGACAAGTTTTACTTCTCCATATGAAATACACTTAATACAATAAAGTTTTACCTCTCCATATAAAATAAAAAAATTAGTGTTCTGAGTCAGTATTATTATACTTATAATTATAAAATACACGTTACCTCTTCCTCTATCTTAGTATGACACGTGGTCGACGACAGAGACGACGTTTATGTTGTTTTTCTTCATCTCCTTCTATGGCGTCACAAGTCGAACCTTAGCAGCCATAATCACCCACCTCCATTTTCCGTCCTTGGCGATCAATGTCCATTGTTTTATTTTACCCACATCGATGTTGTTTTAACACCCTCGAAATGTCTAAACAATGTGTTTACACCTTCTGTTACTTTAATAGCTGCCTTTTGATTCGTCTACTCGTCTTCAATCAGTCTTCTGCTTATTTTTAGTATATTCATTACAGTATCCATCATGCAGTCTCAATGGCCTTTTCTACATAAGAACTGATTTTTTTTTCTGTATTTCTATTTCCAATTTTAATCAGTTCTGTTACGCCTGTGGTCTCTATAACGCTTCTAATACAATGTGTTCGTTGTCAGTGTTAAATATCCTGAGGTTGAGAGATGTCATAATGCAGTTTTCTTATGTAAAATGTTTACGAGTTACAGCTTCTCGGTTGGATCACCGAGAGAAGTAAGAAAATAAATGTTACCGCCAGACTAAATTTGAATTGGCACTTAAAGCTCGCGCACAATGCTAAATGAACGCATAAACGCATAATTACAAGTATTATTGGTGACAAATAATACTCTCTCTCTCTCTCCCCAACATCCCCAACATCTCTCTGTTGACCGCAACACTCGTATAGCCAATGGTGTACTAATAAATTTAAACCAGGCTCTGTATATTGTTTGGTTACAGTTACTAATATTAATAATTACGTTAAATAATGGAGTTTCAGGTAACTGGCCGTTTGCCTTATGCGAGAACAGAAATAAAGCCCTTTATATACTACTAATTCATACATACTATTCGTACTAGTCCAGTTTAAAAAATAAATTCTCCTGGATGACACTGGGAAGAGAGCCAACGTATGTACGAACAAATATTCACCCTGTGTACGGTTATTGTGTCGCGTCACTGAGCTAAATACTTCACATTCTTCTTCCGCAGAATTCGCCTTTTGTATTTCAAACTGAAAACGATCAACCCACACCACTTTTGTTGCCTAACTCGACGCCAGAGGTGGGATGCGCGATCGAAGACGCGCGGCTGGCTGGATAAGTGTCGACCCTACTCTCAAAAACCGACCCCGTTTTAATTGTAACTCCAGAAACGCCGTCGTAAGATTTATGGCTCCAGTGTATGCGGGTCGCAACCAAGCATTATCTGTTTGTGAATACAACGGCAAGACAAAAGGATACGTTATTAATCTAGAGGGCCACATATCTAGCAGCTTACGACATTAATCTGGAAATGTAGGGCACGTGGTTTTAATATGTCGATACAGGTTTGGCCGAGAACGATGCAGTGTAACAAGCTACCAATTAACAAAACATAACGTACAGTGCAATTGTATTGTTGCAGACGACCAGTGCATTGGGTTTGCAGATGGACGTTTGATCGAAAAGTTAGTGGGATTTCCGGATTTACCGCCGATGAAATGTTGGGTTGAAAGCTAATTTTTTATGATGTTGGTACACCTCTCTACGTTTGTAGCCATATTGGATAAACAGTTTAGATTTGACACCTGATTGGGTAAGTTGTGTTTTGGTGCATTTGGCGATTTTTATTTTAACACTCTACAATTCATGATTGTAGAGGCTGCATTAGGCCTACAGTTTGTCTTAAGAATGAGATATAGGCTACTATGCTCTACAGAGTGGAATCATTTGCAAAAGGCTTTTAGTGAGGCTATCTGGTGTCCATGAATGCGCGGTTTCAGATAGTAGGTTACAATTATTCAACCAAGTTGTGAGTGACTTGAAGATCGTGATGAAGATTTTCGTATCGAGTTTCACGATTTTTATTGATAGTTGCTACAGTGAATACAACGTATACTGTTCAGGTATTTTACGTCACGTGCGTAAAGGAATTGGTAGAAAATATCCAGATATGTGGAAAGGTAATTTATGGAACTTGGCCCTCAATAATGGACCAGCACACACACACACACACACACACACACACACACCATTGCTTGTTCAAGAATTTTTGTTGGAAAATAACACTGTAGTGACAGCGCAATCGCCGTATTCATCGCGTGTGACGCTATACGTCTTTTCTTCTTCCTAACACTAAAACAATCGTGAAACGATAATGTTTCGTGGCCGTCGATGCCATAGCACGATAATCGCACATAAAACACACACATGACACACGTATGATACGCGTGACCATATCACATTCTTCTTCTTCTTCTTCTTCTTCTTCTTCTTCTTCTTCTTCTTCTTCTTCTTAATTTCACGGAGTTGGCAAATTTCCTGTTCCGTCTTTACAGGTTATCTCGCCATCTTGCTCTCGGTCTTCCTGTATCCCTTAATGTAATAATTGTTGTGATTAATTATTTGATTTTTCTTGCATATAAACTTTTAATTTATTGTAAAATATTTGTTTATTTTCTACCAAATGTACATGTTGGATCTTACTGTTCAACATTGTCAGAGCTAATAGCTCTTTATTTACAGTTTAAATTGTAAGAGTGTGTAAAAGTGAAAACTTATGAACTGTGACGAAGCTGAAACACTAAGTGTCCATTAAATGTACAGAAGGAAGAAAATAAAATAAATAAATATTAGCACAGTAATGTTAAATTACTATAAAATTACAGTGATATGTGCGCCAGTGTGTGTGTGTGCGCGCGCTCACGCGCGCGTCTGTCTGCTGTGCCGTTAGCTTAGACTAGTCGTGGCTTACGGCGGTAAAAACTGGACACTTAATAGGTCGGCAATGGAGCTGTTGGACAGATTCGAAACGAAATTGATTAGGAGGATTGCAGGCCCAATTTGGGAAAATGGAACATGGCGACAGAGAAAAAATAGAGAATTGTGCGGAGCATTTGATGGCCTCAGCTCACCTCCTTCATTAAAATACAAATATTGAGGTGTTAGGCCATGTCCTGAGAATGGAAGGCAGCAGGACAATAAAAAATCTGTTCAAGGATTCCACTGGTGGAGTGTGACTCAGAGGACGGCCTAGGACAGTGTCTTGAGTGATCTCAAGAAGCTGAGGATAAACGTCTCCCTTGCTCAGAACCGATATGGGTGAACGACAGTGGTCGATAAGGCCAAGGGCAGCTACGTGCGTCTGTTGCGCCAATTAAGAAGAAGAAGAAGAAGAAGAAGAAGAAGAAGAAGAAGAAGAAGAAGAAGAAGAAGAAGAAGAAGAAGAAGAAGAAGAAGAAGAAGTGAGTTTTTATTAAGAAGAAGTTTTTAATTAAGAAGAAGTTTTTAATTAAGAAGAAGAAGTTTCGAATGTGAGTGAGTTTTTATTCTCCGTTTCCTTATCTACGATTTAACATAGACAAAACAACAACAAGTAGACATCAATGATAATTGGATTTGGGACGACGGCACAGAAAATTTTATGGAAAGATTCTGAAAAAACTGTATGGCTACACATATGCTGCAGTGCCTAAACGGTGGTGGAGTCGATTCAGGCTTAATTGATTACTGACTAGCGTTTGACGTGAATAATGAATAATAGATCAATGTTTCTCCAAAACTATAAATTAGTAAATTAAGTGTGACAAACGAAACGAATGAAGCTTGGGATTGTTATGTGTCTTGGTTGTTGAACAAGATTATAGAATACGTAATCGGATACGTAAAATCTAAAATGTGAAAACTAATAGACCACAGAAAATGCATAAACATGTCAAATGTGTAAAACGTTTGTTTACGTATAAAAAATTTTAATGGAATTCTTATGGGATTATAATTAAATTTCTGCATACACACTACAGTTAGTTTAATTGCTTTCATGACGTTTAATCGAATCGCCCAATCGTTCAGTACAAGGAAAATTCTATTGGTTCGTTCGGTTTTCTGCACCATTTAGTGATCATTCCGCGTCATTTACTGATCGGGTACAAAGCGATTTTCCTTTTATTGTTTTACATTCACAAAAACACAGAAAATCTATATTTGTGTGCCAGTGGACATGCGCGTGGACTCCAAATACGTAATTTCATTAGTAATTAGAATTACAAACAATGTATAGAAATATATAAATACACTAAGACCGGGTGACGTAGCACACAACCAATTTGTTTTCAAAGTCATAAATAAATCGTTATAGGTTATCCATATTTGGATCATGAAATCTGAATAGAGTACCAGTTATTTCCGAGTGCTAATTTTTCGGCTAAACTGTTCGTTTGCCCCTTTTGTAGAAAGAATGATCACACTATTATTATCTTTATTATTATTATTGTTGTTGTTGTCGTTGTTGTTGTTGTTGTTGTTGTTGTTGTTGTTGTTGTTGTTGTTGTTGTTGTTGTTGTTGTTGTTGTTGTTGTTGTTGTTGTTGTTGTTGTTTTGAGGAAATAACACCATACTGCCGGTATTTCATTTATCCAAATCAGTGGTTTCCAACTTAAAAACGGCACAGTTAAACTCAGGAACCTAACGGCGAACCCCATCATAAACGACAATTTTTATAAATGAATAAATGAATAACGTAAAAATATAAAAGGCAGTATTCAATTGTAAATTGATAAAAGAGGTAATTCACACGTTTACCATATCTTCGTGTACATTTTTAATGGTACAATATTTATTATGTCTGAACATAATAGTAATAAGAGAAAGAGATTAAACATTGTATGTTTACATAAAATCTAAAATGTGCCAACGGAGGTTGATCTCCTGCAGCCCACTAAACCAGGAATGTGCTGAGTAGTTCCTAATTTCAGTCGGTGAAGCAGAGATAATAAGATAATCGGTGAGGCGATTAACTTCATTGTGGAGAACACTCTTTTTTAAATTAATTATCATATATGTATTTCTAAATATCGACAGATCATTTTCTGTCCAAACTTTCTATGATTTGGTAACCGCCTATCAGATAAGCTTGAAGACCAAATACATATTCCATTAAACAAATAAATTGAAATGTATCGTCCTTTTATTACTGTATTAGTAACAAAATTTTTCACAGGGCTTTCCTGCAATGCCATTCTCAGTTAAAGTAATATTTTATAATTAATTTACTGAATAAAGTAAATAGAGTAATTATGAATTCATTTTCCAAGATAAGGTCGCGGGCTGTCAGATGGAAATCATAGGTTTAAACCGTTCGAAGAGAGATTACGTTTTATGATCCGAAGTACGATAAAGCAGTAAAATCGAAGGGATCCGTTATTGGTTAGAAATGTTTCAGCTTCATGATTCTACAAATTGTGCACTTTCCTTAACAAGGCAGGATAGGTGACTAACTCCGCACGTATAGAGCAAATAGCTTAGAATTAATCATTTGTTTACATTATGCGGCTAAACAATGCAATTATTATTGTATACAATAATACTGTTGTTGCAGTAGGGCTATACAAATTGGTAATATTGTAATATTACCAGTATGTAATATGGTAATATTGGTAGTATTGTAATACTATTGATACAGTATGTAGAATAATTTAATACTATTATTGTAAGGAATACAATAAAGAGTAAAGAGTAATACAATGGGTACTTTAAGCTGTAGTATTCTTAAAGGTATATTCTGTAATGTATTTTATGTACTATGTAACTTAGCGCGCTGAGTATAAGGTCAAGTTTAGGAAATTTATGTTCTTCCTTAAGAACATTAGATGCAGAGCCGGTGTCAGGTGACTAATGAGGTTAAGGACAACAACAAGATATCTATTCGATGCCACTACAGGCTTATAGAACGACACCTATCATATTATCTATGATAAATGTTCGCTTGTTTGTTACACGACTCGAACGGCAATTAGCCTACATATACCACGTTTGTCAGTATTTCAAAGTTTAATTACATTTGATTCGGCGTAATTAAACATAACGAAGTAATCTAACGTTTTGCCCGGCCAATGAAATTGTTCTCTTTCCGCACCATTTACCGATAATTCAGCATTACTTGCTGAATTAAAACATCAATTCCGCTACAACGGTTGTCGCTTTTTAATTTGTACATAACGTTAGACACAGGCGGCGGTTAAGGCGCAGCGCTGATACCCCCAGAAATCTCTGTATGACTCAACTGGCAATCTACTCTGCAGTCCTTACACCGTTTACTTGATACAAAAGGAAATTTACTTAATTATAATATGTTTTTAACCTGAAGTAGTAACTGGGTTTCCTCGTGTACATTTCGTTAGAAAATTGTCTATTAATTATACAGACAGTTATTATTGACAATTTTTGTAATATACAAATTTGACAGAAAGATGTCGACAATAATCTAACAAGTTATAGGTAGGTCTACATCATAAAGAAACAATGAAGTAATAGTCTGATACTGAAAATAAATTATAAATAAAATTATATATACAGGGTTTTCACAAATGGTAGTCCAATATTTTGGTAACGTGTTCCTTACATAATTACAAGAAAAAACGTTCCTGTAAACAACGTATCATTTCTGGTCCAAAAATGTATAATTTTCCATGTATCCGCCATTTTGTATTTTTTAAGAACAATTTTATTTCTCGAGAATGGAGAGAGATATTCTAATGAAATCTGGTATGTGTTACCCCAGCAAAATAATCTACAAAATAATTTTTTTTTTTAAATTTTACATTCACAAATTTCAAAATGGCGGCTATTTTAATTTTTAAATCATTCATATCTCACAAACTATTAGTTTTATAGAATAATGTTTTATTAGATAAAATCTTAAGAATTAGTTTTCCAACAAATTAGTACCTCACTCGTTACACTGCAATGTTAAACAACCGAGTTATGATGGAAAATGTCAGGGTGAGTTACTCAATCCTCAATACCATGAAATCAGTGATGTTATCTCGTCCAGATATTATTAAAAAATACTAGGCCAACTGAATATAAGTCAACAATACTTCAATCAGCTGGCTTACAAATTAATAAGCAAATTTGTAAAATTGAAACTGCAGTTGATCTTAGTGTTTTGAACAGAGTAGTGAATTATGCGTTATTTTGATAATTTTTTAGCAATGCTGTTGGTTTTTGTTTTTTTATTTATTGTGCGTTATTTTTAGAATTGTCATTAGATACGGCAAATTTGTATAATAATCATGAAATGGCTGTCATGAATTTCATCTACGAGAAAGCCAATGGATTTGCTATAAAAGCAAATCGTGAAGCTTATCCAGATCGTAGGCAGCCTTCCAGTAAAATGTTTGTGAAAATCCATCAGTGAGTGTGTGAGATTGGTACATTTCAACCGTCGACTCAGGATTATGGTAGACCGAGATCTGTTTCAACTGCTGAATTAGAGGAACGAGTTTTGGTCAGAATTGAAGAGTAACCAGAATGGTCATACCGAAGAATCGCTCATCAGGAAGGTATTCAAAGCCACACCACCATATGGAAAATTCTTCGCAATCAATTGCTGTATCCGTATCAAATAAATTGTAATGTTTTTTACTATTTTTTTCCTTGTATTTACAAATAAATCTATTTGGGAATGTATTTATTTTTGCAGTTTGATGGTAGACTCACACTGACATTTTCCATCATAACTCGGTTGTTTGAGATCGCATTGTAGCAAATAAGGTATCATTTTGTTCATAAAATAATGCGTAAGATTTTATCTAATGAAACATTATTCCATAAAACTAGTAGTTTGTGAGATATGAATGATTTAAAAATTAAAACAGCTGCCATTTTGAAATTTGTGAATATAAAATTTTTAAAAAAATTTCAATTTGTAGACTATGTTACTGGATTAACACGTACCAGATTTCATTAGAATCAATCTCGAGATTTCATTAGATTTCAATCCATTCTCAAGAAATAACATTTTCCTTAAAAAAATACAAAATGGCGGATAGATGGAAAACTATACGTTTTTGGTCCTATGTTTACAGGAACTTTTTTTCTTGTAATTATGTAAGCAACACGTCACCAAAATATTGGACTATTATTTGTGAACACTATGTATATGTTTTTTATTTTAATATAAGATCATGTTACCATACTAGGATTCATTGCAGTTACTTGTTTTTTTTTTACATCGTTAGATTGTGAAGTTTACAATGTAAAGTTCTTAAATAAATATTTACTCTCGCGATTTTAAATAAAGAAATATAATAAAATGTACACAAATGTGTACAATAAGTACTTGTACGCTAAAGTGATGTATTGAGTAAAGTAATGAAGTAATTGTACAAGTGAGGTCAAATAATTGTTCAGTATTTAAGTAATGTAGAAAACATATTAAATAATATTTGTATTGTTGGAAAAATTATTTGCCGATCTGTTAGGCCGCGGTCTACTGTTTGTGTGGACAAACGTTTCGGCCCCTTCATTGCAGACCATCTTCAGTGTCGGAAACAATATGCACGGTGTTCGCCAATTCACCCCAGTGACGAGGTAAAGACTATACGATACTCTATACCATACTGTACTGTCTCTACCTCATCACTGGAGTGAATTAGCGGACACGGTGCATATTGTTTCCGACACTGAAGATGGTCTGCAACGAAGGGGTCGAAACGTTTGTGCACACAAACAGTAGACCGCGGCTTGACGTCGTCCGTGACAATCTTAGGAAATCAATATTTATATTTATTTATAATATATATTTATTAATATTTATAATAAATTAATTTATTAAATTATATTTATATTATATAGTATTTAATATTTACTAATATATTCCAATGTGGCAGGCGGTCACACCATATGTGATTATGTAAAGCATAATTATGACCAGCTGTAGTGGGTGTCCGGGACAATTGGGGTGAGATTGAAAGTAAAAATATTGCTAAAAATTAAGAATAATAGTATAAATTAGTAATAAGACGATATAAAGACTATGAAGCTATAGTTTAGTGTTTGAGTGAAGTGTTGTGCGCGTATAAAAAGGTTAACTTAATTATTCATATGTAGTGGAAACGTGTGTTCTAGAAAAATCGAGAAAACGGAAATGCAATTTCCAACACGTTGCGTCTCCAGAATGTTCTTACGTATAGCATAGAATGTGTAGGAATTACGTCTGTGCGCAGGTAGTCTGTGACGTCACCCTATAGCGCTGCTGGTTCAGTGTACAAGAGTTTTCAGGCAGTCTTCATGTAGTGCTCATCGAGAGCGGTTTTAGTATAGTCATCGTTCAGTCCACCATCCATGGACCCCGCAGAGTCGAGGAAGCAGCGAGTTACGGCAGGCAGCAACCACGGTGTACGAGATCTTCTATTACCGTTCCTGAACTTCGTTTGCTGATCGTGGCGGCTGAGACGGACACCTAGACGCGGGGCAGTTCCTGGAGACGGTGGCTGGAACATGGAACACGGACGACGGATCGCTGGAGACCGGGACGGCAACGAAGACGAGAATTCAGGAAAGCGAAATTTAAAACTAAATTTGTTTTCCAATCATATAAAGCCTTCAAGAGAAAAAAGAAACTTTTTGAACATTTAAAATTATATCATTGTTTTAAATAAAAGGAAACGTTTATTTCAATTATAATTTTGAAAGAAGATTTTGACCATTTAAAATTATATCATTGTTTTAAATAAAAGAAAACGTTTAGTTCAATTATAATTTTGAAAGAAAATTTTGAACATTTAAAGTTGTGTCATTATTTGAAATAACAAGAAAACATTTTAATACAAATTAGTGTAAAAAAAAGACAATAAATGTATGTAAATCACTAATGGCGCATTCTTTTTCTGCAAGTCTGGTCTGCTAACTATACCTGTTACCTTGCAATATTAACATTAATGTATTTATTTGTATAACTGCATAAAATTGAATCTATACGTTGTGATGTGTGTGCGTGCCTGTGTATGATACAAATCTAAGAAAATGGGTTTTAATTATTTGAAAACTTGACACGGTGTTTCAGGCCTGTGGTCTCTTCAGGCTCATTCCCGCCAACACAAACGCAGACTGTTGGATAACAACCTGGGAAATTTAATCCATACATCATCCGCGAAACCTTCACATAACATAACACCCGTGCTTATGTACGGGTGTATGTATGTTTGTGTGTGAGTGGTGTAGGTTTTCTGTTATTCCTGTATTGACTGTTTCGGTTACGACTTACAAGTTATTCCAGGAAGCACTGCGCTGACTAAAACACTCCTTGAAATTCAAGGACTGTTTGTT
Source organism: Magicicada septendecula (assembly GCA_034769895.1). NCBI lineage: Eukaryota > Metazoa > Arthropoda > Insecta > Hemiptera > Cicadidae > Magicicada > Magicicada septendecula. The sequence continues at coordinate 460,768,296 of CM068373.1, forward strand.
ATTCTGTACAATGTTTCTCCACTGTTCAAATGCAACCCACTCTGATTTTATCTGCTAAAAATGTTTGGCGTTCCATCTCTGCTTGTTGTTCACATTCATCCAACTATTAAAAATCGACCTAGTTGGTACACCTCAGGCTCGGTTAAACTCTCTCATCTATTTTGGTTAAAATCTGCCTCGACTTAAGTGGATAATACATTTCGCTTTTCCATATTTTTTGTACAAAACAAAAGTTTACATTTTCCTGTGGTGTGTATCAAATGTATTTTGATATAGAATTTTTAACTTTTTTTAAATAACCCGTTATCCTCAGCAAACCTCAGATTCCAGAGAGGTAATTCAGCTGTAATTCCCTAGTCATTAGTTCAGTCATTAATCATTAATGATTGATAGTTCAATCATTAATTCCCCAGTCATTAATTCCGTAGTCAATCAAGTGACCGGAAAATAGCCTCCAGAATGCATGCAACAATAAGATTCTGTTGATTAAAGTTTAAAGAGTTATTTGATATTTAATGAAGAAATTTGTGTTAGTGGTTGAAAACACAAGCAGAATGATCACTGTTGCACACCACTATATAAAAATTATCCCGATTAGCGCTTTCAAGCTTCACAGCTCATCGTCAGATCGGAATAGACAGAAATTATGTGAAAACAAACCCTTCACCCTTCTCACCCCACCCTGCTCACACACAACAAGCTATAATATAAATGTCCCTTCCCCACCCCCTAAACCCTGTCCCACCATCTGTACAGTTACATATTTTTCTAGCAAATTCCTTGTGTTTCAGTGTTGTGTGTGTGTGTGCGCCCGCATCCTTTTAAACTTACCCCCTTGCTCTCCACACACGTGGGTCAGTCACACACCCTTATTTTAAAACATCCAATTAGTACTATGCAATATAATTCTTAATCTTATCTATCTGTCCTCTATCATTTACTTCTTAATTATGTTATAAAATATTTCTTCATTATCAAATTTAATTCATAATCAAGCTTCCTTTCAACTGTGTTATTTACTACTTTTACAATTTCGTAGTAGTAAATAACACAGTTGAAAGGAAGCTTAGAGAGGAGTTGGAAATATTGAAAGAAAGAGAAAAAGGGTTTGACAATTTAATTAATATTAAAATTAAATTTGATAATGAAGAAATATTTTATAACATAATTAAGAAGTAAATGATAGAGGACAAATAGATAAGATTAAGAATTGTATTGCATAGTACTAATTGGATGTTTTAAAATAAGGGTGTGTGACTGACCCACGTGTGTGGAGAGGAAGAGGGTAAGTTTAAAAGGATGCACACACACACACACACACACACACACACACACACACAACACTGAAACACAAGGAATTTGCTAGAAAAATATGTAACTGTACAGATGGTGGGACAGGGTTTAGGGGGTGGGGAAGGGACATTTATATTATAGCTTGTTGTGTGTGAGCAGGGTGGGGTAAGAAGGGTGAAGGGTTTGTTTTCACATAATTTCTGTCTATTCCGATCTGACGATGAGCTGTGAAGCTGGAAAGCGCTAATCGGGATAATTTTTATATAGTGGTGTGCAACAGTGATCATTCTGCTTGAGTTATTTGATAAAAATAACATTTTCAAGTAAATAATTTAATTCACAGCGATAAGAGTTTACATACAATTACTACTACTACTACTACTACTACTACAACTACAACTACCGCTACTACTAGTACTCTCTCTCTCACACACGCGCGTGCGCGTTTTCTACACTTATGACAGTAGTTAAAAATGAAATATGTTTTTTTCCCAAATGAAATAATGTAGACTTTTACTTAAATATAAATGTCTTTCTCGATAATCGTCTTTCAAATTTGGTTTGCCTTAAAATTTCTTAATTACTTTTATTTTAATTAGATATTCCCGTTCAATTTAACGTTGTAGTTTGCGTTGGGTCGCAGAATCTAAACTCTGTTCGTTATAAGGCGAGAAGACGTTAATAGCGAGTGAGGTAAAAAACACCATGAAGAACGGACGGCCTTTTTTTGTCCGAAAAATATTCAGCCGCCTCTTTCTTCATCATTTCGTTTCGTCGTCGTTGCGTGAAATGCCTCACATTCTCCTTTCCTGGAATTCGTCTTTTGTATTGCGAAGTGAAAACGATCCTTTATTCACAGCCCCCACAGATGCCACACTATTGCTTCCGCAACTCGGTGATAATCTGACACCCGTTGCGTACTCCTACGCCTTTAGGAAGGGTGTCACCCTCTGTTGCACACAACTACAATGACAGCTGCGATAGATACTGTCAACAGCGAAAAGATTTACGTCTGAACAAATAGCCTACGTGCCGCAAATACAACTATTTTGTCTACAGGTTTTAGTACAGAGTTATACACTTCATATAGGTTAGACAAGGACATTAGAAGCGGATCAATGTCAAGCTACGCTAAAAATAACACTTCATAGAAAGTGTATTCCTGTTACCAATAAACAATGACGTCGAGACAGCTCGCTTTACATGACATGTATTCGTCAGTTAATTCAACCCCGTATGCCTGCTGCTGGGGTAATACAACTGTCCGGTTAAGGTGAGAGAACCTCAGTGAGTAACAGTACAACGCGACTCGTTAGCATACAGACAACAACTCTCCTTAAACGAGCAGCTCGTCACTTCTTCATTAAGTGCTGTATCCTCTTAGGAGGTTGAAACGTCCGCCAAAACTTTTACAATTTTTTTTTATAAATTAATTTTTTTTTTTTTAGAGGTCGTTACTTAATTTTTAAAACTAGGCACTTGTCATAGACGGAAGAAAAAAATACTGGGCCCAGCGTGACAGGACTTGCAATAAAACAATCATATAACAGTAACAGTAACAACATTTTATTGGTGCTTTCTTTTTATAACATTATTATACCTTATCATTTCATCTGAGAGACAACTCGTATAGATGCATACATATATATTAATACTTGTATTCCAATAATAGGAATTGGTGCTACCCCATAACAATATGATACCTTTACTACGACTGAGATTAATTTACAAAAGATATTTTAAACATATTTAAAGCGGTCCAGGTCACTGTATGATAATTATATATAATTTACCTTAATTTCCGTCCAGTGACGTCAAGCGTAATTTGTTTTGGTTACGCGTTTCAGGCCATGTGGCCCATCCTCAGACCATCACTCCAAGAGGAGCTCGTTAAAAAATAAAAAATCCACAATAAAACAAACACATAATAAATAAATACAAAAATATATTAAAACATATAGAGGCGTTCTATTACACGAACACGGTGCACCGCGTGTAGCATGCCTGAACTGCGTCAATGAAACCTGTTATCTATTATTATCTGTAATCGATCGCAGCGCGGTATCATACAGTGGGTTGGACCTGAAGTTAAGTTTATCATTAAGTATGTCGTCACACACATCTGGGTTATTATGACCTCTATATATCTCGAATTCTTCAAGCGCATCCATATAACGGCCTAAAGATAAAAAAAATATTATCTTTCATGGCCGATATGTTGATGATACTTTTCTAATTTTTAACGGTACTTTACGCCAAATCAGTAATCTTTAAAATCATATGAATACCGTTACTCACAATATTCAATTTACTATGGAAACTGAAACCAATAATGAACTCAACTTTCTTGATCTTACTGTCACCAGGCAACTTAACAGCTTAAACTTTAAAATTTACAGAAAACCTACCACCACAAACGTGACCATACATGCAGACTCACACCACCCCTTCTCTCAAAAATTAGCGGCCTACAACAGTTTTATTCACAGACTTTTGATGATCCCCCTAAATAATGATGATTTCGAGTGTGAACTCAACATAATTAAACACATAGCTCTGGCCAACGGATATGAATCCCAAATGATCGACAATATTCTTAGAAAACACAAATCCCGTCGTTCCAAACAGACACATGATATTACACCTAACAACAAATACATCACAACAACATACACTGAGTTGATGCCCAAGATCCTTACATCCACTTTAAATAAATTAGGTTATACTGTCATTTTTAAAACAAATAACCGTCTACGGAACTTAGTTCGCCCAGTCATTCAAACAACAATTGAATCCAAAACTGGTATTTACAAACTTATATGTGACGATTGTGACCGATTTTATATCGGCCAAACGGGTAGACCGTTCATCAAAAGATTCCGCGAACACAAACCACAAGGCCATTTTAACAGGGGTAATTTTTCCATAGATAATATTAAATCCAACTTTACAAGGCACCTGATTTCATGTAATCATTCTTATACAAATTTCAACAATAATTTCATACCCCTACATTATTGTGCCAAAGGCCGTTATATGGATGCGCTTGAAGAATTCGAGATATATAGAGGTCATAATAACCCAGATGTGTGTGACGACATACTTAATGATAAACTTAACTTCAGGTCCAACCCACTGTATGATACCGCGCTGCGATCGATTACAGATAATAATAGATAACAGGTTCCATTGACGCAGTTCAGGCATGCTACACGCGGTGCACCGTGTTCGTGTAATAGAACGCCTCTATATGTTTTAATATATTTTTGTATTTATTTATTATGTGTTTGTTTTATTGTGGATTTTTTATTTTTTAACGAGCTCCTCTTGGAGTGATGGTCTGAGGATGGGCCACATGGCCTGAAACGCGTAACCAAAACAAATTACGCTTGACGTCACTGGACGGAAATTAAGGTAAATTATATATAATACAAAAGATATATTCACACCCCTTTTACAATAATTTGTCTTAATCATTATAATTCAATTCTGCTAGCAAATAATCTTAATTATTCAATTATTTAATTTAATACATTTAGTTAGTCAATTGAATTACTCAATCAATGAATGTTAATTATAGAAAACCAATTAACTGTCTTTAAACTTTTGAGACATGAATGATCATATTACCCCATATCAGCACCAGTCCTTAGTTATATCAAACATTACAGACATATGTGTATACATAAAATGCAGCCTTGCTCTTGTACAAAGTATTATTAATGAAGTTTATCACTGAAGTTACAAACATGTGTCCATGAAAGTTCTAATGTCTCTTTTATCATTATAAATTTAACCATTTTTGAATATTATATATATGTCCCATGTTCCATGAAATAATGCTGTGTGATGTAGTTAAATTTAAATTGGAAATTTCCCACCTGGATTTGGAAAACGAAAAGCGGTTATGAATTCTATGATGGTCGGTTATGATGATGGTGCTGATAGGCGAAGAAGAAGGTGGTTACATGTTGAATGGTTGTCCTTCGGAAACTACTGGTTCTCCCGACGTGGGGAGCCGTTTACTGTCGGTCTATTTCCATGATGATGGCTGGTGTAGGTGCCATCATGTCAGCTGTTTCCCATCCCTCGACGGTCCGAGGACCCTGTAACGTCATTTATTTGTAGATATCTGTCACCACTTAAATTCACCTATGACTCTTTCTCGCCACAAAATAGCAACATCACACACTCACTGTCTAATACTTTGGAAATTATTAATATCTGATTACTTAAAGAGATTCGAAAATTGATCACTGCATTTTCATTCATGGTTGCAGGCTGTAGCACACATACGTTAATTCATCTTTACATTTTCTTAATATATGTACATAAATTTTATAAATTCAGTTTTGTTAAAATTCCATTCATAATTGTTTAAAACTCTTTCTGCTCAATTTATTTTAGTCTCTTTTATTTGTGGGTGCACAGTAACTCTAAATTAAATTTTCAACATGCCGAGGACCAGATCGCCACGTGCCAGAAGCAAGTACAATTTACATTCAAACAGATACATTACAAATAAAAATTTTACATATACGGATCACACACACACACACACACACACACACACACACACACACACACACACACACACACACACACACACACACACACACACAAATATAAAACATCTATGCCCATTAACCTAATACGAAAAATTGCAACAATCCTTACCTGAGACCTTTTAAAAGTTTAAGTACACGTGTAGAGTCGGAAAGAATAAGTTACAGTTCAAGTCGCCAGACCACAAGCGAGCACTTCAGAAGCTGAAGAGAAAATGGAGAATGAACATGCGTTTTACCAATGCACAACGGTAACGGAACGGTAATGTTGAAACAGCTGTTACGAGGCTGCTATCTGAATTTCGACGACACACACCACGGTGCGCTATCGCTCAGGTCGACTGAGCGGGACCGAAGGCCGTGCCCTTAGCGCGACTATTCGAATATGCCGACCACTTCGGCACAAGGTTGGCAACCATCACGGCAATTGGTTTTTAGATGCAAGGGTTCTACATACGTCGACCGAGGTAACTGAAACAATTATTCATGCAATCAGTAAATACGCCTTCTGCCTTGTATTTTTTCCCTATATTAGTAACTGTAGAAGTTGACTTTTTCCTCCCATTACATGCCCCAGACTATGAAATTTCCTCACTTTTATAATATTCATTACATCAATTTCCTTCTTCATATTTCTCAGTACCTCATCATTTGTGACCCTATTCCTCCAACTAATTAACAAGACCTTTTTGTAGGGCCACTTTCAAACGCATCTAGTTTATTCTCCGTGGTTAATCCTTTAAATGCCTCCAAATAATAAAAAGCGTTGAGAACACGTAACACCTCAACTCAACAGTCTGATTCGGAAGATCAGACTAAGATCTCGGCTGCACAGAACTTTCCTCGTTCGACTGAAGACGCTCGTCGTCTCTTCTATTCTTCTTTTAAATCTCCAATTTTTCATTAATTAAAGTATCCGATACTTATATTTTTCTACACTTTGAATTTGTTCACCACTAACGGCCACAATGTCTCGCAGCTGTGTCTTGGCTATAATTATGCTGTGTCTTGGCTAAAGTTCTAGAGCCTCAATTAATAATTCTTTCCCCTTCCCCAAAGTTTTGAGTTTTCGCTCTATAATAGGCTGTGATGTAACGAAATAATTCAGTGTGTACTTTACTTGAAAATAGTAGTTTGATAGTTGATAGGTTGGAAGAAGTCATTCTGTTTTGTTGTTTCGTGTACAGGATGTAACAGCAATGTGCTACTCATTGGCTTCAATCCGATTAGGGGAACATGCTTATGTGTGCAGTGTGTGTATGAAGCAGTGCGAATGCTAGCAAAATTTGCTGTTAAGCGATTTCCTCGCTTGACTCGGTTCTCTATAAGTTGCCTGTCTCAGCAGAGACGCGCCTACGAAGAGAAATCTTTATAGAATTCCTTCGCGATATAGCGACTTACTTTCTTGTTTCTGCTTGCAGGAGACGCTCACATATTCACATCTTTGTGCCCCTCGAGAGGACAGTACGTACCGACCACTCACCACTGTCAGTCTGCACCACGCAACAGTTATTACGAGCATTTCTTGTGTTATTCCCACAAGACCAAACAAGGCTGAAAAGTTTATTTAAACTTAGAGAAAACAGGCGTCTGTTGCTGTCGTATTCTTGGAAAACGTTTCTCAAAAGTCACCACTGAAACATTAAGATATTTTCAACCTAAGCTGATGTTCAACAGAGTAGTATTTCAAAGGATTAACAACGTACTTGATATAGCGCGTATTTTACGACGAATATTTTTTTCCATTACGAACACAAACTGCCATGTTTTCATCTTGTGTAATGGGTTTTCAGCTACGATTACAATATTATTGCGTGTAGGTCTATTTTTCGATTCGTACACAGTACTGACTGAAAAACTGACGACGATTGAAACGTAACGTGCGTTGAATCGTGAAACTATAAACAATCGACTCATACAAGCAATGTATTTTAAATGACGAGTCTACAAATCCTTACATTACATTTAATAAATGAGCATTTGTTCGAATCAGACTTTTGTACGGGTAAGGTTACAAAAGGATTTTTTTTATAAACGCTACCGGTACACTAATAGGCTAATAATAGTAATTACTTCCTCTCCTCATACTGAATTTTAAATTTTAAACGCCCTGATATAAAGTTTGCAGAATCGATATTGCATCATCAGATAGTGCAGTGTAAGTCACTTCACTGTTAATAAATTCAGAATTAAATGTTGCACAATGAAATCATTGTACTATACCTACAATGTATAACCGCAAGCAGTAGCCATACTAGGGCTTATAATCTGGGGGAGGATTACTTTAGTGTTAAAGAATAATGATAATACTTGAACATAAAAGGTAATGTTGTGGAGTCAATTTTGTAGATAAGAGTGACAATGATAATTTACTTTAAATGGAGTTTAACAAACCCGCACGGATAGAATATTTAGCTACTAACCTAGAGGTATCAATTTCGTTTGCCGGGCGCACCAAACAGGTACCGGCACTGGTTCTACTCAACCTGTGGAAATCAGTACCTAGTAAGACCCTGGAGTTCATCGGGTTCCTGCCTAGACAATGCAAACAAACCAGAGCGCGAGACGCCCCGTGCATCTTCTGTCTATCTGTCTCACTACCTTCGATAACACTCTCTGGTAATAATGGGAGGCTGGAGCGTAGTGCCGGCCACGGTATCGTACTTGTATGCAGAACGACTCACATAAGGAAGCCTACTCTGCCTAAATCCCAAGTTACTTCGCTGCTACATAAGTGAGCCATTAATATTAATTTTATTTTATTTGCAGTAAGGTATAATACAACAGGATAAACTCTTAACATTTCATAAAGGTAAAGGCCGTACAGTCTCGTTTACAGCTCCTCGACGCGTGTGTACTTTGCTCCTTTGGAGAGGGAGCCGATGGAGACGTTCAAGCATGGTGTCCTGAGCATGACTAGACGCGAAGGGTCAAGATAAATTCAATGGGGCAGCAGCTGGGCGTGCCCCAGTGGTCGCAGTGTCCGGGCGAACCCGTTGGCTGTCTGATGAACCGGACGGGAAGAGAGACCCTCCCCCCCCCCCCCAATAAGTACTGATGGCCGGTGCTAAAGCATGCTGAAATCCGCTCAACAACGGCTCAGTACCACGTTATTGATGTAGGCCTTACAGCATTCATAGCGGAAATTATGGTAACAACTTGATCACATCCATAAATGTTACTTATGTGCGCTTCTGGTTCCGGATTTAATTTAATTTATTCTTTAGCGGGCGTTAAGACCCATACCCCACTCCGACGAAGATGACTGCAGTGAGCGCCCGAAACGTCTGGCGTTTTAACTAAGGGAAACATTGTACTACAGACTAATAACCGTTGAAACAATTTTACTCATTATGAAATGTAAGATGCTACATTCTCGCGGGCGTAGAACACGAAAGTCGCAGATGTCATTTGTAGGTCGTTAGATCATGTGACTCGGACATTGTTCTTCACTCTACGTTCAAAGGAAGTCCAAATCATATAACTATATTAACACTGAAGTCATAAACTGTAAAATAATTGGTAATAACTGAAACCTGTTTAAAAGCAAATTATCAAAAAACAATTAATTTTAGTCAATTTTATGTTGGTCAACAGACTAATTTGTAAAGTAAATGAGTAGTAAGAACTTTTACCTTTTAATCATTGTTCAAATACCTAATTTTCGACAAACCGTATTCCGATGTACTTGTCTCGGCGAAATTAATTTATCGACGTTTATCCATAACATCGGAATGTGTAATAATAGATTCCACTTTGTACCACAGACATGACGTAGGAGAAACAAAGTAAGCTGCCGCCTTTTGCCGGCGTACGACGTACATTTTATACGACAGAATGTGTTACTTGTAATAAGACATAAGTAGTCATTTAATATGACAGATATATTTCTTAAATGCAGAGACAATTTTATATAATTAAAAATTATCTTTTCTTGAAAGTAACTCTTGATTATCCAAGTTTCTTTGAGTGTTTGTATGTAGTACTTAATATATTACCAAATAATAAATTACTATAGCAGTTGTACTTTTATTTGTTATTAGCGCGCGCACCAGGTGTGGTCCACGGTGGGGAGGAATGGGAGAAATCCCCCCCCCCAAATGGTGACATCAGACGAAATGTTTTCGTTGTTTTGTGATTTTAGGATGGTTTTGTGATTGTAAATATGATACAACATTCATATCACGTTATGTAAGTTCTCATTTTTTCTCTAAATTTACTTTAAATTGTGACTGTACCTTACTACCATGTTAATTTTTGTTTAATAAATAACTTAAATGAGCAGTGTGTAAGTGAATATTGTAAGTGAATGTTACTAAAAGAACAATGAAACAAACACAGATATGATGTGTCTTCAGAGGTTTCAATATAAATTAATTGATATTTATAGGAATTGTATATAGGAATGAGAGGCAAGAGTCCGCACTTAAAAATACAATAACAAATTCTCAGCTACTGAACCAAAATAAAGTTTGTTGAAAATTACTGGCTAGTATAGTATATATTAGTATATTTGTTACACTATATACTAACAAATGTAATGAGTACACAACAATTTTGACTACAGTATTTAGTAAAAAAAATTAAAAAACAAAAGCATGTAAAATATGAAAGTTCCCCCAACCTTGGGGCAAGAGTCCGGTCTGTGTAGGGTAAGAGTCCTACTGACACTTATCACACAAGCAATGGCCCAATCCACTGTAATTCGTGCACGGCTCTTCCCACCGCGTACTACACTGACGACACATGATCCAGTCTGTAGGGGGGGATTCGTACAGGTGCCCATAACCTCCGCAATAATAATCAACGTTCCCGGAACACGATATTCCTCTTCTTTCTTTGAAATCAGCGGGACTCCCCAGCACACACTTCTGGAACGCTTAACAACAATTGTAGACCTAATGCAAATTTTATTTAATTGTAATGTGAAGTTTGTTTATGTGGGGTAAGCTTCCGCACAGGAGACCAAGAGGACTGATTGCCCCCGGAAACTTGCCCCACTGTGTTCTATACTTTTTGCTGACTTAATATGATTCAATTAAATAAGATTGACCACTAACTTTAAGTTGCTATGTAACCTCACACTTACCTTTTAATAATGTACTGTCGAAAAAAAATAATAAGAAAGTATATATTTGTATAAATACTCTTAATATACGCTGTAAATAACTTCAACTTCCACAAAATTAAACAACGTTACTGTTCACTCACCGTAATGGCGCTAGACCCCTTGTTTGCTGTGTCCAGCCAGCAGAATGTATTTCTTCAACAGCCCAGACACCAACTGACGACAGCTATTAAGAAAACTAGTAACTACGACGTATTAGGAATCTTGCCCCGTGCGGACTCTTGCCCCTCATTACCCCACATACATTTTTTTACGTGGTTTTCATCAAATAAATCCATTGGTGTCAACTTAATTTACCGTGGTTTCATCGTAAATTTAAAAATTTCATTTACTCAGCTGGGAAATTACTTTCCACTGTACATAAGGAAACTTGAGTAACATGTAGTTTTGGTTTTATGATGATAACATGTATCAAATATTTTAGTTTGTTTTCACAGAACTACACGGGATTTGGTCCCGCCAAACAGACACGTACAGCTAACGGTATGCAGTAGATTAGTCGAGACGACAGTATTATAGCGCTGTGTACGATTGGAACGTGCCGTAGAATAATTATCCACTTGCGATAACAGAAACACGTATACACAGTATTAATATGTTATACATGTTTACACAAACGGTTCATATAGTTGTAGCGTTTATTGCTCTATTTGATACGTACATAATGTAACGTTTCACTCAACTCGCATTTTATTGTTTCACACCGACGTGTTAATGCCGATTTTCCTTGCGATACAAACATGTGGTGGAATGGAAGCAGTCGCAAGTTAATGATGGATGCAAACCACACCTGCCCTATCTAATCATATTCGTTAGCACGCATGTGTGTGTACGTTTTTAAATGAAGATAAGTACGCCTTGGAAACGTTCCTTGGTTGCGAAATGAAACGTCGGTACTATGAAAATTTTATACACGGATGCACCCAAAACCTGCTACAAAATGTGTGTGTGTGTTTTATCAGGTTTTTGGGTACATCCGTGTTTGTGGGTGCACGGATATACCCATACACATACACGGATGTACCCAAAAGCCTGCTTCAACAGATATTCACCGTGAAAGCCTTCGCACGAGCGCATATATATATATATATATATATATATATATATATATATATATATATGGCATGAATTCCCAGACATAACCAATATGACACTAATAAAACATACACCACACAAAGGGACCATAATGAACATTTGGGAAAATTTACGTATATACAAACAAAACACGAAACAAACTAATCCCTGAACAAATACAAATCAATAAAAAACATGACACAAATTTCAAAGCACTCAACATAGAAAATACACAAAATACTAATATATACACCACAATCACACACAATAATACCAATTTAAAGCACCAGAAACCAACAGGAAACCAAAGCAACAACCATTCAACACACAAATACCTCACAAGGCTCAAAATCAGGAAGGCTGAAGATGGGAACACAATGCTTCCCGAAACATGTTCCAAATAGGGAGAAAACATCTTGACGTAAAGTGATTATAAAATATATATTATATACATCAAGAAACGGACTGTAGCAGAAAGTGTTTTAATATATATATATATATATATATAATTTTCTATATAAGTAACTCGACGTTTCTTGCAGTAATTATATAAATTTGTGATTATTCAATTTCTTTCTTCTGCAAGTAGTATAATTCGTATATTCTTGCAGAAGAATTATATATAATTCGAATTATACTACTTGCAGAAGAAAGAAATTGAATACAGTAGAACCTCGCTAATCCGTCACCTGTGGGACTGGGGGTATGATCGGAACGCAAAAAAGGTCGGATTAGAAGAATACAAAATGGTTATTATTTCATTAAATGATTAAATGAGACAGTCTAAAATAAAATAAAACTTATACAGTAGGCTACCAGGCTATATGATTGGTTATGTACAATAAATGATAATATGTACAGTCCAGCAATAGTGTAATAAAAAACAAGAACACATTTTATTGGTGAATGTTTTTTTGTTTGGCAGACGACTGTCTAGACTTAGCTGCAGAGATGTAGACATAACAACAGCTCAACACTCTTCATACCCAACACAATTTAGCCACCAAGTGTAGTACCTACTTTTATTTTCATGTTTATCACGGCGACTTGACATTATTATGACCTGGTGTAGGCTAGACATTACAGTATCTGTTTATTCAGGTGCAGTCATGTAATGCGATTCTGTCAGCTTGAGACTAAACTATAACGATTAGTCACTCTTTATTTGAATATCAGTACTGTATGGTACAATAAGTAGATATTGCAAAATGCTTATTACTTCATTGTGTATGGGTGGTCATAATTATTGTTTGTGCAGGAGGAAGGACTATAATTTTTTACAAGACCTCTTATAAACTTTTATTGAAAGCAATTATAATTGCGGTTGCAATGAAACACCAGATTTGACGTCATATCGTACGCAAAAACAAAACTCTAGAAATGCGACAGCACTGAAACGAGAGTAGGAAATAATTCGGAAGATTTACACCAAATTTCGTATTTTCTGGAACATTAAAAAAAATCGAAATCAGCAAGTTGGTGCCTGAGCCGCGGTCGGACCAACCGGAGCGTCGGACCAGCCGGGAGTCGGACTAGAGAGGTTTTACTGTAATCACAAATTTATATATTTATAGATGCTCACATTTCTCTTGTATATATTTTATATTATTATTAATAGTACCAAAACTTTTTACAAGAATATATTTTTATTATTTTGTGAATTACAGAATTTTGTGAAATAAAATTGTATATCTGTTGATGATAGTTGAATACTATGGAAACATTGTAAAGAAAACTAGTAGTAATTTAATATTACTACTAGTTGTCAATCAATACATATTGTTTTCTTTACTTAGAACGTGTTTCGGGCAAGAAATAGTTTGCCCATCCGCATCCATCTTATTTCTTAATCTTGTTTTTGTTGTACATTGTCTTGTAATAAGTTAATGATATATTCTGTTCCTACTATTAACTTTTCTAGGTTTTTATTGATATCTTGTGTAGCTTGGCTTTTTTTAATTTTTTTTTTATTCTGTGGTTGATGATGCAAGAGTAAAATGTGTGTTAATTTTGTTTTGTTTATTGCTTTGTATAACTTACTAAGTTTTTTATTGATTTTTTTTCATTTTATTTTTCTGACATCAAAACTATTATAATTTCATAATTCAGGCATCAATGCCATCTTAGTTTATACGAGGATGTTTGAGAATGGGCAAACTGTTTGATGCCCGAAACATGTTCCAAGGAAGAAAAACAATATAGCAGGAAGTGTTTGTACAGTATATAATACACACACACACACACACACACACATTTTCATATATTTTCATACACAATAGGCTATATATTATATATTGTTTTCATATGTAGGCTATTATGTTTTCACAGAACAATCTGTATCATCAGAGGTTTCAATGTGAAATAATATGCACTTTTTCAATTATGTTTTATATATACGGATTAAAATTAAAATATACTTGCAAAAGTAATCTAGTTAGTTAGATACATAGATATATAGATAGATAGAAAGAGAGAGAGAGAGAGAGAGAGAGAGAGAAGACAGATAGACAGACAGACAGAAATATTGTTCGGAAATATGTGGTTGTAATTTTCCTTTATCTCTAATCGAAGTCATATATTATTCCACACATATCTATCCACTGTTTCTTGTTTTCGTTCGTGTGTACACTTTAGTACCCGGCTGGTGGATTGCTCATCCTATATTTGGCCGCTGCAGTCTTCTGGCGTATGAATGTTACCCGTTCTCCTCCGCAGCCCCCTCCCCAAACAAAGCCACTGCAGACGACAAAGCATCCTCTACTTCACTTTATTGCTACACAAAGCAATATATCCTTCTTACTTTACGACAGACCTACTAGTTTCCATATTTTCTATTTTTATTTGATGTACGATACTGTTTTTTACTTCGGAGAATTTATTAATATTTTTGTAACATTGTATGGATATGAGTGTTTATATTCGTCTGCTGCATTTTAATATTAATATGCAATATAAAAATTCAATAGTGTGTAATTTATGTATTTGTATTTCATTAATAAGAAGTTTCATTTTAACGCAGAATGTATAGTTCGGTGAAATATTTTGTTCAATCTAGCTAGAGTTAAAAGTTATTTAATTTTATAATGACCTTCTATTTTTTTAATTCTACTTTCTTATTTCATTTTATGAAACATCAACTCAGATGATAACGAAATGACAAACGTTTCAGCAAAAAGAAACGTGTAGTTGAATAAAAGGAAACTTTAACTTATAATAAAATGAATGTGTAACGCGCGGCCGTGTATGTAAATTAATTAATCGTGTACACACACACACACACACACACACACACACACACACACACACACACACATACTCAATTTAAATGCATTCAATTCAGTTGACATAAACTTTTATTAATGTATGGAATTATAATTATTGTCGTTATTATTATTATTATTAGTATTATTATATTCGACGTAGGCCATAAACCGAAGTAAGTCTCTCTGCTGGAGATGGCTGGGGAAGACATTAAAAAGGACCCCTGATGGCTGGGATTCAAGCTGGTAACCCAGAAGCTGGGTCCCCTGAAAACATGTACCTCCGTAGAGGCGATTACAATGGAGATAATATTGTCGGCTCTATTCCCCACTCATCCGCAGCGAGAGGGGCTTGATCTGGGGTCCGTCGGCCAGTTCAGTCTTTTCTCTGAATCACTTGAAACGGTTGTCTCCCTGGAGAAGAGAAAAAACGCGCCGGGTCCATACGGGATTATAAATGAGGTGCTGAGGGCAGTATTCTAACTCAGCCCGGGTCTTTCGGTAATCTCTCTTTCGTGCTGGATATACGAGGATTGTTCAATGGAAACACGTTTAAAGGCTGTAAGCATTTTCATTCACCGATTTTAAAAGAAGTCTCCGTTAGCATTAAGGCATGAGTCCCACTGTTACACTAATCTGTAAATTCCCTGCTGGTAAAATTCTTGCGGATGTTTGCGGAACCATTCGCTAACAGCAAACTCTACCTCAGCGTCCGATTTGAATCGCCGTCCTTTTAGCGGTTTCTTTAATGGGCCAAAAACATGATAATCGCACGGGGACAAGTCGGGACTGTATGGTGGATGTTGTAAGACTTCCCACTTCATACGACGAAGCAGATCTTGAATCGTCTGGGCTACATGGGGTCGAGCATTATCATGCAGAAGAATGACCCCATTTGTGATCTTCCTAGGACATTAATTCTTGATGCTGACCCGTAAGCGTTTTAAGCTGTCTGGATATCGCTCAGCGTTGATGTTGACACCAGGTTCTTTAAAATCTAAGAGCAGCACACCCTGATAATCAAAAAATACGGTCACCATTACTTTTCCTTCTGAAGGGTCGGACTGACATTTTTTCGCCTTCGGAGATTGTGTACGCTTGCACTGCATACTCTGACGTTTGGATTCTGGTTTGTAGTGATAACACCAAGACTAACAACCGGCAACATTTTGCTTTATAGAGGCAACGCCTTGGTGTTGATAATGTATCAAATACTGTAATGAATGATAAGGACGAACGCAAATTTTTCTGCTCATCAGTAAGCAGTCGTGGAAACCATTGAGCAGCAACTTTGTGACAGCCAAGACTATGAATGATGGAATGATGCTATGAAGACCCACGCTGATGTTCAACATTTGAAAAAGTTCTCTAACTTTGATGCGCCTATTTGGGCGTAAAGTAGTTTCCAGCTGTCTCACAATTTCATCTGATGCTGCAACACGTGCAGGACCGGGACGGGCCAAATCTTTAGTGGATTCTTTTCCTTGTCGAAATTTATTGCACCATTCAACCACTGCCGTATGAGAATAACTATAGTCACCATATACAGCTTTCATTCTCGTAAACATTTCCATTGGCTGACGCCCCTCAACGGCCAAAAATTGAACAACGGCAGCCAGATTACCTTTGGACGGATTTTCTACCATAGATGCCATTTTTCAACCCAGTCACAACGTTAGAAAAGAGTAAACTGCAAATATTGTTGACAGACGCGTCACCAGTACTTAAACAGACAATATAAACAAATTAATTCCGTTGCCATGGCGACGAAGTCACGTGGTGACTGCGCAGATTAAACGTGTTTCTATTGAGCAATCCTTGTATATATAAGTAGACACAAAGAAAAATGCGACCAGGAATGTGTTGAAGGAAGGCACGCTGTGATTTCTGCGTGTATTTTATGCGCTTGACATCACGATCTACTGCCTTTTAAGCATTACGGCTAAGCCTGTTGCGGCCTGGCGGCCGTCAGCACGCATTGTAACTCTCTAAAAACAAATCGCATTGAATTAATAGTTACTTGGGACAATAAAAATGTGTTGTTGCCTCTCCTTCGTGTATATGGTCCCTTATGATTAATCCGCCATAGTCAGTTAAGTAGTCTACTTAATTTCTGTCCAGCAGTAGATGGTGGATTGTATTGACTTAGTGTCTAGACACAAAGAACATGTAGTCTCAGCGAGTTAAAGCCGTGTAGTCGACTCTTAAACACTGTGACTTCTAGCCAATCTCATGTACTCTCCACGTTTTCTGTAGGCCTATTCTTTATTATGTATTATGTACAAAGTCTCTGGTTCCTTAGCAGGAATATTTTCTTTGATTTCTTTATTCTAATGAAATTAAAGCCGTATAGTATACCCTCACGGAAGTTCGGTAAACACCGTTTTACGATTTTTAATTTCCACCTTTCTGGTCATTCCATAAGTCATCCTTAACATTTATGTTGTCTCTAAGCCTTGCGGGTCTCTTTCCGCTATTTAGTTGCCAATTCAACATTTGTTGTGAGTCTGTGTTTGGCCACTCAACGGGCATAATCAATTCTTCTGATTGCAAAAATCAATCAATTTTTTTGTGAGTGTGTATGTAATTAATTGCTTATTTCTGATATTATCAAAGACTGAATGTGCAATTACACATTTGCCTTCTCCTGCCGTTTGTTAAACTTTCTCTTCTCAGCCTAATCGTTTTGGTAAAACATTTCAATTTCCCGTGACGTTTTCACTACACTATATATTATTTCAATGGCCGTTGCCCATATTCCGAACTGTATTCTATTATACTCTTTATTACTGCGTTACTCATTTTGTTTTTTGTTTTCCTTTTGTGACAGTACTACCTATGTAATAGAGTTTATTAGACAACAGTTTTATTTCTCAAATTTGTCTTTTTCTTATTGCAATATTCAGTGTTCCTTCCTGCAAAATGTTTCGCATCCCCAAGTCGTCGTATTTCTTGCACAGCTTTGTCCTTTCTCTACCTTTCCGTTTTAACTTTTAATGTCTGATTCACGTATATTCCCATTCACTATATTTACCTCTAATTCCCTATTTCCTGTATTTTTCTACGGTTTCCGTGCTATATACATAATCGTAGCCAGTCACTTTCTAGTAGTCTGAAAAATACAGTGTGAAAATTATTATCAAACAGTAAACCCAAGTGGTTTTACACTTCTCCTTCCTGTTTTTCAGAACATTTTACGAGAGATATTTAGATACAGTGTGTGATATATCGTCTCCCTGTTTTAAATCGTTCACATTGCAAATCCCGTTATTACTTGCTTTTCTAGTTTGTTGTTTGTTATTGTTTGAGTATGCTGGTTTTGAAAGACTTTAGTAATTGGTTATTAACGATGGTCTTGTCTAGAGCTTAGCAAAGTTTCTTTACAGGAACAACGTTATATGCATTTTTAAACTCCAAACAGAACAAAACATTATGCCCTTAATTAGCATACACGTTAAGCGTGACATATAAATATAAATTAATAAATTAATTGATGCGTATAGTCTTTCATGGGACATTATTGTAAAATAATTTACAGGTTTATTTCTGTGAACGTGTGAACGTTATAACTAAATGAAAAGGGTGTGTGTTGTTATTGTAAAAGTGTTGTAATCTGTCGGGCGTTACCTCCGCGCACTTTTGTTACTTACTCTGTTGACTGGATCCTCTGCAGTGATGTAGTCCTGTAACACAACTTAAAACTATGCTTTTTGTGGGCGCCACTTGGAAACGTTTGTTCCAAGAAAAATTAAATGTGATTGATAAAATTTTTAAAAATTTAAACAAGTCAGTTTAGCTTTGAAAAATCAGTTAAGTTTAATGATCCTTTAAAAATAACAAACAAATCGTCTGAAGGACTATCATTCATAAAATTATAAAATTGCAGAGAAAAAAAAAATTTTACAAGTTATTATTATTGACAATTTTTATATATGTCCAATCAAGTATCGGCTAGTATTTCAGATTTTGACTCAGTTGACAAGCATGAGTTTAATATGTGAAAAACTTTAATCTCAGGACGTGACTCCTTTGAACTACCAAGACATATCAATTAGATGCCTTACAAGAAAAAACTAAGTGATTTGAAGGTGTATGTGTGGCGTGTAAAGTACAACTGTGTGATAAATGTAACCAGGTAACAAATGACTTTAATTTTGGTAACTCACGTTCCAATGGTCGTTTATTCTCTCACTGGACACTTCCTTCGGGTAGTTTCTCAATCTCGCCTCTTCGGGTGTACACTGAATCTATTTAAAGTCAATTTTTGCGATCGTTACTTTTTCCGCACTTTTTGTCAAAACGTTTGGCAGTAAAATCTCGTTCAAACGCCGCCACTACGAATCATCTGTTTAGCGTTGATTCAGAAATCTGCCACCGCAGCGTTGATTCTCATGCAGTGTTGAGGAAGGCTCAGTGTATTGTTTTGTTTACGTTCGGGGGAATTATTTGTCACGTTAGTCAGTCAATGCGAACACAGCAGAATTCGTTCTCTATTAAATGTTTGTGACCCTCCTGGGCCGTCGACGTTCTGGCTGCGTGCTTTCTATTAAAATTTGCCGTATCGCTGCTCTATTTCAGCGATATTTTTTGGCGTATACTCTCGTTGAGGTTAAGTCAGTCGGTTATGTCTATGTACGGGAAAAGCCTTCCTGCCGTCTTGTCGATTTCTCGCCTCTTTGGTTTCGCCTTAGCTGCGTTGATCAGTGTTGTGTGAGATGCATCAGTTCTGGAGTTCAATCTTCAAGTGTTTTTTGGGCCGAATTTGGTCTCGCTTTTATACTAAATCGGGATGACTGTTTTCGTCGACTTCCGGTATATTTGTGTAAAAATTCTTTCTAGATTGTTCGAGAATAAACGAAATGGAATGTCATAGAACAATTTTCACTTCCGTAGAAGCTTTTAGAACGAATTTCTTATTCTTCATACAATGGATATTTCAAAATTTACACTGGTATTTATCAAACAGTTTCACATTAGTACTTACAATTTGTATGCCATTAATGTATTTAGATTCCTCGTTTTTTACTGAATCTAGCGATACTAAATATGATTGGTATCTAATTAACTTAAGTCTAACAAACATTACAATTTACAACCCTCACCTTGAGTTGTAGTCATTAAAAACTCAATATTTATAACAAAAATTGTTGTGGAGTTATAAAGTTCCCTTCACAAGCTGGACATCTACTACTACTACTCTCCTACAACAAAATAAACAAATTTTAACATCAATAAAACACAAATAAATACAATTTTATATGGCCTCTGCTCATGGCCTAGGTTCTTGTCAGTTTTCTAATACAATGATTAGTCTTTTTCCTTAATTTATGTGTTATTTCACCACTATACACACAGAGTTTATTATTTTGTCTATCTTTTGTGATACCTGGTTACTTTGTACATATATTATATTTATCACAAGATGACATAGCATCATTGATTGTCTTGAGATGTCATTTTTTATGGTGTGACAAATCTCACTCTAAATAGTTAAATTCTTTTAGAATTGATTTTACTTTCAACTGAGTTTATTTCTTATTAAGGTATTTTGATGTATTGTACCTTTCTATCTTATTTTTGTTAGTATTATGTAAGTATTTAGCCAGATATGATTCTTTTTGTACTGGATAATTGGCTTCAGCCATACATGGTATAAGTAAATATTTTGCTGACTTGACTATTACAATGTTAAAGTTGGTCAGGTATATTAGCATAGTTGCTTTATATCATATTACAGCTTTCTAATACAGTTTGGTTGCATTTTGGCAACATTAAATTCATAAATTATACAATATTAGATGCCTATTACATGTTTTTAGTTAACACTGTTTTTGGCTATTTTGACTGCTTTTTATTCATTTGACAGCTTCCTTTATTTAAGATAAATTGTTCACTATTGTCTGCTTGACAATTACATATAGTTTTTATTTAAATCTGATAGTAATTAATTTTTTCATAAAATCTTGGTGTATGGTCTCAAATCTAACACATTAATATTTTTTGTCATTGCAAATATACAATTTTATTCTAACTTAAACTCTTTCTAATAATGTATTTAAGTCATTTAATACATTTATTTTATTTACATCACATAATATAATGATGGATCATGTCCATTTATTCACAAAAAATAGTTTTTAATACTATATTCATAGTTATAAAACTTAATAATTATTGACTTTATTCTGGTAGATTCTGACATTATTTCTCTCTCTTATAGTGTCTTATGGTTTTTTCATTCTTATTCACTTTAATAATATATATGGGGTTTTGTCTTAGTCATAGTTTGGTCGTTTTTTCAAGTTGATAGAAATAATTATTATACAAAATTACACAATTTTTTGGGACTACTTGGGTTCGATACTGTTCACTTCACTTTCCTCTTATGCTAACTTACTATATAAATGATTTCTTTTTATGGAACGTTCTGTGATGTTACAACGTGTGCGTATATGCGTAAGCGCCGCGTTTGTTAACAGTCGCAATTAATAAAGTTTACAAACGTACTATGCAGTAAATCATTACAGACACGTAGTAGTTAACATTTTTCTTACACGTTTTTGTTCTTTGTAAGAATGTAATATCTTTATTTCTTTTTTTTCAGGTAAGTCTGCAAGCTACATGTTTTTCACACACAGAACACAGTAAGTACCCTTGAATTGTAAGTCCGTTAAACTGACATAAACAGCAAACACAACCCCTTAGAACAGGTTAGTAAGGAGACAATGAAATACCTGAATGTGACAATGGAACTCTTATCCTTACTTTTATAAATCCTGTTGCAATTTCATGTACGGTAGAATTCCCCATAACTTTAATGTTACATTTACATTTTCTCTACCTTATAGGCGCTTATGTGGTTTTGTATTTATTTATTCCTCATTGCTATGCAGATTTCATAAATAATTAGATAATAAGAAACACCTGTTATAGTGACGTCAGTGGTAGCACAAGGGTTTCCAAAAATAATACAAAATTAGTTTTGGGGGTTATGTTTCTAATTTATTAAAATGAGGTGAATATTGTGAATATATATTATATATATATATATATTACATCAAATATAACTACTCATTAAATAAATAATTCAATTACAGGTGGCGACTAAAATATCGTAAATTTAATAGAACGTAGATCTGATATTGAAAATATGAATGTTTGGGCAGTTAACATATTTTAAAGCAAAATATAACAATTTATTGTTAGGTATTAATACGCTAATATGCTAATTCCAAAATTATCTATAAAATTTAAAATCATTTGAAATAATACAAAAGAATAATTTAGTATTAAAACAATTAACGCAATTTCCGTAAATAAATCATTTAAACATAGTACGTCTAAGTTATATTATAAAACAGCTGATTTACACACACAAAAGTGTCAAACAATACTTTTCAAATGTTTTAACAATTTTTAAAACTCTGGAAACGTAACGCAAGTACTAAAACCTACATAAGGGCAATAGCAAACGAAATTCTTGCGTTGTGGAATATTTGTTGTAAACAAAATAAACTGTAACAAGATGTGTAGTCTTTTCAATACTAAATTTTAAGTCTCGTTCCCAATTAATTTTATATTCATTATAAAATTATGTCTAAATGAATCTTGTTAATTTTTTTTGTACCGTTCTGTTTTTCGAGGCGCCGAGAGTCAGTGGGATTATCTTCAATAAAATGGAAGAAACTAGAAATTTCACCAGATCCGATTCTCTGTAGTATTAACTAATGGTTTATAACTCAACGCAAAAGGCATTTGATATGAATAAAAAATAGGAAATGCAAACACAGCAAAATGCGCATACTTAATCGTACTGTAAACAATGATATCAGCGTATCCAATCCGCAAACGGATTACGGAACCGTAAAAGAAGAATAGTTAAGTATGTATACGGAACAACAGAAGCTGAAAAGAGAATAAAGTTCAAAGAAACAGGAAATGCACAGCAGAAGGAAATAAGGTCGCGTAAGAACACAGATCAGAAATAAAATATGTGGTGGAAGAAAAATATCATGCAAAGACAGAAGGAGTGAAATCGCGAGAGAACTACTAAGAGATATGAGTGACGAGATGGATGTGAAAAATGAGAACTAGATAAACAAAATATGGTGGCAGTGCTGTCGGATGCACTTGATGTATTCCTGACACGGTAAGGTATGATATCGAAACGTCAAGTCAGCGGAAAACGGTTTACACAATAAATCAAGTAATATCTTTCACTGCTGCAGCCGCCGACACGCTCACACACGTTTCCACGCGCGTATGGCGTGTATAAATGCTATTTTTATAATATATTAAACTTAAAAAATAACGCCAACATATTTTATCCATTTTTGTCAATTGTGTATGACAGTATTTTTATGTAACACCTTTAGGTTTCTCTTTAACAGTTTTCGTACAGGAGCGGTGCCTTTTGTAAGTTCAGGTACCTGGGTAACATGATAGACAATGAAGGGTACAAATACACGACGATACATGACAGGCCATAAATAGGAAAAAGGAGCGTATTAATCCACCAGTAGACTATTGAGAAGCACACTCATTAGTCCTAACACAAAATAAAAATATATAAGCTACTTATCGGACCGGTTGATAATATGGAGGAGAGACACGGACATTCACAAAAAAAAAAAAGAAATTTTGATAGAAAGATTGTGAGACGTGTTTATGGCCCGGTTAAAAACGATGATGAATGGGGAATAAAAAATAAACAGGAGATAGATGAGCTATTGAAGCATGAGGGCGTTGTAAGGTTCGTAAAAGCTCAACGAATACAGTGGCAAGGTCTCGTAGAGCGGATGGATGATCAGCGTGTGCCAAAGAAAATCCTGAGGGCCCAAGTCTGTAAAAGCAAAAAGACTTAGGATAAGGTGGTTGGATGAAGTGCTGGAAGATCTAAGAATAATAGATGTGAGGGCTTACACTGAGAGCGCAATGGATAGGAGAGATTTGAGAAGATTAATGTGGAAGCGAGGGCTCATGTTGGACTGTATTACTAAAGAAGAAGAAGAAGAAGGTGTTTGCTGGCTTTTATTGAAATGGACTTAAAATTTGCGCAAATAAATTATATATTTTGTTTGATTGTATTATACATCCAATTGTGGGCGACATGTCATTACAAGTGTGGATGAAAATTCCCAGAAATATTTTCCTCGTTGATCCAGGTATACATTCTTTATCAGCTTTGGCCAAGCGTACAGTCATAGCTGTTTGACATGACATCGATTTTGACGAAACAAGCCTACTGGCAGTTTTTCACAACATAAGGCGCGTTTTTGCGCCGTACTGACAAACCAGTACACCCCGGACGTTCAGGAGAGATTGTTGTGCCGTCAAGTGTAGTAACGACAAATACATTTTCAGTTTTCCCAAACGGATGATCGAGAAAAATTATTGTGTTCTATTGTGTACTTGTTCTGTTTACAACGTAAAAAATGACGAAACTGAATGTGTGTTCATCCGGTGAACATTCAAAGACCTGTAGTCGGTGATTTTGTCGTTTTATTTAATGATTTGGTAAACGATGAAAACAATTTTGTAAACTGTTTTATACGTTGATTAGAATATTTTATGTACTCCTGACAAAAATTCAGCACAAATTATAAATTCTAAATTGCTCAGATTGCAAAAAATTCTACATAGGCCAGACATGACGTAGCTTTAAAGAAAGATACATTGAACATACAAAGGCACTACACTCCACTACAGAATCCACCTTTGCAAACCACCTCATTGAAGCAAACCACACATACAAAAACATCGACAATAACATGGACATTCTACACGTACACACATAAGGCCGAAAACTAGACACTCTTAAACAATTGGAAATATACAAACACATAAAAACGACATCCTAAACGAACAGACACAATTGAAATCACACGCATTATTCGAACATATCACACCCCACACACACAACATCGATCTTTCAAAAGTCGATACAGTCGCCAACAACAAGACGGACATTGCGCTCAACGGCAGCCTCTGAAGAAGCTTTTAAAAGCGAAAACCGGTTAAAGCTATAAGGTGAAACTTTTACGTTTTCACCTATAAAATACTTTGTGTTTCGAGTCGGTAGTGAATTAATTATATTTAGTTAAGTAACGGACATGTCATGGACAACGAAATCCAAGAATTTACGTAATGTATTAACTTCATAAATTTGTCTACGATGTTAAGCATAATTATCAGATTACATACAACAAATTACAAATTTAATTCTCCTGTTATATACCTAAGAGCATTTTAGACAAGTCCAACGAGCAGATAGTAAGTTGACTGACTAAATGGCCTGAAAGGGGAGAACTCGCGGCGCCGTCCCGTGTCTGGCAGGGCACCTTGAGTTCTCCCCTTTCAAGGATGCTCACGGTGGCCGTCCACGGGTCCGTACAACACAACATTAATCAAAAGCACGGCACCGCGACGGACGCGTGCCTTCTGAAAACTCCGTAAGGTATTCAAAAATACCGGTCGTTTTTAAAAACGGGACTACGTCCTATGACTTACGCAGCTTAAAAACCGGTTCCACATACGTACATTGCAACAACCAATCAGAAACCTTCTGCACTTCTAGTCGGTCGCTTGTAAGCACAGCAGTATAAATACCAGTTTTAACCAATGCTCGTCTCGTCATATTGGCTCATTCCCACAGTCCTTCGACATGTGTCCATATTCTTGGTCCTACCTTAGTTATCGCACTTCAGGCTTTTAGCGTCGATGGGTCCTGTACTTCAGTTCGCTCCGTCGCTGCTGGCGTCCGCAGGCTTCTGTTCTCGGCCCCGTTCTGTACCTAGTGTACACGAACGAGCTGCCAGTTTTACTAAGAGTCATGTTGTCCCTATTCGCCGAAGACGCTATGTATGATTGCAGCTCCCTGTCAACCGCGCTTTGCGATACAAAGCTGCAGTGTCAGTTGGACCTGCTTAAGGACTGGCTAAGGATGTGGCGAGTGGCGATTAATACGAGGAAATCCAAGGCGATCTGCTTCATTCGTAAGTCCTTTTCCTGATTCCAGTCCCTCTTCTTAGAAAGGAGGCCTGTCGCCTGGAAGGAGTGGGTGAAGTACTAAGGCGTCCAGCTTGACCGGCGCCTTAGCTTCAACGCCCACGTAACTGATACCCTTAACAATGCTCACGGCGTCCGATTCAAAGTGTTGCCCATGCTCATGTGTCGCAACCGCCTGATTCTGCCCACTTACGTCACCATCTATATTTTGTTCCTTAGGTCAGTACTGCCTTATGCTTCACCCCCCTGGTGGTCGCTCTTGTCGACCACCAACAAGTGTAAGATGAAACAGCTTTAATCCAGAACGGATTAAAGAACGGTTCATTGTCGGGATCTCAATGGTTCGTTAGAAATTATGTAATTCGTGGAGGTCTTGGAGTTCCTACTCTTGCTGTTTTTCTCCAGTTAGCGACGTTGTCCTTCCCTTACGTCAGGAACCATCAGTACGTCTGAACCTCCACCCCCTATCAGGTTCAAACGCCCTCGAGCGATTCTAGATGAATCGAACCCCCCCCCCCGTAATATCAGCGTTGCTAACCTATTAATAAATAGCCCCTAGTAGCTTACTTTGTTATATTGTTACCACTCCGTCTTCAGATAAATCCTTTCCCAAGCACGTCTCTAGCGCACTGCTTGGCGCTGCTACCTCTTGCCAACGGAACGGAGGTTCTCTGCCTCGCGGTGAACGACCGACACCTCAAGGCATCTGCCTGCTGTGTCCGAGACGGGCGGAACCTGCTGTCCGAATCGCCACCAGAGACAGTGCTACAAATCACAAATCATCAACTGATCATTCGCAACATAATTCCGGCGCCATCTAGCGGATAACTGCGTTGGCGTGTCGCTTCCCATTTGTAAGTACCCCGTCAGCACTTTTTCATCTGGCAGTCATTGGGCACGTTCCGGAAGCTCCAATCAAGCCACGGGTGTAAAGACGTCCCATTAGTTGAAGCAATAATTAAAGCACCCGTTCCAGACTAGGACATCTAGGAGCGATCAGCAGCAGTAAAATGGTAGAGGCGGAAACCCCTTCGGAGAAAAGTAAAACTCCAACGCGGAATTCAACGAGTAACCGATACCCAACATATCACACTACTAAAGTTGTAAGAAAGAGCATGCGCCAATGCGTACAACGATTTTTATAGGTAAAGTTACTTTCTGTTCTGATTTCATACTCCTGAAGTTTCTAAGATATAATTTTATCGTGCACAAAAGAACTCTTGAATAGTCTGCATCAACGTTACACAAAGTATGAGTATACGGAAGGATATATTACTCGTTGGCTGTTCTCATGGTGTTGTTCCTGGAATACTTATGCTAATTCCCTACCGCTTCTGCTTGTGAGGATAATTAACAAACAACGTAACCTTACCCAGGTAAGAAGTACTGCACAATAAAGTTATAACAACTGCAAGCTTACACTGTACAAGCGAATTACATGTTATAAACACGACACTTCAGACTTTCCTTATTGTAAGCTGTTGTCTTAACGCAGTTTTGTATAACGGTTACTATAGTTCGTCCTCATTTCCACGTACAGTTTCATTTCAAGTCCGCGTCTCCAATTTCATTGAGTCCGTCAAACCAGCGAACCATTGTTTTGTATATAGTTTTATAGGTCTGCCAGAAAATGATACGTTTGGTCATTAACCTAAACGCTTACGCCCACCTGAAGCAGAAAAGTTAAAGTTGGAGGTCGACCTTAGTGTAACTAAGTACCTGATCAATTGAATTTAATTGTCGGAAATAGGAAATTTAAGTCAGTGAAGTAGGACGAGGTACCTAATACTATGTAATTGACTAATTTTTTCGAGCTAATGATGTGGGATATCATTATTGCTGGTTGAACTATTTTGAAATGGACGCGACGATTCTGAAGCGAGTGTGACCACCTGGACTCTAAAGAAACGATTTTTTGTGTAGTCCAATGCTGTTAATCATGGTGACATGTTTTATAAATATAACTCAAAGGGAAGAGCTTTTAGTTTTCATTAAATATAAATTGTATACGTAATTATGTGTGATGCATATAACGATGTACTGGGGTCGCATAGAATAAGTAGTCGAGATAGAGGTTATTGGGATGAAACGGATTTATTAATGTTGCTATCAATTTGACAATCAGCTGTGCCTTTAATATAGTTTATATAAAAAAAAAGATTAGTTTGTCTCTGTTGACTTTTCGAAACACAAAACTAAAATTTAATTTGTGTACAGTGAAATAAATTAATAATTAAAAGTTATTTTTGCCTTATTTACACTATACGGTCTTTGCTTCTGTAACTTGTAATAGAGTCTTTATTTTAACTAAGTTTTTATAAGTATGTATAAATAATACAAGTTTACTTCTTTTTAATGTTGACTGTAGATCTGTCAGACGACGGGTTGATCCTGTGTGGATGAATACGTGGGTCAATTCACTCTGTCCGGCTTTAGGGTCGCTTTCGATACGTTCTCGCGGACACGGTTACGTTCAGTTTAACCCCGCGAACTGATACTGTTACTGCTTAACTGGTGTGTTAGGCTTACACCCTTCCAATCAACTTGAAGTGTCTATATACCCTAAACAGTAGATATTGCGCCATCGCCGTAGCACACAATTATAATAATTTATTGCAGTGACTGTACAGAAATTTTCTAACTCGGCGTTCGTCGTGACTGCCAGACCAAACGTCGTGGACCAGGGCAAAGTTTACTCGTTACAGATTTCGAAGAGAGACTGACAGTTCATAGTCTTTTTCTCAAACTGATAATTCATAGTCTTGTAATCTGATTGGCTCTTCGGTAACCCCCTCTTATAATCTTCTAACCGATCAGAGAGATTTATGTTCAAAAATCTGAAACATTTTACGACCGATTTTATGGGCTATAAAACCGTTTCCCTTAAAGAAACGCAACATTTTTTTAGTTAATATTTTTTTAAAATAACTACTATCATCAGGTAGGTTGTTTTATTATGAGAATTCTGACATAAGTCCCATCTTAAAATTCCCGATATTTCGATAGTTATTCAAATTAACGTGTTTTTTAAGAAAATCCCGTATAATAATTACGTACCCTCGCACATGCGCAGTATACACGGGGCTCAGTTTCGTTACGCACCATTTCACTGCACTTAAAGTTGTTTTACAGTTTAGAAACAGGTCTGTTTAAAACTGAAGTTTTCACAATTGTCCTTATCAACTATTTTCCAATATTCAATCTGCAGTAGCCTGTCTACTTAATCATACAGCGAATTTATGTGTTATCATAAGCTTTAATATCTCCTACATTCCATATGGAATTTGAATACCCATTGTAATATATACATTTCTTTTATATATTATTATTATTATTATTATTATTATTATTATTATTATTATTATTAATAAATAAAACTTGCCTATTCTCTACAAGAATATATTGTTAATACGTATTTAATGGCAATGACTGTCGGTACTTTCGAAACATTTAAATACAAACAAACAATATACTTGTAGACAAAAATCAAGTATTATTTATTATTAATAATAATAATTGCAAGAAGAAGAATTGTGAAAAAATATATATCTATTATTAGCGAGCGCGCGCGCGCGTGTTTTTTATATGTTAGAATGCAATATGATATGTAATTTTTTTCTTATATTTTCTCACAATTATTCTCGTGCAATTATTATTATTATTAATAGACAATAATGTACGTTTTTTACAAGAATATGTTTTCTTTATATGTTTCGACAGTATTAACTATCGTCATAAAATTGGTTTCGAAATTTTATTAAATTATATATTCTGAAGATGACACTTAATACTGTGAAAACAGTATAAGTATATATAAAAAATATATTTTTGTGATAAACAAGTAGACTATTATTTATTACTAATCATAATAATATAATAATATAATGTAAAACATCAAGTACTATATAATATAGAATAATGTAATAATAAAAATCCAGCAAATAATTCCTCAGTTAGAGTAATGTTTAGTGAACAGGGATACAAGTTTTTACCAGAAGCAGATTAGACTCATTAGGGATTCGCCTTTTTTCGAAATAATTTCAAAAACAAGCTGTGAATTTTTCTGTAGTAAGTTAGCAAAACTTATTTTATGCTTCGCCTTGTTACAAATAACCCTTTGTTTATTATATGTACACCAGTCGTTCCTAAAGACAATTTTGAATTCAGTATCGGATTCTTAATGAGCAAAAAATTATTACAACACACAACAGATTATAATTATTTTCTAAATCTTTAATAAAGGCCATAATTAGAAAACTTTATAGGCTATTTTTTTTAAACTTTGAGTATCGTGCCAATAAAAAATACTTAAATTTCAAAAATCGAACCATTTATTAACATTTAAATAAATATGGGAAAATTTAAATAAATACGTCATGTTTGTTGTTAGTGTAAAAATGTGTAATCAATATGTTGTTAGTGTAAAAATATGCCAGCAATTAATGTGCTGTGTTTTGTTCCCTCCTTAACGAAGAAGTAAACATACTTGCTATAAACAATTACTATAATTAACACCCGTAATTTTATTTTATTTTTTCGATATTAGATATGTTTACCATTCTGATTTTAAACTCCTCGGAAACTTGAAAAAGAGAAAAATCAGTGAGGACTTTAATCCACTTCTAATACTATTAAATTTTTTTTTTAACCGTCTTAGCGAGTATCTACGTACTACCTACTTACCTAAGAGGATTTAGTTATTTAGTTTCTCTGTCATAGGTTTAGTTATTTGGGAGATATCGTGATGAGTGAATAGTTATTGGTAACTAGACTTTGGACATAGAGATGTCAGATGCATACTTCGAACTCCGGTAATTTAATTTGCTCTGTAATGTAGATTTTGTATAATCTAATGAATATTGTTTCACGTGTCAATGCATTTTTTTAAGATACAGACACAACGGAAGAATTTTTAAATTAATTTTCTTTAGGATCGTTAATCAAACGCAAGAAGTGTAGTTTTATGTAGTTTCAACCGCTTTCCCGGTCGCTACGAGCACTAGGTTAGCCAAACGCGGATTTCCAGAAAAGGGACTTAACTAGGAATTAATTGAGGGTTAAATATTACAGGGTAACTAATCTCTGCCTGTACACTTTGCGATGTACTGGAAATGCCAGCTTCAATTCTCCGTAATCACCGTACCAAACGATGTTAATTTACACCACATTGATGTGAACGGCGTGAGGTTTGATTGAGTAAATAATGGTAGCCATTACAGTTCCGGGAAAACATTCTTGTAATGCATCTAGTCGTTTTCGTGCGTGCGCGTGATGCTGTAGCGCAACAAACACGGCTTTATTTTAAACCCATCTGATTGCGGTCGTGTGTCAAACAGAATAAGGAAGACAGCCGACTGTTTGATGTAAAAACGATTTTCCTTCAGTTCTTCTTTTTATACAGGATTCTTTATTTTCTGTTTCACTGTTAAACGATCGTTATGGTCAAAAGCGAATTTTCCAGAACTTACCAAAAAAAATGTAAATTATGAGAATGTGTTGCCTTAAATAAGACATCATAATTTTTTAACATATAAAAATTATAATATAAGTAAAAACGATAAAGAAATAAGTAATAGAAAATAATCTTCTATACAACACAAATTTTTATAATTATTTAAAGTATAGAAGGATATGATTTTTCTTGTTTCAATAAGAAAGCTATTGGCACTGATATTAGTTATTTATCTGGAGTCATACTGCGTTAACTGGTACTTAAATATTTGTAAATATTAAACATCCTACATGTTATCCATTATAGTTCACACTACACACACAATACTCCTGTAAATTTGTTTAAAAACGTTAAATATACTATTAAACATTTACTTATCTCCTAGTTAAAACTGTAATGAGATAAACAGAATTATCACTGTTGCACACCACTATAGAAAAATTATTCCGATTAGCGCTTTCAAGCTTCTCAGTTGATCGTCAGATCGGAATTGACAAACCTGATAAGATGTGCTTAAGATTCTGATAAGATGTGCAATCGACGACAGGTAATGGACGACAACAATAAGGTAAGTAAAGTCTTTAAATATCTTAAGTTAAAAGTCAAATTGAAGAGGGTCTTAAGTAAAATATGGTTCAATAAACAATGTCTGGCTAATAATGTCATTCCGAAATACGCGCAAGTTAAAATTAAAAGTAAGAACCCGGTAGCTAAAAAAGTAAAAGAACAAAGCGAGAATTTGTGGATAAAATTAGAAATAAGGTCGCTTTACGGCTTAGTTAATAAATATAATAGGGAATTATATGACAGACATATAGAATTGTTAAGAATATAATCGTATGTAAAGTTAGAAGAGATATTATATAGGCCTAATTGTATTTTGGGGTACGTAGAAAAGAAATGGGAAAAGAAAAATTAAAAGATGGTAGATAAGTTAAATAAATTAATAAGAAAGAACGAAATAAAAAAGGAACACCTCTTTAAAAATAACTATGAAAAAAGAGTAACAATCCTTACAGAGGTAACTTTCAATACAGAAGAAAAAAAATGTTATCAAAAGGTTTAGAATACGCGCCGCCACCAGAATTAAATCAAGAAAAAACCATTATTGAATATCGAAATCATAATACAAAAACTAGGAAATGAAAATGATAAAAATCGGGCTTGTAAATTCCGATCTGACGATGAGCTGAGAAGCTTGAAAGCGATAATCAGAATAATGTTTCTATAGTGGTGTGCAACAGAGATAATTCTGTTTGTGATTATAACCACTAACTTGCTTCATTAAACTTGTAATGAGATATGTCATAAGAAGTCGGAAATGATATTAACACTTTAATATGAGAAGCGTTATCATTTTCCTATTACTCCAATATTCTAAAATTTAACATCATAAAATTTACACTGTATTTGTTGCTCGGCACTTGGAAGAACGTGTTAATACTTCTTAAATCTAATAAATAAATGCTCGGTTTAGTTATACAAATATTTTATTAGCCCACCGACCTCTTATCTCACCAGTTACAGCAGCTTATTAGCTTACATTTGGAGTAAGGTAACAGTAGGTATATACACGATAGCACATTAAGATGTTAGAAAAGGGGTGGTATAGTAAATTACTAAGGGTCGATTAAAACAGTCGAGGTAAAATGTTGGTGAACGAAGGTTGAAACTGTCCTATTACAAACTGCCAGCAAAGAAAGTGGAGTTAACTGAGTACAAATAGTTTACACTAAATTTTACGTGTAGCAACTTATAATCATAAAAATCTGGTATATTTTGAAAAAAAGGACGACTTATTATGTAATATGGCGACTTAATGCTTGTGCATATTGTTACAACGGTCTAACTGATCGTCGTACGGTACAGTGGAAAACAAAATACAAGACACCAGTTGCGTCACTAATCACCAGCTTTAATTATCACAATTGAACAGTTTGTAATCAACAAGACAAACAAAAAACCAAATCAAAACAAACAAATCAAATAAAAATTGTTCACACGCAATAAAAATGTCTACTAATATAAAACACAATTGTATTACAATTGTCCCGCACGATTATAAAACACGTAACACCGCGACAATAATTGCTTTTCACTAATTACCACTTGAACGCACAGAGTAAATCGCCCGACAGAAACTAACTTGACGGTAGCTGAATGGCTGTATTTACATCCCGCCGAAAATCCAGAAAATTCCACATACTACGCATTAACAATAAAGGAAAACATTAGGACGTAATTCATTGCGGCCTTGACAGAGTGCGCGCGGCTTCTTACACGGTCTAGCTAATGCATTGAGAATCACGTACGCACACACGTTGCAGCCGGATTCCACTGGAACATTCGATAAACTTGTAGAACGTTCCGTATTACGTAACACTATGTTCTTTTACACAATCACGTATAGGCAGGTTAGCACAATTTTATCACATTTAAGGATATCCGGAATACGTATTATCCTGTAAATTAGAAATCAGTGTGACAGTAACTATAAATGTCGTAGAAATATTATACTAAATACCACTATTGTATTAACGACTCGGAACACTAAGTTTTTTATAAGTAAAAGCATAAAGTTTTACCTTACAGCCTGAACCGGTTTTCGCCTTTAAAAGGCTTCTTCAGAGGCTGCCGCTGGTAGCGCTGTCCGTCCTGTTGTGGGCGACGGAATCGAATTTCGAAAGATCGATGCTGTGTGTGTGGGGTGAGATATGTTCGAATAATGCGTGCGATTTGAATTGTGTCTGTTCGTTTAGGATGTCGTTTTTATTTGTTTTCGTGTGTTTGTATATTTCCAATTGTTCTAAACTCCTACACAAAACAAACAACAGACAAAGACAGAAAACAACAAATTCATAACACTAACATACATCAACAAACAAACTGAAAAAATAGCCCACAAATTCAAAAAAGCAGGATACAGAATCGCTTACAAAACTACTAACAAAACAGAACACACACTATCAAAACACACACACAAAGCACAAAACAAATTCGATCGACCCGGTGTTTACAAGCTAAATTGCTCAAATTGCAATAAATTCTACATAGGCCAGACAGGACGTAGCTTCAAACAGAGATACATTGAACACACAAAGGCACTCCACTCCACTACAGAATCCACCTTTGCAAACCACCTCATTGAAGCAAACCACACATATAAAAACATCGACAATAACATGAACATTCTACACGTACACACAAAAGGCCGAAAACTAGGCAATCTAGAACAATTGGAAATATACAAACACACGAAAACAAATAAAAACGACATCCTAAACGAACAGACACAATTCAAATCGCACGCATTATTCGAACATATCTCACCCCACACACACAGCATCGATCTTTCGAAATTCGATTCCGTCGCCCACAACAGGACGGACAGCGCTACCAGCGGCAGCCTCTGAAGAAGCCTTTTAAAGGCGAAAACCGGTTCAGGCTGTAAGGTAAAACTTTATGCTTTTACTTATAAAAAACTTAGTGTTCCGAGTCGTTAATACAATAGTGGTATTTAGTTAAGTAACGAACACGTCATGGACAACGAAATCCAAAAATATTGTACCTTCCCACGTATGTGCTCAGCGTTATAAAAACAGAGGTAACTGTCATTAGTAATCAAGTGAATTAGACTTTGAAATATTTCAGATACAAAATTACTATTATTTATTACGTCAATGTTTTATTAAATACGTATAAAAATTAGTTTTGCGACCATCAGCATTCGAAGCAACTTGTTTGTGCGTTTTTAAGAAGGAAATAAAAAAGGTTTAATGTGTGTATAAGGGGGCCGACTTCTTCTCAAGGCGGGTTTGGCGTCAAAAACGTTCTCCTCAACAAATGAGTTTGTTTTATCCACAGGACTTCCTTTAGGCGCTATTCTGCTAGGATAGGATTCAGTCGAAGCTCTTATCCTGATGTTACGAGTTCTTCAGGCATGACAAGCTACAGTAATCTTATTAGTTTGATGGTAACTCCTTTGCTGAATTTTCTTTCGAAAGAGTAGTTTGGTTGCAGTCACAACAGAATAACTGCTTTCCATTTCACTGTTGTAATCGTCTACTAGCGTCTTTAAAACCCGGCATTTAAAACGAAACTCATTGGAAAACTATGTTTATTATGGAAACAGTACTGAAAAGGTAAAAGGTTAAAGGTAACTTCTCTGTCATTTGTTCTTCCATACTTCTACGTTTGATATAAAAAAATGGCTCTACTGCTCCGGGGTTTTTGGTCATTATTCAAAGTATCGCTTTCTCTCTCAAACAGTTAGTCTCAAAGTTCACTATTATTGTACCTCTCTGCCGCGCGCGTGCGCGCGCGCGCGCGCGTGCGCGCGCGCGCGCGCGTGTGTATGTGTGTGTGCAAATTAAATTACAAAAGTGTTACGTATGTTAGCCAACCAAATCATCATTTGGTGTTAAATAATTCGAGAAGTTGTTTCTTTTCAAAGTTGATATATATCACACATTTTACAAGTCTAGAAAATAGTTATCTTCTACAAACACAACAAACAAGACTTTTGTATAAATATAGTATGTGTATTAAAGTCTTAATTCTTTGAACAAATAAAATTATTTCACGAAAGTTTGTGAGACCTAACTATCAATATTCTGATGACATCAAACCTGAATTTCTGGTATGTCCAACATCACAGTATCCATTGGAAAATGCTATTAGAAAAGAGTAAAGGTAAAGGTTTCACAAGGTAAAAATATTTAGAAATAAAATATATTTTTAACTTAAGGTTTCACAGAACTCTTTGATTTGTATGATTATTCATTTATGGTTGTTAACAACAAGCAATGTGCTATAATTATTAGTCTGTACCGGGTTCATTACCATAACAGATACACCATGAGTCTTTTCTTGTCTTAAGTTGGTTCACGATAATTAGACGCATTGATGGCACACGAACGGTCCTCGAACGTTCTTGATGGTGATTTCTTAAATTATTAATGTGTGTGTGTATGTGTGTGTGTGTGTGTGTGTGTGTGTGTGCGTGTGCGAGTATTGCAATGCGACAAACATTAACCCTATATGTGAGGAAAAAGGAGACTTGATCTATCGTGGGCCAAAATCGTAGTTACATATATATGCCACTACAATTTGAGAGCATCTGTCTATGTCACTATCTATCTGTCTAGTCTATGTCAATCTAACGCAAGACGGCCGTGGTATAAGTACTGGATTCAGTAGCGGCTCGGTTCAGTCACACCTGGCGATTTGACACGTGCGGATAGGAGTAATTTTTGCGGTTTAGTGGGAAGTGATTATTGTGTTAATTAGTGCACAACTGTAATAGGGTGATATTTATTGTAGTGTGTTGGACACATTTAACTTGGAATTATTGTATAAGGGTGCCTTTGTTGATTTCTAACTGTTGTTGAGGCTAATTATTAAAGTTTGTAATTAGTGTCTTCATTGGTATACTGTTTCCACTGGACAACACGACAATCCGCGAGAACGTGCGTAACAACACACACACACACACACACACACACACACACACGTTTATATTTCCAGTCTTTTATTCATCAAAGTCAAAAGTTTTAAAGCGATCTAAATATAATTGCGTGGATTGTAACGACATTATTATGATTTAAAGCTTTTTAGGAAACAAATCAGCGAAACAAAACATAATCCAGCAGTGTGTGTGTTCGAAAGGTGTGCAAGCTTATAAATCAGAAACTCGGTCGCTAGCGTTGTAACAATCCACATTTCACTGACAAAAACCGCGAGCGGCGCCGCCACATGCTGCTGCTCCACATAAAACCGCGGAACGAGGTTTTTATGAAAATGCGGCGGGAGTTGGCTTCCTTTATGTTCGCCTTTACTTACATATATGACTATGTACCGCGCTTTGGTTTCTCTTCCCTAATTTTGCTCTGCTGTCGCGCGTTGTTTTATGTTTTCTGTTCCTTCTCGTGTGACGCTGCTTTTCTTCATTTCCCGCAGCGACGTCTCTAATGCACTGCGTGTCCAAGAAGTGATAAAATACGAGTTTACATAAAAATAAAAAACTACATCGTGTATATCTTTTCTTGTATTTTTACAATTATTTTCGTGAGTTTTAGTGGGCGCGCTAAAGTGTGTGAGTGTGTATGTGTAATGTCTACTGGATGTCCCAAAAATGACTAACCTGCATACTGACCGCTAACACAAAATAAACGTCATAACGCTTTTCCTGCGTTAAAGTTGACTTTATTTCTTACTTGGTGATAGACCCGACTTTTATTTGCTACCATTAATTAGACTCAAGTATCCAAGTCTTTCAGTCACTTCACTATGAATACAACAAAACGTGGTTATCAATAATTTAAAGTGCACTTTTGTTGTAATTCCATAACGGCCCATGCCTTTGTACACTACACTCCTCGTCCCTGTCACCCTACACTCCCTTGTAGCCTACGGACCTCTTGGTCTCACACCTTCCTCTCACGCGTCTCTATAAATTCCTTTCTCCTTTACTGGTGCTAACAGTAACTTCTACATTACCGACTCTACGATTTGTTTGGAAACCCGTAATTCTGGCATTGTTTATATGTGCTCTTACCAAGACATCTATTGTACATCTACCGTTATGATAGGTCCTACTTCAACTTTCATGATTTGTCTGTTGTTTTTATGATTTAATCTAGTCTTGACGCTAGTCACAGGTCGTTCTTCACGAACGACCCGGATTTTGTGATACAGTTCTTTAGATTGAATTAACAATATACTTACGAAATCCATTAAGAACCGGTTCTAAGTTAATCAAATTTTGACACACCAAAATTTACAGGCATTGCACAAATGCAATGCACAGAGAAGGGCATTGAAAATGCTTCAATAAATCTAAAAAAGATATATATTTATGTTCATTCACCAATCAATGAATTCATTCTTCATTCACCAATCAATGAATCCATTCTTGATTTACCAATGTACAGATTATAAGTTAAATATAGTCACATTCATAAGCGAAGTTTTATATGTGTACTACGTTATTGACAACAAAGAAGTAGTTTCTATGGAAACTCACCGGTTCCCATTTTCGATCACGCAGCAGCGGTCGTTTTCAAACGTGCGACGTCCTTATAAACATTTTCAATGTTAAAACATAATAAATATGTTAATAAATTTCGTTATTTGATAATTTTTAAATTTCGGGGAAAATTACAAAAATCCAGATTTCTCTACTGTATTTAGAAAACATCATCACACAATCATACAATAAACACACACACACACAGTTGCTTATTTTACTGTCTGTTATCTTTCAAAGTATCAAAGTGTAAAGTTTAAAACTAATCTACATATACTTGATTACATCTACATAGTGCGAAACATTCAGATTTCGGTTACAATTCTTTTTAAGACCTGCTGGATTTTTACAATTTTTTCACATTTTTTATCATTTTTTTTTGCCCTGGATCCGAACTTATCAAATTTTGAAAACGTAACACATTCAGATGTTAGTTAAAATTCTTTTTAATTTGGTACCCCACACGAAATTTTGCGATTTAATCAAAATTTTCACACACGTTTTGAGCCTTGGTGTCAAAACATTTTGAAATTTTCAAAAATAAACACTTCACCCAGACTGTGCTTAAAATTCCCTACAATGTGATACCTCACATGTGCTTTTGCAATTTTTATCTCAATTTCGACCTACAATATTTTTGCCTTCCACCGCCTATTTTTAGAGGGATCAATCTCAAAACAATAAGGTTCTATACGGTAAAGATTTGGACACGCATGCAAGTTATACGAAAATCGGTTGACACGTTCAAAAGTTATCGTGGGACATACCCCAAAATAGACAGACAGGCAGACAAATGCGGAACTGAGAATTTGCTTCGCTTGTTCAAAATTGAAAGAAACAGTGTGTTTAAAGAAGCAAGAACGTAAGGCATGTGGCTTTTTATTTGACATGTGGCTCAGGTCTGAATACAATAAGCTTTCTTTAAATTTCGTAGTGACTTCTTTAACTTCTTTGTTAAATGAGTTACAAAGCTCTATTTATTTATACCTTGCATACAATCTGCCAGAAATACAACTTTAAGGTCTCAAATAATAAAGTAATGCTAAAAACAAAAGTAATGGCCTTCCTAAGGAAGAAACCTGTAAGAGCAAAACATTTTAATTGATAATAGTATTTTGGAGCAGGTATCACATTTTAATTATATGGGATGTGATATCTCATATAGGAAGGACAACGATGTCGGGAGAAAGTTAAATAAATTTAGTTATACCTGTAGAACAATAAGACGATTACTGAAGAATAAAACGCTGAGGGAGACACAGCTAAAGTTCTATAAGGTAGTGGCTGTGCCGGCTTCAGTGTTGGATGTGAAACATGGAGTCTCCAGCAAAAAGATATTTCAAAGATACAGGCCTCGGAAATCAAATTTTTAAGAGCAGTTGAAGGATGTTGTTTGAGAGATCATCTATGAAACGACGACATAAGGAAAGATCTGAATTTACAGTCGGTTCTGGAGACAATAAAAGAATATAGGCAGAATTGGAAGTACCATGTGGAACGCATGGTAGACAGGCGTATTCCTAAACAAGCGTTTGAACGTAGGCCAGTGGGGTCGAGAGATCGTGGTAGAACCTGGAAAAAAAATGGTCAGAGACTCTATGAAGTCGGAACGGGCTATAGCCCAAACAATGTAGTGAAGAAGAAGAAGGAGAGGAACTTAAGTAAGCCGACCTATTAAGTGCTCTAATAAGTTGTTCTCAATTTAATACTCACGTATTCCATACGTCGTTTTAACAATCAGAAGTTATTAAAAGTCCATATTAATTAACGAGGAAGTTCTATCGTAATTACAATACATTATTTATTAAATACAGCAGAAAACAGATTATCCGGGCATGATAGGGCCGGAGCCATTACGGATTACCGAGAACCCGGATTTATCAGAAATAGTACAGACGTCTGCCTACAATTGTTTTCTACCGTAAAGTTAGAAGTTAAAATACAAAATGGGCCGTAACCCGCTTGGCACTACAAATCGCATAGAATAGTTAGTCTATCT
Organism: Magicicada septendecula; assembly: GCA_034769895.1. Lineage (NCBI taxonomy): Eukaryota > Metazoa > Arthropoda > Insecta > Hemiptera > Cicadidae > Magicicada > Magicicada septendecula. Next base: position 460,809,101 of record CM068373.1, read on the forward strand.
TTGCTTCAATAAAGACGTAGGTCTTATTGTCACGCAGTCTAGTGATAGGCAGTACTAATACCCTCTTTCGACTCAGAAAACATAGACAATTTCTGGTTGACTTGTTATTTGATTTGTTTATAATTTTTCTGAAAGTTAGTCCCGACTACCGGGAAGTCCGGATTACCGGGATCCGGATTAACGGGACTGTACCGTATATATTTATTTCATTGCGCATGATGAAGTAAGATATTACTTTGTAAGGAAATACGATTTTCTTGTGTCTTCTGTGTTGCAAAGAAAAACCTTACATTTGCTGATTTGAAATTACTAACAGTTTTGTAAACGTATGAGTTATGTAACTAATATTACCTGTAATCTGTGAACTTGCGTGATGAAATCCTCCTAAACGGGCAATTCTTTAACTTTAAAATTTTAACTTAAGTGCAAATATTCCGATTTCAATGCTTCGTAGATTGCCCAGCAAGTTTCTGGGATGCATTTTCCAAGCAGCTGAGGTGACATTATACAGCTGAACTTTAAGTCCTCATAGCTTCTTCCTATTGCGAGAAACCTCAACGTTGCTATTAGTCTTTCTTCAGCACTTACACTTTCTCTTCACCACGTTTCCTTTTTCTCAATTTTCGGTCGAACTAATGCCAGTAATTCCGAAAAACTCTCATTATCCATCCTAAGATAATTCTTGAAAACTTCCGGTTCCTGCACTTTCAAAGTATTCACCAAACTGATGTGTGAAAAAGTTGATTTATTTTTTAACCACTCTTTCATCCAAACTCTCTTCTTTTTTTCCTGTTGTTATCCAATAAAATCAGGATTGCCCCAGCGATTGCAGCTTTTGATTTCTTTGATTGCAGCTTTTGATTAGGCGCCATCCGCGCCATGACACACAGAAAACTGATTGTCCGCTGGCCGGTTTGAGAAGTGTATGCTTTCGCTCAAACCTCAGACGGTTTGAAGACCGACCAAGGTCACGGACCCGTCGTACGACAGGTTTGAAAGAGAATGGGGGGCTTTAGATATTCATTGCTGTGCAGTGTAGACAAAGATAACTAAAATTAAATCACATCATTTAGAACATAATATTTTGTGTCCCGTGTATTTTTCCTAAACAAGCTTGCATTTCCTTAAGCTATCACGGCCGTTGAAAAAATTATTATCAGCCGGGCCGTTAGGCTGCGGTCCACACTTGTCGTTATTGAAAAACATATCGGCACCACCATAGGGGGCTATCGTCAGTGTCTAGACTGGCACAATGTCCACCAGTTCACCTCAGAGATGAGGTACAGTATAGACTATGTGTTTTGCCTGAGAAGGCCCACTTTTATAAACTTTTGTACCGGCACGAAGTGGGCTGACAATAATAATTTCAACGAAGCCGCACTTGTTATAGTGCATAATTACAACAAAGAACTTGTGGCAAGCGTTTGAGTACTAGGTGAACAAATCTTGCTGTTCTCCGCTTGCCAGTGCAGACCCTTCCGCTTGCCAGAATAAAATGTCGCTATGGAGAAACATACATGACTTCCATGTTCTAAGATTTATATTTAAAATAATTTTCGAAGTGAAATATTTGCATAGAAACAACTTCTTCGTTCAGCCTTAACCACAGTACTGTGGTCACTAACGTATACCACCTCACGTTAGCGCACTCGATTTTCACTGATGATGGCAGTCGATGGCACGGCCGAAACGTCTGGTTTTGCAGAAAACATTGGACCACGGCCAAACAGCCCGGGAAGGGATTTTAACAACAATCTACTTCTTTGTTGCCGATAGCGTAGTACACGTGACATAAAAATAAAAATTATCCCATCCCCTTCAGCTATCATTTTCATTTATAGAAAATTACCCACATCCCCTTCAACTTGCATCTTTATTTATAGATATTTCATCTACGTTTCTACAGTGGATTATTATGATATTCTTTTCAAGTTACTTTATTTATCAAAATTAAGTACTTTACTCTTGTTAAAACATAAAATGTTGAAGGTAAACTATCCCTTTCTCTTAACCAATCTTCACCAAAATCGATAAGCCTTGAGTCCTCTGCAACTTAGGCACATATGGAAAAAATTATTTGATTCTGTTTGAATTTACGGCAGTTATCGTTCGTCATAAAAATATTACTTGTTAAAACATAAAACTTTGCAGGTAAACTACCCCTTTCTCTTAACCGATCTTCACCAAAATCAATAGGCCTTGAGTACTCTACAATTCAGGGAAGTATGTAAAAAGTATTTGATTCTGTTTGAATGTGCGGCAGTTATCGTTCGTCATAGAAAAAATTACCTTTGTTAAAACATAAAATGTTGCGGGTAAACTACCCCTTCCCCTTAACCGGTTTTCACCAAAAACAATAGGCCTTGAGTCCTCTACAATTCAGGGCTGCATGCAAAATATTATTTGATAATGTTTTTAATTTGCGACTGTTATCGTTTGCCATAGAAAATATTCTACACACAGACGCACAGACATACACACAGGCACTTTTCGAAAATTGACTTTTCTTCATGTTTTGAGGGTAGTACAATCAGAATCAGCCGTTATCTCGAACACGATTTTTTTCGCCATCACCATACTTCCATTTCCTTATGGAACATGGAAGTAAAAATAAGTACCAACTCTGTCACTACTTATTGCCACACTGTTAAATACTTCGTTCTTGACTAGGCCTTTCGGTGTCTCCACCATATTCAGGGCCGTTTAAGACCACCACCTCATGAAGATGGTGGAGACACCGAAAGGCCTCGTCAAGAACGAAGTGTTTAGCAGTGTGACAATAAGTAGTGACAAAGTTGGTGTTAATATGGCTGCTACTAAAACTAACAAAACTGGAAAAAATAAGTAAGTTTTAGTCGCTGTTCTCGAGTTGCTAATGCAGATCTGTGCTGAGAAGAAACAAATGAACGGACGAATAATATGCAGTCATATTACTGATTAACTTTATGTAACAGACAGAATGATTACAATGTCTGTGGAAGATGTGTTTCCCACAATTCTATGAGTCAAGCTAACAGGTTCTCCTAAATGCACTCCTCCTGTAGCATATTGTGTGTACGATATTGCATGTCCCGAAGAGACAGAAAAACACCAAACGTCAATCAAACGTTTTAGAAATAGCAACGAAGTAAAGGGCGTACGTTTCAAGAAAGACACTGCAGCTGTTATTATGTTATAAAAAATTCACTGAAAACGAACGTGATTTATTCCCGTTTGCATGATACAGCTGGCACTGTCAATATTATTACAGTTTGACACTGTAAAAGCGTACAAAAGAAGGTCAAGAAATTTTATTCTCCATATGAGATAGTATTCCTTATAAATCTTTTCCTACATCACGTTCAGATATTATTTTGCAGGAGTGTTTTTTCAGTCATCTTGACGTGTGTGTGTGTGTGTGTGTGTGTGTGTGTGTGTGTGTGTGTGTGTGTGTGTGTGTGTGTGTGTGTGTGTGTGTGTGTGTGTGTGTGTGTGTGTGAGAGAGAGAGAGGGAGAGAGGGAGAGAGAGAGATCAAATAATCAAGTATTTCGCTTATTTTTGCCAACCTAGCAACACCCGTTGAACATGGAACCTGGAAAGTATGCTATATGTTTAATGTAATTATTATGTTATATAAATAAATAATTAATTATAAAAATTATGCATTATTCTATTAGTTTAATAACTTCACAAAATTATCATTTTTATGTTAATTTGAATTGTTCCTCTATTGATTTATAATATACTTTACTTTTACATATTTCTAAACTTACCCAAAGTTTCAATTTTTGCCTTCCTTTACATATGTTTTAATAAATAACAATTACATATGTTCCTTTACATAACATTTTATAAATTTAGGGTATAGCCTATGATTATTTTAAAGTGAATGGGTAGCTCAATTTGACTCACTGATCGCTGGATTTAAGTATGAATTTCCTGGATGCTGAATCTTTTAAACGTCTTTTAATTCGACCGACAGAAATTATTACAGTCAGCGCATTCAATTTTATATACACAATTTAAATTATGGTAAATTTACGAAATGCGATTTACGAAAAATGAAAGCGACCGAATTAAATTATTACGACAATCCGCTACACAAGAATACATAACTAAATACTTGGCACTTATTAAAACGCTGCTAATAACATGCAGCTAATCAACGCATTCGCAAACTTTCAAGTCGCCTATTTTTGAAAACTCTTTATCCAACTCTTTAAACAGAGAAATAAACAGAGAAAGTCGTCTCTTGTGTAACACTGATGACAAAAATCCAGATTAGCTTAAACGGCGACTGGCAGATTACCCGCGCACCGTGATAGGTCTCCGCGGTTCCGTTCCCTTACGTCATCCGTCTGATCGAGTAATACATGACGCAATATTATTATCTATATATATATATTGCAACAGAACACAGGATGATAAGATATGCTGTTTATATCAGAGAACATGAATGACGAGAATTTCTTGTTTAAATTTGTTTTGTGTAATATTTTGTCTTTTAGTCATAAGTTTTGTATTTAAAAATTGATAAGCATGTAGGTTACACCAAACTCTTCATAAAAAGATGTACTATATTGTCATGTATTTTTTGTATGAATTGGTGCGCGTGTGCGGGTGTGATAATCTGCGATCGCTATAGCGGCAGTGGTAGTTAACCGATTTACATGAAAATTTGACAAGGAATTATTTAAGTAAATAGCTTCGATTTGTGTATACTCTGAGGTTTGTAACTATTTTAGAAATATGATTTTTTAAGTAAAGCAAAACTCAAGTGTAACTCTTATCAATGATAGGGTAATAAAAATTGTAGATAATTTCCATGCAGGACTATGCAAAATTATACAAAGTTTTTCAGGAAATTTGTGTATCTGGCCGTTCCATCAACCGTGTGACTATCAAATTAAAACCAAATTCAGAGAGATTCATACGTTGCAGAGCTAGGATGGACATAGTCTGTCTGTCGACGTTGCTGGGGGAAGTTGTGCCCGGGTAAGAGAGTTGTTCTCTTACAAACGTAGAAATATCTTATATAAAATAAACCATAAACCTTAAAATTCTTAACGAAGTTTTGCGGTAAGAACCAATAAGGAATAGAGGAATATCTTATATAAAATAAACTATAAACCTTGAAATTCTTAACGAAGTTTTGCGATAAGAACCGAGAGGGTAAATAATTAAATAAAATTTAAAATATATTACAGTGCTGTTTCGTGTAAGTTAAGATATCCGCTTAGGGAACTTAAAGACACTACAAGATATCGTGGAAGCAGTCAAAGATAACTACGAGACTCTGTGTAATATCGCCGATGGAGCCGCTTGCTGTACAAGTTAACGACGAGACGAAGAGGACGCCAGGACGAAGAGAACACCAGGAAGGAGTAAAGGTGTAGAAGAGGACGACGAGACGGGACCGACGAGACGAGAGGAGGACGTTCCAGCAAACAAGTAAAATCGATTTATATTAATCGAACAATACAAACAAATTAATATACTATCAATACATAAGAATTTAAAATACATTATACATCTTTATAAACAATATTTGTATATAATAAATAATTTTTCATCTCCTCCATAATAGACTTGTAGCGATTTTTACACACTCACAATATCCTTATTAGAATAATAAAGTTTGATCTGTTGCAATATATAATATATATATGGCGCGACGACTTTTGTGTACATACTGTACTTACATTGATTTTTCAAAGTGGCGCGGAGCTTTTTGTCTCCCCTTTCTTTTGCTAAATTATTTTTAATCAGAGTAATTAATAATTTCTTTCATAATCTATGCCGCGCGCGTGCGCGCCCGTGTGTATCTTCGCCAGATGTGAATGGGAGAGTTCTGATTACAGTGATGAGTACGACTGGTTACAGTTATTCATCCTTGTTAAATACTGTGCATCAGAAAATATAATTTAAAATAAATTTTATAACTATTAAAAAGTTTTCTGCAGGTGATGAAAATATTTTTGCATTTCTTTCCTAAGAGCGGATAGGAAACACGTCAAACCCAATAGTAAAATAGCAAGCCAAACTCAATAAAAGGACTACATCTACAAAAACGTTAAATTATTTCAAGTTCAAAGCATGCATTACCAAAATTTTACGTATGTATAATACAGCTCATCGCGATAAATCAGTTACACAAACATATCGTTCAATCAAATATATTGCAACTTACCGTCTGCGGCTTCCAGAAACAACGTCTTCACAAAGTTGACATGTTTCAGGACACTTGTCCCATCATCAGAACTTAAAATAATCGTGTATCATTTAAGTTGATACATTTGTCAATTAATTAAAATATTAAAATCCAACATGAAATAAATAATTTAAAACGATGCGAATACTTAAATGTCTAAAAGCGAGCACGAGACATCGTTAAACCTTCGCGCTCGCTTTTAGACATTTAAGTATTCATATTGTTTTAAATTATTTATTTCATGTTGGATTTTAATATTTTAATTAATTGACAAATGTATCAACTTAAATGATACGCGATTATTTTAAGTTCTGATGATGGGACAAGTGTCCCGAAACATGTAAACTTTGTGAAGATGTTGTTTCTGGAAGCCGCAGACGGTAAGTTGCAATGTATTTGATTGAACAACACGTGGCGTGGTACTAAACATTTGGAATTATTCCTTTTAAACATAAACATATCGTATTTATAACTGACGGTCGATTGCGAAGAATTGAACGGAGTAATGCCGTTGGGACAGACTGCATTTTACATGGAAATTTCAATTTTGTATGTTGTGAAGTCATAAGAGACAGTGAATGCCATTCGTTTATCAGACAGAATTTATTTTTATCCACGGTTTTATTTTTATTTTAAACGTTTGTTGAACTTCGACCTTTGCGTGCAGCACCATCCAACATGCGTGATAAGAAATTCATTGTGTACTGTAGTACACTGTAGTAAGCAAGTATTTATTGTATGCACACAAACTGTCATGTTACGTCAGACAATGAGAACAATACAAACTTCTGTCATTTTAACTGCACTTTTCTCACAAAACAGGATAGTTGCTCCAAGAGAATAATATACTAATGTAAAATACGAAATTAAATTACTAAAACCAACCTCCAGTCACTCTCTCTTTCGGTCTCTCTCTCTCTCTCTCTCTCTCTCTCTCTCTCTCTCTCTCTCTCTCTCTCTCTCTCTCTCTCTCTCTCTCTCTCTCACACACACACACACACACACACACACACACACACACACACACACACACACACACACACACACACACACACACACACACACAAAAGTTATATTATTCTTGTTTACTGTAAACATTACGTAATAATAGTAATTAATTAACCTCTTTACAAGAATCGTTTATATTTATTTTTATAAAAAAATTAACATTTGGGAAAATTTATAAATATATAAACACAAAATAAACAATAACTTAGTAGACGGACAAATTTAGATTAATACAAAAAAATGATAATATTTTCGAAATTATTAATTTTATAGGATAGTATATAGTGAAACAGGAATTTCATATCTCTTTATTTAACGTATAATATATTACACTATGAGGTATATATAAAACTTACACCATACAGTTGTCCAACAGCTGTTGTTAAACAATTTTGATTTATTATTTACTTATTTATTATATTTTGGAAATCTGAGGATGACAGTATATAAAAAGCAGTCTAAACAGTCATAAAACATAAGTAGAAAAGTAAATATAAATATAAAATATATTCTCTTAAAAATGTATATTATTTATTTTTAACACACACACACAATCTTATTTTTTTTCATTTATATCTTTTCACATTTAAGCTTGTGTAATAATTATTATTGATAATAAATAATACTTGTTTTGTACAGGAATATATTTGTATATGTTTACACTGTTTCGACAATATTAACTGTCATCTTCAGAATGATCCCAAATATGATGTTATATAAATAAATAGTTAATCATAATATAAAAATGATATACATTATTCTATTACATTAATAACTGAAAAAACTACACATATATAAAATGGAGGTAAATTTAATTATAAATATTAAATGTAGTATATAAAATAATATACGACTATTGATTTGCTGAAATGTTTTCTTTTTTCGCATTAACACAAATCTAACTTTTAAATCTTATCTCATTCTAACCCTAAATACTCTGAATCTGAAGTTCACCCCATTAGTGTCTTCCAATTTCAATATCGTGCGCTAGGTCACGACACAATACAACGCGCTAGTTTCCCGCTGTCACTAATCCGGTTATTAGTGTTCGGATCTCAATTTCTATTCGGATTGTCATGACGGAGGTGCTGAGTTGTCTCATTGCTGACGTGCAGGTGGGACCTCGGCTCCTGTTCAGTAGCAAAACCCTTATAAGGTAATAGCACCAAAGTATGATAATCCTTACAGTGATCGTCTATGCCAAGGGGTAGCGAGAACTGCCAGTGTTACGACTTAATAGTAGAATATTTAAAGTGTACAGCGGGACTCATAAATGTGAGAGATGAAAATTGTGAAAACATCGCAAAATTCCATGTGGAGTATGAAATTAAAACGATGTTAAGCCACAATCTGAATAAAGTGTTCAGTAAAAAAAATTTTTGAAGGCCAGGGTTTAAAAAGTAAGTGAAAAGTTGGATAGAATCGCAAAAATTCATGAATGGTATCAAATTAAAGGACTTTTAATTACAATCGGAAATCTCAAAATTTGGAGTCCTGACTTTCGGAAATTTTAAAATGTTTGGACCAAAGTGTTCAAAAAGGGATCAAATTAACCGAATTGCGTGTCTATCTATCCGTCTGTTTAGAGCCTGTCTCACGATAGTTCTTGAAAACTCTTCAAAGCATCAACCGAATTTCGAGGAAAAGTGGCATTCATGTCAGCACCTTTTGCGCCACAGAGTTCTGTTTTTTTTTTCAAACTGATTCGCCCAAAAATAGAGCGGTAACGATCAATAATGTTAGGGGGTCAAAATCTTGAAAAAATGGCAGACATCAAAATAAAGAGAATTTTAGTTACAATCTGAATGTTTTGTTCAAGTTTAGATATTTCAAAATTTTTGGATACAACATTGTCATCATCACCTAAAAGACATCGTCATCATCACCTTGTCGAGTTAAGCTCGTCTCTCTCTCCACCATTGTCGCAGTACGATAGGAAATTCATCTCCTTTCCCATGCCTTTGAAGAACGCTGCTCTTGGTCGTCCTCTTGGTGTTACCTCCAACACATTTCCTTCAAAAATGTTACTTAAGAATTGATTGTGTCGTCACATGTGCCCGATCAATTTTGCCGTTCTTTTTCCAGTCATTTTTAAAAGTAACTTTTGGACACAGGGCTCAAAATCTATATAAATATTTTGCAAAAATCAATACTTGTCAAATTAAACAAAACTTTAACCACAATTTGAATATAATATTAAGTTTTTGACATTTACAAATTTAGGATACCAAGGGAAAAAGGTATAAAAGTTTACAAAAATTCGTGGAATATAAGATTAAAGGCACTTTTACCCCATTTCAAAATCTAGTCTTTTTTACTTTCAAAATTGAAGTAAAAACTTTGAAAAAATTGTAAAAGTGTATGTGGGGTGCCAAGTTATTATGAATTTTATTCAAAATACGAACTCGACGTCTTTAGTAATTTGACAAAACTAACATCTGTTAACATCTCTTGTTAATTTTGGATTGCCCTCAAAACGTTTGTTGTAAGGTTGCAAAAAAATTGTATGTACTGTTATCAGTTACATATATTTTTGAAAAGTATTTAGTATAGTCCTACACACTATATAAAGCATACATAAACTTAAAATCCTGGACTAACTTATTTGTCATTTAGTCATTAAATTTAAAATTAAATAACTAAAAAAAAAGTGCAGTATTCAGAAATTTTAGTTTTCAGTGTATCTTTAATAAAAAAAGAGTCATAATTTTTGCCTAAAAACGTTACAAAAGTTGTCGACAACCGGGCTTGTCGTCAATTTTCTTTTAGTTTTCAACGTGCTAACAACATATGGTCACCTTCTTATGGTGTTTGACAGCTAACGCCAAAAAAAAAAACTTTAATTACAGCTTTAGAAAATAAAATTCATCAACTTGAGTTTATCAAATAATATAATTTTGATTAAAATTTTGAAAGAGTTCTGCGGTCGAGGTAGCTTATTAGTTACAACTTATATTGACTTTTCATTTTTCTTTTCAGGTGAGTGTCAAGAAAGAACCAAACTGTATCACTCGTGCGTTATTTAGTGAGTAGAAAAATTAAACATATATATTTTACATACTGTGTGTATGTGCGTGTTGGGGGGAGGGGGATTTCTACAGCTGTTAATTCGTACCTTTTCTCAACCTCTTGCTCCTGCCGGGTCGTCGCCTCTGTACTTCCAGTCTGCGGCCGCATTCGTCTCCCATTCCATCACCCCATCTATTTCGCTTGTCCAAGATCTTCTTCACGCTACGGGGACTCAAATCTGTTACTTTCGCTATCTGTTATCACGGATAAACTTATTGTACGTCCACTCCATATTCAGTTTTTCCTTGTTTACAATTTTGCTACTCACCATGGGAGACTAAAGACAATTTCTCACCTTGGGAAAAGAGGTTGTCCTAACAAAAGTCGTTTTAAAAGGTACATTTCTGTAGAAAGTCTTACTAATTTAGCTGTGAAGTCACACGTGAGTACGATAGGGATTTTGGGGGCAAAATTGATAAGTATTAAGACATACTGGTGTGTTAAAACATTTAGAAATGAAGCTACGTTAGATAGGTTATATATATATATATATATATATATATATATATATATAATAGTTATATATCTTTCCCTTATATGTATGTGTGTGTGTGTATGTTTAATATCTTCAAATAAATACAACTACATGTAGTTTGTTTTGACCTGATGCAATTCTTTTCTCTAAAACCTGTGTCACGTAAAAATAAAACTACTTGCAGTTGTATTTATTTGAAGATATGACATAGGAGACCTACAGGAATCTCAACGTGTTACTTATAAAGGAATTATATATATATATATATACACACACACACACGAGCTTATATAATACATTGTCTCTTCTTATAGTGCTGCGTGGAAGTGAAATGTCAACATCTACACAAGCATACAAATGAAGACTCCGAATACCAGAGATGGAACTCCACGGACGAAGTGAAGAATACAGACCTACGAAAGAGGACAGGAAAAGAAAAGCAATTATAATGAGTTGAATGTGGAAGCACTAGAAGAGATAGAGCAGAGATGTAAAGAGAATTTGGAGGAACACGTGACTACAATTGTTGCGAACCAACTTTGTTGCTTCATTTTAAGCCTGAGGAACGTCCGCGCGGAAACGTTGGAGAAATGGATCGCGGGTTCAGTGACCTAAACCAAACGAGGACAACACGACGTCGACGTCGACGATAAATGAAAAGAATGTCGAATTAAATGTGGTCCCAAAAACAGCCAAATGGAAAAGGGAACGGTCGAATCTTTCGTGAGGACAGAATGAAGAAAGCGAAGAAAACCACAAAGTTAGAGAAGAATGAGATTGAACACATAGACAGAAAAAGAAGTAAGGAAGCGAAGAAAGACAGGAATTGTATTCACACACACACACACACACACAAATTTTTCCCTTAAGAAACAAAACCATTAGATCGCGGTAATAGCGTAGTGGTGTCGAGCAAGTTGCTTACAGGAGAGTTGATCGTCCTATATATAAACTCGTCTCAAATAGATAATGGCGTGGCAATTTTCGCGTCACCGGAAGAGTAAAATAGAGTGCTAACCGTTGCTTTCTATTGCAGTGCAGAATTAAGTTTTCAAGTAATATTGGGAACATTAACGATCACAGGTTTATGTCATATCCACCGTTACAGACACTGTAGCTAGTACAGTATTGCAGTATTCTCCGGCGACGTTATTGCTTTGTTCTTTCACGTCCAGACGACTCGGAGTTGTCTCAACTCACTAAACTTTACAGCTTTTACGATCGGCAGTAAAACACCAGAGAGGTTTTATAGGACAGCGACTATACATTATACATGCGCCTTCACTCACACATACAAGTAATAATTCGTGTGCGCGGATATGGAGTGTGTGTGTGTTCTTGTGTTTGTGTGTCGTGTCTACATGAAAAGAATGCGAGTACTTGGTTCATGAATAGCGGTTTTGTACATTGCATACTGTTCACTGTAATATGAAGAAACCCTTCACATGATTATCATGTTCATGTTCGAGGAGTTCCTTACATCTGACTGCGACACTGATAGCAGCAGGTAGATGCACTTATGGAAAACTGCCTTTACTGATTTTAAATTCACATTGTTTCTTAAAGCTGTAATAATATGACGCGTGTTTTTTAAGTAACGTCACCTCCGACTGTGGCCATGAAGCAGAATCTATGACGTAATAGTCAACTGTCGAGTATTTTGTCGTCATGATAAGCGATTATAGGTGTTGTGTGAGTGATTTACGCTTAGATCTACTACAGTTAATCCAGTTAATTCTGAGGTTCGCCATCTAAAATGTTTTTGTTCGAAAAAATACTGCTGCTTTTACTCAGACGCAAATTTTTTATGATTATAGACCACCTGCTATGAGTGACAGTGAAAATATGCAATGGTGTCGTTTGTTTCGGGAAGAATAAACGAATGTTCATGATGAGGAACGTAGCGGCCGCCCAATAGTGACGACACACGTTTAGTGGTAGGAGTGAATGAGGGAATTCGTGTTAATTGGCCACATACTGTATATACGACGATTGTTCAATAGACACACGCTTAGAGGCTACGCTTTTAAAATTCAACGATTTTAAAAGTAGTCTCCTTTAACATAAAGGCATTGAGTCCCACTGTTGTACTAATCTGTAGATTCCCTGCTGGTAAAATTCTTGCGGCTGTTTGTGGAACCATTCGCTAACAGCAAACTCTACATCAGGGTCCGATTTAAACCGCCGTCCTTTTAGTGATTTCTTTAATGGGCCAAAAACATGATAATCACACGGGGACAAGTCGGAACTGTAAGGTTGGGACCGACATTTTTTCGTCTTGTACATACTTGCACTGCGTACTCAGTCGTTTGGATTCTGGTTCGTAGTGATAACACCAAGACTCGTCACCACCAACAATTTGGTGTAGAAAGGCATTACCTTGTTGTTGATAGCGCATCAAATGCTGTAATGATAAGGCCGAACGCAAATTCTTGTGCTCATCAGTAAGCAGTCGTGGAATCCACTGAGCAGCAACTTTGTGATAGCTAAGATTGCGAATGATGGAATGAACAGTTCCCACAATGATGCCCAATATTTGAGAAAGTTCTCTAACTTTGATGCGCCTATTTGCGCGTAAAGCAGTTTCCAGCTGTTTCACATTTTCATCTCATGCTGCAACACGTGCAGGTCCGGGACGGGCCAAATCTTTAGTGGATTCCCTTACTTGTCAAAATGTATTACACCATGCAACCACTCCCGTATGAGAATAACTATAGTCACCATATACAGCTTTCATTCTCGTATAAATTTCCATTGGCTGACGTCCCTCAGAGGCCAAAAACTGAATAACGGCACGCAGATTATCTTTGAACGGATTTTCTATCATAGATGCCATTTTTCAACCCAATCACAACACTTAGAAAGGACCAAACTGCTAATAATTTTGACAGACGCGTCACTAGTACTTAAATAGATAATATAAGCAAATGAATTCCGTTGCCATGGCGACGAAGTCACGGCTGCCCAGATCAAACGTGTTTCTATTGAACAATCCTCGTATTTAAGCAGTTATCCATTCAATTTTCTAACGGTTTATGATTAAGAATGTACGACAATGAGACAGAGAAAATTTGTTTACAAAGCCGAAAATATTAACCAATACACACAAACGTCTGTCTTCATTCCAAAGTGGATAGAATGTGTCATTGGAACATTTCATTAATATAGATCAAAAGTGGTTTTTCTACAAAGAAGTCGTTGGGTTCAAAGGTGACGACGAAGTTAGCAATGGAATACTAACTTTTTCAAGACAATGGCAACTGGCATTTACGACACTAGTAAAAGGAAGCTGTTAAACATTTGTGAACGTCAATGGTGATAATTTGGATAAATAATTTCTGAAGACATTTTTTAGCTATAATAAATAGTTTTATGGCTTAATGGCTTCTTCTTACGACAAAGCAGACTTACTGAAAAACACCTCCTGTGAATGCAGATCAACAGAACTAGTAGGCGTATTAGAGGAACTGAATTAATCAATAGCTTAAAGAAAACACTACTAATTAATTTCAATAAATTAATAAATTTTTCAACAACGAAGAAAAGCAAATAATAAAATAATTTTATAGCGACAAATTAAACAAAAACTTTAAAATTTATTACCAATTATCAGAATCATAATATTGCGTTAACATATTAATTTAATCAAAGTATGGAGATTATTTAATGAGCAGACAGCAGGTTTACAACCAAACATTATCTAATGCCATCCAGATTCAAAAGCTATCTCATTAACGTATATGCTGCATATTGAAAACACATGTTCACAACATTATGTCTCTTTAAAACGAAATGAAATTTAATTAAATAAAACATAATGTTTGAAATATGAAATAAACATGACACCACTAGCTAAACAAATGTGAAAAAAATGTACAATAAAAACTTTTAGGAATATTGAGAGTCACAAAAAGGAATGTTCGTAAATTAAATGGTAATTACATGACGACTATAATTGTTTTCCTTTCTAGTGTTTACGTCCAAACAAGCGATAATGGGTTTCTACAAGAAAATCTAACCTAGTCAATAGAAACACCAGTTTGTTGGTATTAACTTAGTCTCTAGCATCGACTAAATATGGTTAATCGGACACATACGCACACGCGCGCGCGCACACTTATATACACTATATACACAACCTGATAAATAATATTGTTTAGACGATCGCATACATTATCCCTTAAATATTGAAATAAATAACCAAACACTAGACCATTCGTTACACCCATTTTTAACAACAGTTTCAATAAAGAAAGATGCTCATATAGGCCTACAACGATTCACAATGCTAGTTTTTCATTTACTAATGTAACAAATAAAAACTACTACCCAAATAAAACTGTTGAAATAAATAATACGGTAACTAATTACATATGTCTAAAACAATATTTCAAAACCAACACTTTACTCAAACTATAGCTGTCTAATAATGCATACTCAATCGCAAATATCATGCCTCACAGTTTCAATTCCCAATGCTCAACTCACGGCGAAGTAGGCTGCCGTATTTATAAACATTCTACGATGTTATAGAACTCCGAGGAATAATATATAGTTGTGTAGGCGCAGAAAGATCGATGTTGTGCGACTGTGTTGCGTCATCCTGTTGCTGTCATAACGCGGACCACGATCAACGCGCAGCTGCTGCTTAAACCACGAACTCCTCAGCATAACGTTATTGTATATGACAATTTGATTATCCGATTTCGTGTAATCCAAAACTTCAATCAGTAGTTCTTATAAAACATAAATAGCTAACGAATGTTTGTAAATGAGAGACGACTTCACAATAATACTTTTACAATAAGAATTCGCGAAACATCCTGTGTTTATTTAAAGTGCATGTGATTTTATACGTGTCTAGGAACAAAAATACTCACCGTAGTTTGCTTTTATTCACGAAGTCACACAGCACAATTATTTCCACACTGGTAACGGACATGGCAATAGTTGAACTCAACTTTAAACCGATTAGTCTCCCCGTCGTGATATCCTGCTCACCCTCTTTCGCACCCTGACATAACCCTTCCCATTCTCTCTCT